>ML677396.1:19393700-19463634 GCA_007922305.1 Dermatemys mawii | reverse complement strand
GGGGCGGGGTCGGTGGTGTGGGGGACAGGTTTGGGATGAGGGGAGGGTTGGTGGTGTGGAGGGGGCGGGGCCAGGCGGAGGTGAGGGGTGGGGGCGGGGTCGGTGGTGTGGGGGACAGGTTTGGGATGAGGGGAGGGGCAGTGATGTGGGGGACAGGTTTGGGATGAGGGGAGGGGCGGTGGTGTGGAGGGGGCAGGGGCGGTGATGTGGGGGACAGGTTTGGGATGAGGCAGTTCAGCCTCCTGGGGAGGGAGATGGGGGAAGACGTTAAAGGCCTTGCTTGTGAAGGTGCCCTATCTTCTTATTCTCCCTTTTGCTCCTCGTGTCGTTCCAGGAATGCACTCTTGGAGGCAGAGTTTAATAAGAAGGGACTGCAGCTCCCTGCAGCCCGGAAGACAGGCACCACAATTGCTGGAGTTGTGTTCAAGGTGAGGTTATGTTGCTTGTCTACCTCCTTCCCTATGACACATGCTCCTAGGGCTCCTATGACTGTAGCATCAGCGTGCAACAAGAACATCTAAGAGTCACAGGAAGATGTTTATAATGGACTCAGCTCTTCACCTCTTGCAGGGTTAGCAGCTGTTGTATAAAGGGTTTTTGCCCTCCGTGAATGCAGGGAGACTTCTGCTTTGTGTGTTTCTGCAATTTGTGGGGCTGTGGCATGAATACTTCAAGAGATCTGCATTTCATTTTCCCTTGCTATTTATCAGACTAGTCAGCTAAATCTCCTTTGCAGAATCTTTGATTTTGTGAAAAAACAGAATTACATCCCAGATGGCCTGTACAGCTCTCACACTCAGGAATAATCATGCATTAAACTCTAAATAGAGCATATTTTATCTGGAAGTTAGAGATGAAATGTAATTTTTAGTCTTGTGTCACTGCACTTTAAAACCCAAACTCCACGTTCTGAGGTCTGGGTTGGCTATTCCTTCAAGTAGCAAGAGATACTGTGGTGATATACACAATATGAAACCTAGCTGGAAAATAACATTAAATCTTACCTCTTTTGTTAAGGTCCACTAGCCAGAGTCACCGCACTGGAAAGTGCCAAAAGTGCCTTCCTTAGCTGAACATTGCTTGCTGAACACTGCATTCTGTCCACTGCTGACTTACTCTGTCAGCTCTCTTCACTCACAAACTCTGTTTAGCATTCTTGCCCTTTCCTGTTACATTGCTGTATATTTGATGGCGACAGCGCCTTTTTGGTGGTATAGGAACTTGGGTCAATTACAAATTCTTCTACAGCCCAGTATTTGCCATTCTCTCTCTTGGATGGTACATTATTATTGTGAGAATTGTAGGCAAAGACAGTGGTCATTGTCATTGCATGTTACAGAAGCCTGTAACATGAGCAGTAAAATGATAAATCTTGTCAAAGTTTTGATTCTGAGTATCTCATCTTTTCTGTAGGATGGTATTGTCCTTGGAGCAGATACAAGAGCAACTGAGGGGATGGTTGTTGCTGACAAGAACTGTTCAAAAATACACTTCATTTCTCCTAATATCTAGTAAGTATTAAAACTGATAGTTTTACAGCAAGTAAAGTTTAAGTGTAAGTTTAGTGTTGATTCTTGTAAACTGTACACGTTATTGCTAATACCTCAGATTAAAGATGAGAACTTTAAAATGGTAATTAACTTCACCAGTAATGCAGTTTGTTTTCTTTTGGTAGTCATGCATACCAGACAATGAAAAGAGGTTAGCTAGTTTCACGGTTAATATCTTGTCAGTTTAATTTTTTCTCCTGCACCAGCATAAGGCTGTAATGCTTGGGTTGAAAAAAACTGCAAGAGTGTATATAAACAGGAAGCAGTGAAACATCCTACCCTACAGTTGCAATTGGAAGGACTTGTTTCGGTCATAGAAAATGCCTATTAACTCTGAATGCATTTGAGTGGTCTTCATATACTAAAAAGGACAGGAAACTAACAGTTATGCGAACTTGATTAAATCAAAGCAAACTAGGGGATGAGACAATGAAAATTTAATACATTAAATAAAGTAATCTTAATTTTACCTATCTGAATAGCTGGTATCCACCTTGATAGAAGCACTGCTTATTTTACACTTCATGAAAGGTTAGTCATTTCCACTTCTAGTGACTAAAAGAAGACACACTAATTAAATACAGTGTTTAAGAGTTTAACTTGGTAACTTGCCAAAAATGTTTTCCAGTTGTTGTGGTGCTGGGACAGCTGCAGACACTGACATGACAACTCAACTGATCTCTTCCAATCTGGAGCTCCACTCCTTGTCTACTGGACGGCTTCCGAGAGTTGTCACAGCTAACCGAATGCTCAAACAGATGCTTTTCAGGTAACTCCATGAATTCATTTTTACTTTTTTTTTTTTAAATAAATGCTGGCACTGGATAAAGCTTCAGTTTGAGAAAAGGGTAACTGGAAGATACATTTGTAACTTAAAGGAATGTGGTTAATGAACACAACCTCCTTCAGGGTAACCTACAAAATTTTATAGCCTTTGTAGCGAAGGCAGAGTTGTCAAGTATTTTCATTTATTTACTTTCAGATTCATAACCAGCTAAAAAGTGAAGCCAGTGCTATCAGATTTTGAATTTTATTAAAGTTGGAAATTTTACTTTTAATTCTGGGCAGCTTTCTACAATTTCGATCTTTAAGTGAATATCATTATTCTCGTATTCTGTGTTTTTTTTTTACAGAGATTAACAGTTTTACAAATTCTTTGCAGTCTCTGACCCAAAGTCAGAAACTATATAAATATTTTATCAGAAAACTGCCACGCACTTTTGTTCATTTTGCTTTGTCAGACAGAAGCAAAGAAAGAATCTGAGTTGTCTTTCCATTTCCTGCACTATATGTGGTGAATTTAAAAAGTACAGTCTTAGTATCAAAAGACTGAAAGAAAGTGATTACAATTTAATACAACAATTTTATTCAGTCAATACTACTACATGACACTTCAGAAGTGCCCTTCACCCATAGGTCTTTTGGTATAAGACTCTCTGCTTTTAAATTTTTACAAGCACTATTTAAACATCTTCCACTTATGAGGTATAGTATAGCAAAGTGTTGTATCCATTTTACAGATGGGGAAAATAAGACCGAGGTTGAATAATTTGATCCAAGGTTAGAGTCAGTGGCAAAACTGGAAAAATATACTGAGTCTTAATACTAGACCCTCCTTTACTGTTAATCCAACATTCTCTCAGTTTGTCTGAATCACTTATCCCAGCCAAACAGTGATGGCAGAGGCAGGATAATGGAGAGGAAAATACTAAGTCTCTCAAAACCATTAGGATTTCCTATATCTCCCTTTAACTTTGCAAAGAGATACAAAGGTAGATTAGGTATTTACACACACTCCATAGGATATAATTAGCCTCTGAATTACTTAAGGGTCTAATAGCTGAAGTGTGTATTTTTAGTAGCATTATCTATTCCTGAAAGAGTTTTTGAATGATCAGGTTCTGAAAGAGTAGCACCAATAGAAACTTATTCTTGACTTAAGTAGTCCAGTTCCCTCAACTGAAATGTCAGACATTTGCTACATTCCTCTAAACAAACTTACGAAGTACAACTTTCCTGATCTTAATGTTTTCCCTCTTTGCTATAACCCTCCTCACAACTAAACAAGCAGCCCTTGTAAACTGGATTTAAGTTATGCAAGAAGGAGAGAGAGTATATGAGGAACCATTTTACCAAAAATTGGGAATTTTGCAGCATTTTCATTTAAATTTAAAATGTGTGTATTTCATTTACAATTAAATCAATACACCCATTGTTACTTTGGTATTGAATATATTGAATACAGTACCTTTCTATGCACTAGAGTTAATTTCTATTAAGTCAAATTATGCCATACTGCTAACATTTTCAGAGTGCTCCTGATAAGTAGCCACACAGTAATTTTTTCTTTGTATAATAATGTTAAAAAAGGGCAGATTAACTAGACCAAATAAGGTGGCTGTCTTTAATAGTGACTAACAAGACAGGAATGTTTTTGAAAGATAGATTATTATGCATGGAGAAACAACCTGTTATAATAATGAAAAAGTACTTTCTTTTTGAGAATGCATCAGATGTTAACAAAATAATAAACTGCATTTTGCTTTATCAATGTCTAAATTCAGGTTTGTACTTTGTTCAACAGGTATCAAGGATACATTGGTGCTGCTCTGGTTTTAGGGGGAGTAGATGTCTCTGGACCCCACCTTTACAGCATCTATCCCCATGGATCAACTGACAAATTGCCCTATGTTACTATGGGTGAGTAATGTTGCGTTACTTTAGAAGAGTGTTGCAACACTGCCTGCTAACTGAAATGCTTGTGCTTGTATTTCTTACAAATTTAAATTCTGTGATTCATAAATGGTCTCAGGAGTTCAGAATTCAGAAGGAGCCTTTAAGATATTGATGGTTCTTTTCCTTCCTTTTACATTTCAAACACACTTCTGTAGCTTCTTATGCTAAAAAGCATAAGTGAGTAGTAGAAGAGCTGGCGTTAGATAATGTGCTACACGGATTCCTCAGCAAACTTGACACCTAGAATTTCTACTGTTCTTCCTGTTTACCAGCCATTTGACAAAGAATCCATGGCTCTACTTGTAAGAGTTGAGTTACCAACCTTGTGTCTTGCCCAAATTCCAGCTTGGGTAACTAGATGCTCTCTCATGTTTGTTTACTCCATTGAAAACACCAGGGAAACATGCCTCACTCACTGTCTTAAATCTTTGTGAAGTGTTTCTACACTGCAAAATAGCAATTGTGTTCCACTGCATTTCAGTGGTGAGTGAAGTGATTCCTGTGTAGCCTTCTGCCTGTCTTGACAGGCTAAAAGCTTAATTAATGTGAGTTTCTGAATATGGTAAGGACCAGTAATTCTCAGTTTCTCCCTTTAGTGTTCACTGTAATTTCTGCAATCAGTAACTTGGTTTATAGACTACCACCTCAAGTCATTCAACTTGTTACCATTTTGAGACTCTTCAATCCTGCTGTATATTCCACCCTTCTATGGTATTTTTCTGCAACCGCTGAAGTCTGAAGAGAATGATATACATTTAAGTGCATTTTAGATGAGTTCTCATAATGACTTTATAGGTTGTTTAGTTATTGGGAAAATGACATGTGTAGTCAACATGAGTTATGTTTCATCTACAGTCTGCCTTAAATGGCCAGTGCACACCCAATGACAACGCCTGCATGCTCAGAATGTTTGAGGGGCCTGTACACCTGAAATATCACCCTTTTTTGTTCCTTAAGGGGTGGAGAAGTATACCAAGAAAAATAAATGAAAGTCAGAAACCCTCTATATATTTGATTTCATTTTGAACTAAGGAATAATACTGAAAATGGGAACTACAAAATAACAATTTTGTGTCCTGACTTAAGAATTAAGCACTGTTGCATCTTGGAGACCAAATATAAGTAAAGTTCAAGGGATGCATAGCAAAGTATGTATTTTATAGGCATTTTGCCATCCACTTCATATAGCCTTTTTTACAAAGCCTATAAAAGCCTTGTTTGGGTTCAGCACCTGCTTATCAGAGAAGTTGTTGCTTTTTCTGTTATAGCTGTTTTGGTTTTTTTTGGTACCATGGTGGAGTCAAATGAGTTTCCTACAATCATGTAGTGAGACAGTTGCTCAGATATTATTGGAATCCAGAGGAATCTGTGCCACCTATCACGAGCTCTTGCCATTAGAACACATCCTCCTAGCTTTTAGGGTATGTCTACATTGCAGATAAACACTCAGGGCTGGCCTGTGTCAGCTGATTAAGGCTACCGGGCTATTTAATTGTGGTGTTGGGCTGGAACCTGGGCTCTGGAACCCTCCCCCATCCCAGAGCCTTGGCTCCAGCCAGAGCATGAATATCATCTACACTGCAGTTAAACAGCCCCATAGCCTAAGCCGCATACGCCTATGTCAAATGGCGGGGATTAGCCATGGGTGTTGGACTGCAGTATAACTGTACCCTTAGATATGTTTATTCCTTTCTAATTGGTGAATGTTGGTGATCCTCTAAAAAAATCTTGACCTCAACACAGGATACATGTAAACCCCAGCTACCCAAATGTCTGAGACATACCTGCAGTTTGACAAATTTTGGGGTGTATAGGAGTTCACCTGTGCACGTGGTTTATGAGCATAATTAATGTCAAATGTTCCACTTTTGTTTCCTCTGTTGTCTTTGAAGCAGCAGAACACAAATCATTGTGCACCTTAGCTAAATTGTGCCCATCTTTCTTTTAAAGAAAAAAATTCCAGTCCCGTTCTTTGACTTCATTGTAGAGGTAGGAGACAAGTGCAGAGGTTATTACCCTGGCAACTCCTCAGTTTTGCTCACTAGCAAAAAGCATCAGTGCAAACCATAAAAAGGAACTTGAATGTGTCATCTTCTAACTTTCAGACCTCCTTAAATAAAATTGCTGAACAAAATATAAAAGTGAGGAGGTCACCATATTATCACAGAATACAAAATCTATATTCTGCTCTAACCTTTATTCATTGACTGCTCAGAGGAGCTTGTCATTCTCTCTCTTAATCAGTGTTTGCACTTCATGTCTAAGTATAGCTCTTCTGCAGTAACTGTTCAGGGTTGCCTTTGTCTGAACTAAAGCTGAATATTAGTTTAGAAGGAACTTGGAGGAATACTCAATTTGTGTTCACATTTAATATTGCTTGTTTTGATTAACCTCTTTCTCTAAGACAAATAAATGCTTGAACAGTCAAGTAAAATGAAAACTTCCTGGGGTATCCCAATTTGAATCCTATGATGCTTTAAAATTTAAAGACTTGTGAAAAATGCTGCCATCTATGGAATATTCCAATTCAGCTTGGGAACGTAGGGCATTCACAGATAGTATTACATTCCACTGTTATTAAAATAGTAGGAATTACAAATGACTAACATTAGAGAAGATAAAGCAAAATTCTTCATAGTTCCATTATTGAGGAAAATAATGTGATGACAAGATTTGTGCTCTTCAGATGCTTGTATGGCCCACCAAACTTTTGCCCAGAAAGGATTGTACCAGTCAGTTGGTAGTGATATGGAAGTCATGTATGGCCTTCACAAAGTTATACAGTGACTTCAGGCACTCATGGTTAGTATGGAAGAGATGCCATTTTTGGCAGACAAGATTAAAATGGAGCATATTACACAGGAACCTGTTATCTCTGCTAGCCATGTTAAAGGGACACTGTCAATTCACACTTAAGCCTGGAAATTCTGTACCTGTTATTTCAGGCTGTCTGCAGACTCAGGAAGTCAACTTTGCATCATTTTACTCTTGGCCTTATTTTGGAAGTTGAGTGCTTTTCTTTTAAATGAATGTAGATTCTGCAGAATCTGAATGTAATGTATATCAAGTGGGCTGGATCATGCCTGCGAGCCTGGAGTTTGACACCTCTGTTTACAGTATTTAAATTTGTCCTTATCTCTAGTATGGTTACTGTCATTCTAAGATAGTTTCAAATAGAGAAAGTTGAACTGAAATTAAAATTAGGTTACTCGTTGCCCTTTACACAGGCTTTTCTGATCAGACTCCTCAGTCATAAAATACTCCATGGTATATTCTTCAAAGTTTTAAAGGGCCTTCTTCAGTAAAATTTCCACCTAGATATATCTTAAAATTGGCTTCTACAACAACTATATCTGGAAACAGGAATACACTTTTGTTGCTGCTGACTCAGACCCCAATGGCCAAAGATTCTGCTTCTTGAAAACACTGACAACCAAAGCAATGGATCACTGATATTTCCCTGGAGGTCTGGGGTGGTACCTCTGTCTAGGATGAAGTGTTATAACACTTCAGGATATTTACACCAATCCATGCCTCTCCCTCCACCTTTTAAATGCATCCCTCAGTTTCTCAATTATAATTTGCCCATTCTGCAGAATGCCAAATGAGTGAATAGATGGACTGATAAAATGGATGTTTATTAGGGTTTGTGGTTAATTGAGCTCCTCTTTACCAATCCATTTGACCCTCATGCCATCCTCTTTCCTCTCCCCTATCTTCCATGCTATTCCCTACAGAATTTGCAGGAATAATAGGGCTATTTTTATTGGCGTTGTAACATTTTACTTAATTTGTTAGAACAGAAGAACACCGGTAGAAGGATGTCTTATTGACTGGATTGTAAAAACATATCTGGTGTCTGCAGCGTGTCAGAAATTTGGAGACACGAGATCATGAGAACACTATAATTAATCATTACTTTTGCATAATTTTAATTTTGTTTTTCTTCAATGAGAGTCAGAACTAGATACGTTCTAAACTCCTTTATATAAGCTGATTTTAGACAATTTATAAAAGCTTTCCTTCTGATGCCTCTCTCAAACATTACTGAGAATGGGTTTCTCATTAGTGCCTGAGATATATACACATCCATTTACAAGGTAATTGCTTGAGAGACTATGGCCTTTAAGAACTGATCCAGTATATTAAACGAAGAGATAATGCATTTTAAAAAAACTAACATCCAACATCTCTATTTATAACACACATCCTTTAACAATTAGGGTTTTAAATGCCTTTTAGGTGGCTAAAGTAAAACACAGTAAATTAACAGGATTGTGCCGTTTGTAATGTGAATTCTGATTAATTTACAGATATTCTGCTAAAATAGTATTAGACCAATAGATGGTGCCATTACCTTGTAAACAATTTACCAGTTTCTTTAACTTATAAAATTAATGAAACAGTTGTATTATATGATGTCATGATCCACTCTAGCTCTTTATAAAATACAAAAATAAATTAATATTTTAATTTTATCCTGCTCTAAAACCAATGCATTACCAAATATAAAGCCATAAATTACTTCATAATGCAAATAGGTAGTGATTGATTAGTGAAACAATGGTTTAGGAATATAACCTGCTTTTATCGATATGGTTTCTTCTGGAACTTTTGCTTTAAAAAGCATTGAAGTCTGATATTTCTCTAGATGGGTTACAGATTCTGGACTAAAGAAAATGAACTAACAGGAGCAGTTCATATAAGATGTACATCAAAAAATGAAACTATTTAAAGCTAAAGAGAAACAAAATGGCTAGAATTGTATGTACAAGATTTGTTTGTTTAAAAGCATAAGCAAAAAGTAATCTCCAGTTTACCAAAGAGCATCCTGTATGCTGCCATACTCAGCACCAAATATGCTGTTTCTACCCCCTGTCCAGTCCACATTGTGCAGAGAAGTTCCATGCTTAATTAATATAAATTTGGTAAAGCTTGTATAGAAGCAATGTTTAAATAACATCTAGAGATTGCAGTGCTGTTGTGACCTGCAGAAAGAAGTAGTGGTGGCATACAAGGTTCTTGGCATGAAATGGTAGATTTGACTGGTTTGGGATGGGCTGCCTGTAAGCAGGGCAGACAAGGAGTCAAGAGTAGTGGTAATTATATGGCTGATGGGTATGAAGATGGGGATAACTGTCTGGAACTTCGAAACCTCATTACAAACCAAAGACAGTTATCAGTATTTGAAAAATGGCACAGTATCAATCTGTTTTATTTAACTCCTTATTTAAAAAAAAAACAACAAAAACACTTATTGTCACACTTAACTCCAAAGAATGTTTTCAAATGACAAATTAGTGCAAATTAACTGGTACATTTTTGTCACCATGAATAGTTTTATATAAGGACAAAATGGATTTTTCTGTGAGTGGTGGAAATACTTTTGTGAATGAATACAGTGTGTCTTCCTTTGCAAAGGGTTTAGAAGAAACTCAGTGCTTACTCAGGAGTGAAAGTATCAAATTAAACTGTTTATGCTGACAAAGGACAAATTTGGATTTCAGCAAACGATGCAAGATTGTCTGATTGCTTGGCTTGTCTAGGAAAGCTTCTAGCCAAGACTTATAATGAAATACATGCATAAAATTAAACTGCTTGAAGTCTGTAGTTCAGCTTTCGGAAGCAGTAAGATTGTATTCCAGCGGTCTCTAGTGTCTGAACCTAGTCCCTTGGTACCAACATTGTTTTATATTCATAAATCAGCTCTTCATGCATTGGCAATGTCGGCCTGCGGAGTAAGCAGTACCACCGAGAGACTAGGCCGCTGAGCCAGGAACCAGATTGAAAAATGATCCTAATCGATGGGGCTGTGGAGAGCACTGAATTTTTACCTAGAATGAGCAGCAAATTGAATAACAATGAGTGTGTGTGAATAAGTGCCCTGTCAGGGAGCTCTGACACTGATGGATTAGAAAGTTCTAAATGTTACTCTCTCAGTGCTGAATACCTCCTCTAGAGTGGCAGGCTGAGGTAGCAAACAGGTCTTTGGGTGCTGAAAATGGACTGCTGTTAAGCATTAAGAAGTTCTTTGCAGTGAGAGTTCTGCTAAAATAGATCCAGGTAAGCTGATTTTAAAAAGCTGTTGCAATTAATTATGACACTGGAGGAGTGGGGGAAATCACTTACAACATCTGGATTTTTTTTAGTGCAAATACTAAAATTTTAAAATGAAAGTTAACTGTTAAGACATTTGAAAACTCCTAGGTTATGTAAAGGACAAAGGATGATTCTAACAGAAAATTCCATTACAACTGAGTCCGTACACTTATTGCTATTTCTTAACCTAATGGCAGATTCTAATGGAACACCAGATTCCATCAAGCAGTTTTAAAAATTAGTCAGTTTTGACCTCAGAAATCTTAGGTCACGTGTCCATATTAATTACCAGATTAAACTTTTAGTGCAGATTTTAACCTCTCAAATCTTAGTTTAAAATTTTATTTGTATGTTTTAACACATTTAGCAGTTTAATAAGATTGTATTATTAATTAAGCATGGTAATTATGCAGCTTTCAAATAACTTAAGAAGAGGTGTTTGTCTCTGTGTTGAGCTGAGGAAAGAGATGCTGTTAAACATACCTAAAGCAAATATGAAATATGATTATTATGGTGAGTGTGAGATTAGATTAGATAAGATAAACAATTCATTGAATTACCAATATGACAGTGCTTTATTAATCCTTTCAATGGCTTTGAGATATTAATTATAATTGAACAGCTATGATTTTGATTAATCAGTGAGGTTGAATTTCAACTGCTAGTGTTTTATATTAGATGCTATCTATATAAAGTCAGAGCACATTTACAAATGAATTCCACATATCTAAGTTGTTGTTACAGTTAATATATAATTGTTGCTGGTTTTCCCTTTGTGCCATTGTACTAAGGGTGCATTTAGAAATTTGCCTCTAGTCCTTTTAGCTTTTATGGCCAGATTTTCATAAGAAAATGTGTCCAATGGTTCCTGTGATGGGGTATTCCACTTACCGCATGGATGGAGCCTCCTGCTGGCCATTGTGGGGATTAGCTCTACGAGGCTGCTGCCCCTTCCCGCAGTTGCACACCGTTACTCCTTCTCTCTCTCCTGGTCTGAAGCCCCTCTCATGCTTCACAAGCTGCTGCTGCCTCTTTATGCCTCAGTCTTATGTCTAGGTCACTGTACATTTTCCCTTCCAGGGTATAGTCCTTTTCAAAGCCTCTGTTACTTACACAGTGACCCAGGCAGTCTTTCTATTCCCTGCCCTGCTAGTGCCATTTCCCCACTGCTGGTTGGGGAACCTGGGCCCACTCTGTACTTATGGTTCCAGCCCAGGAACCCCAGAACATGCAGCCAAGGTCTGTTTGGTCCCCAACCTTGCTGCTTACTTTCTAGGCTGCTTCCCACACCAGCATTCCCCCCTATGGGTTTGCCAGCCTCTCTACTCACTCTTCTCAGGAAGCAACCATGGGCCACTTGTCTCTATAGCCTCTAAGCATGTCTCCCTTCTCCTAGGAAGTGATTGCAGCTTACCTCCCTGGCTTTATAGAAACCCCATCTGTTCCCACACAGGTGAGCTTCCTCTAATTAGGGCTCTCTTCTCAGCCTTCCGCCTAATAGGTTAATTGGTCCATCTGGCCTCCCTTAACCCCTTCAGGGCAAGTGTGGGATGTACACCCCATCACAGCTCTCATTTGAGCACCTGCTTGTAGTGTTCAGTCTTTTAAAAGTATTTAACTCCCAGCAGCTTACAACTTTTCCTAGTGACAGCTCCTGGGTGTTGAAAATTTTTGAAAAATATGTCTAATTATTTAAAGACAGTGGTTTTATTGGAGGGAAAATGAGTGGTATTTTCCTTTACACCCCTGGCCTGCTCTCTTCCGATGCCAAAGTGAAATGCCACTTACCAGTAGATTGTTCTGATGTTTATAAAATCATTGCCTCGCAATTTCATATTTTAATCAGTGGTTAACCTAGTTTAAAGATAAGATCAATAGTCTGTAGCATTAATATAATATTGAGCTGAATAGATGTCATTCCCATCTCTTTTGGAGGAAGCTATTGTTTAAGGGTACTTGCAGACATCACTATACCAATTTATTTCACATTTGAAGGTTATTTTTCAAATATGAGGGCTAGAAACTCTTAAAAATTAAAGCTTAGAATCTCAAGCACAAGGGGCAGCTACCAGAGAAGCACAATGGTGAACTGGGCCAATTTGACCCCTGCTTAAAGTTCTCATCAGAATTTCTAGTAATTTGCAGTGTTGTTGTAGCCCTGTTGCTTTCAGGATATGAGAGACACAAGGCAGGTGAGGTAATATCTTATTTTGTTAGAAATTGGTCCACTAATGATATTACTTCTCCTACCTGGTCTCTTTTCTAGTAATTGTGTTTCTTTCCCTAACTAATAAGACAATAATGGATTATATTTTGCAATGTTAGGATTTTTACATCTCTTCAAGCATTAGCACTGGAAAATGTCTAACTTCTTTCTGCATGCTTGTTAGAAATTAATGTTTGGATATAGCATACATAAATAAGAGAACAGTTTTGGTTCCCACATACAAATAGGTTACCCACAGTCCCTTAGGATGTTGGTTTTTGTGTGCTTTCAGTGGGCATTGCAGTGAGAAAAATTGAATGTCCAGCTTTCACTTAGTTCCATGGATTTTTATTGCCTGCTTGCTAGTCGTAATCTATCACTTTCCCAAGGCATCCAAAATACCTGGAACATTGTGGATTTGTTTGGATTGTAGATTTGACAGCCACTGGGAGGTCGATGTTTGATAGTGAAGTTCTACAGCTATACTTGGAAGGCAACTGTCTGTAGCTGGCGTTCTGCCAAGTCTGCAGTTGTATAGACAGCCAAACATCTCATGTAATGGTTGAATTCATCATCTTGTACACAAGAATTTAAGCAGTTTTTGCTAAACGGTTTCAATTGATACACTTTTTAGTGTGAATGGATCAAGTACCTCATGTCAGTGTTGTCAGGTAGTGGATTATTTGGATTATTAGCAGAATGCACAATAATAAAATGTATTTACTTACTCTGCTAAAAATGCATATTCTTGGGTTGCAAGTGTAAGCATAAAAATACAATTTATAAATTTCAGATATTACCCAAAGTCACTGTTGAGCTCCATTGTTCAAAAATCCATACATCCTCAGAAGATTGGAACTCTGTTCCTGTACAGAATGTTGGGCTGTGCAGTAAGCCTTCTATCAGGGCACTTTTCTTTAAATGTGAGGCAATAAAGCTGTACTGTAAATGTAAAACACATACTCAGGATTTACAAACTCAAGACTTACAGTTCAGAATTTGTAGAGAAACATTGCAACCTGCTACAAGCACTGCTTTCTATTTTTGTTAGTTTTGTTAGCACTGTCGTGGACTTCCATTGTTTGTGGATGTATGTAGGTAAATTAATGAAAAAATACAGGTCTCACAATTTAACAGCTTTCAGCCCCTCTTTGAAAACTTCCTTATGTGTGTGATTAAAAAAATGAATTTAGTTTATTTGAATTTCAAATCTAATACTTATTTGTTTTCTTGACTAGTATAAATAATAAGGGGCAACTCTAAGGTGTATTTAAATTGTGTATTGTTTTTATTATGTTACAAAATGTTTTTTACACGCTAGAGACTTTCCTTTCTTTAAAAGTTTGCTTTGGGATTCTGAACCTTTTGGGCTTAAAACTCACTTAGGATCTTGTCCTTGGGATCACTTTTCACCAAGCAACTGGTAGAGTGGAAGACAACATTTTATCCATTTGTGCTTTGTTTGAGATTATTGCTTATAAGGAAAAAACATTCTAATTGAAGAGAGAACACCCCAAATGCTGTGTAGAATAAGTGGATGGTTGGGAAAGCTATCTATCCGCTTCTCTAAGAACATCCACTGGTGTATGTACAAAAGAAAAGTATATAAAATGGGAAAGTTAACAGAAATTTTAGAAAATGAAGAAATATAAATGTTTCTCTTATGTGGTTATTACTTAAGAACAATAATCTTGTCTTTGAAATATTACTTTTATGCTTATATTCTGGAAACTTTATATTTTGTGTAATCATACTATTAATCATGTGAAAGACACCTAGATTCTAGTATAAACAGTTCTAAAAATACTGGTTTCTAGTATTTTCAATAGACTTTACATCCTGCTTGCAGAGGGCCTTATCTAAATTAAGGAGACACCTATAGTTTTGGATCCATCTCCCATGTGGCTCTTTAGCTCTCCAGTTAGACTTGCTTATCCGTATAATTTCATTTAGACTAGATTTGTTTTTGCATCCTCACTTACACATAGGGTTCCATGTCTATTCCAGAACACAAGTTATTTTGCCCTTGGTTAGAGAATCAGTGAAATTTTATTTTGTTTGGGGTTTTGTCTGTTAATATCTGTTTATACGGTTCTCTTCTGCTACCAGTCTCTCAAATTCTTTTTGTTTCCAGTTTTAACATTTAAAAAGTTGAATCACATATTGCTCCAAGACCTAAATGAATAGTCATTGCTTGTAATACAAGTACACACGTGTAGCATCCTACTGCTTTTAGATGTGATGTATTTGGTACTGTAAAGGTAATGATCCTCAACCACAGCAATATTCTGTAACAGGAATATCTGTCATATTCAGTGGGATTACCATGTTCATTGATTTGTGTCTGTAAATCTGCTGTTTCTACCTTTTAAATTTGATCTATAATTGGACCTCCTTAAATGGTTCAGATAAGGTGGTCTGTATTTCCTCAACAGTGTCACTGTCAGCTTCTCCTTTTTCATTATACATTCTGCAGACTGGATAAAATCAGCAGGACACCTCATTTGAAACTGTTTAATCGCTGTCTTTTTCTTTTGCTAAACCATTGAGCTGGTCAAGCGATGTACACAAATCATTTTAAATAGAAAATACAGCTGTGTGTGTGACCCAACTAAACAGATAGTGCTATGCAAAACACTTTAAAAAGTAATAAATGCCAAAAAAAATCTTTAATTGGAGTAAAAAATTGTAGATAACTTTCTTCAGTCTCCAAAAGTAGAGTGCCCTGAAATATTGCCAGGGCCACGTGCAGACAAGATGATGTCTTCCTGAAGATCCACTCTTTTCTGAACAAAGCAAGTCTAAAATTCCAAATAGTGCTGAACTGCTTTTTGTCCATGTGTAGGAAGTGCATATTTATGTGTAAAGCCTGCAATTACAATGCTTCAGGAAAAGAGGGTTCTGTTGCATCAGTACTTTTGTAGTGCAATCTTTGAATGGATCAGAAATGTAATATTAAATGCTTGGCTCCATATTTGTCACTTTGTCTATTTCCTTTTACTCTTCAAAGTACAAAGTAAAAATAATGGCTCAAAATAAATGCTGCATAATAAACTGCTTTAAAGTAGATGTGGAAAATAACCTGGTGGCAGCAGCTATTGCCATTGCTGGTACACTTGTCTACATGTGTCAAGGTGACTATCCCAGAGCAGCTCGTTAAAACAATCTATTCTTTCTAAGTGCCTTGGTATTTAAGTGTTACACCCTGAAACCTGGCAAGGCACAGGAGCGGGACGGGAAATATAAACTCTGGCATTCATTTAGCTCAGGTTCTATAACCTTGTTTTCATACTTTGGCATTTTACTGTAAATAATTTACACTAATAAAAATAGGACCACACCAAGTCTGTATGGACTAGAGATAAATTTTGGATTCAAGTAAGCATCACCTGTCATGAGAATGGACACTTGCATGGTATGCGGTAAAATAAGAATCAGTATTTTAATGAGCTTAAGTTAAGTTTGTGGTGTGTTGCAGTTTTATTGACACTTGTTTTCTTTTAAAAAATATCTTTAAAAGTTATGCTGTTACATTACAACTACATCAAAATTGAAATAAATGTCTTAACTTTATTATCATAGGTTCTGGATCATTGGCAGCAATGGCAGTATTTGAAGATAAATATAAACCAGACATGGAGGTAAGGAGTGTTTGGGTTTGTTTTTTTTTTAATTTAGTATTTCTTCTTTCAGTAATGCTCAAAACACTGACATACGCTGAATGAGTTTGATGCTAATATTGAATGTTGCTTTTTTTTTTTTTTTTTTTTTTTTTAAAAAGCAACCGTCCTGCTCCCAGTGTCACTCAGTAGTATGCTGGCTCATTGGAGAGCTGTGAAAAAATTCAAATGGACACAGCCAACTTACAAATCCGAGTACTTTTCCGTCTAATTTCTTTAATTGGTTCTTACAAAAGCTTCTAGGATTAATGTTGGTGAAAGACTGGAGGAGAAATAATTCTGGTTTACAGTTTACTTTAGGTATATGAGAGTCCCTGTATAATCAGTTTCACTCTTTCCCTGTATAGTCATTTCCTCACTCCTCGCTCCCCTTTGTATGTCTTTCACATCCTTTCAAAGAAAGGAGAATGTGATTATAAAACCACAAAAATTGGCAGAAGCCAGTACCTGAAACTACCTTTAACTCATTTTAATTGACTGGATTTCAAGTTGGCTGTGGCAATTCGAATAACAACTGTACTCCAATCCTCAGGATCTCCCTAAAAGATGTTAACCAGACATTTATAAGTTGCTTTGCTGATGGTCTATATCAAACTTGAATAATCTATAAATGCATGTTACTATGCAACTGTCATAATTTAATAGTAAAAGATGAAAGCAGTGGTGCCATGATCAAGTTTTGGATACCTTATGTGTCAGAATAAGATGATCCATTCTCATTATATCTGTTTATAAACACATCTGTTGCATTATTTTTATGTATAGCATTTCTTCAACCTATGTAGAATATAAGGTATACCAGGATTTTTAAAAACCAGTTATTGTTCAATAACTATTCCCCTAAAAAACTGAAAAATCCACAGTTGTCTGCAGATACACTATTGATGAAAATAAAGAATTAAGATGCTTCCTATGACTATCAGGTAGAATGCCTCAATAATATCAAGGCCTCCTTTAAAGCAGATTAATCTCTTTAAACTCTCCTTGAATGCTTTCTGCTTCTAGTTGCAATTGATTAATAATTCCACAGGTTAAAGAGCAGAAATGAGAATTGAATACAAACTTGAGAGTTTGAAGTAGATTAAAAATGATGCTAACAGTTATTTTTCATAATTGTCAATGGAACATCAAAGACAGCTATAACATTACTTTAAGGTATTTATGTTTAATTGAATCACATGGTGGTAAAACGGAAAGTTGATTAACTGCAATAAATGTCTTCAGATTTCACTAATCTGTGTTGCATCTCTGATACAGACCAATTTCTTAAGTCTTTATGCAATTGTATTCAGCAGCGTGATCCCATAACTCCACTGAATTCCTATCTCAAGTTATTTAAATTAACAATTTTAAGTGCATTGGTTTATTCTGTTGAATTTTCTTGTGGATTAACAATTGATTAAAAATTAGTAGTGAGTGCGTTTCCAGTTGTTAAATTCGTTAAAAGATTACACAATGGGCAATAAATGGATCACTTTTCAAATTACTCCAAAGAACGTTACATATGACGTAGTTACAGTTCTGTTAAAATGCTTTTTTAAGTTTTGATAACAAACAAGATCAGGATTGCAAAGCTGTTGTACTGCAGAGAGCTCCTAATGAGACAGGAGTTAGTTTAGTCTGTAGAATGCATAAGCAGTGTTATCAGAATTTGGAATATTTTTAATTAGGCACTCAAACTCAGTCCTTCATTTAAATAGCATGAAAGTTGTGCGACTAACAGAAAAATCCATTAAATATAGAGTAAAGGTTGAGTCTCCACTCATGTAACGCAAACCATTGCGAGAGGGGCCCATCACATTTTTGACTCTGTCCAGTTTCCTGTGTAACCGTGTGTGTTTTAACATGTGCTGCCTGAATTGACAACAAGGCCTAAAATCCTTAGGAAAAACAGCTATTGCACAATCCCTTCTTAAAATTCAATAGGATAATTTTTTGCCATCTTGAAAGGAACACCTTTAATCTCATTTTCAATAAATTGTCAAGATTCTTGGTGTTTAAGCCATTTTTTGGGTGTAACGTAATTTTCTAAAAGAACCAAAAATTGGTAAATTTCCAATTATTTTTACTTTAAAAAAGTCGCCTAAGTAAATTGTCTTCATACACAACCTTAAATGGCAGGAGAAATTCACTATCGTACAAGCATGTAGAAATGTAGTCTACCAGTTTGTTGAAATTGATATGTAGGTCTCGAGACTAACACATAATTTAAGCCTGGTTTTATGTTTGTTGGGTGTTCTGTTAATTAAAATAGTGATATAACAACACATTAGAACAATCTAATATAGTTAAGAGCTAACTGAGAAGACTCAATTGGACTTAAGTTCTCCATTTTTCTACTATGGCTGACAGGTTAAAGGTCTAACTGTTAGTTCTACATTTTTGAACACTAAAAATTAGGTTACTGTACACAGTGGGAAGTTCAAGGTTTAAAACAAAATTATTAATGATAGTTCTATTTAAAGGAGTAAACAGTTGCATAAATGCAACAAATCTTTGTATTTTATATGTATGGACATAAAAAGCATCAATTGCTAAAACACATTGCAGTGATGAGCAATTTAAAATTCCTGGGAATTAATTCATTAAAACTGGGTAGTAGATTAATATTTTTCCGTCAAGATCAATACTGCTTACTTTTGCATTAATTGTCAGAATATCTTGCTAGTGCTATTGAAAGGTAGTAAGCATGCTACAAGACCATCACATCACAGAAAATGATTCAAAGGCAAATTGTCCTGCACCCTCTGGTATCGACTTGCAAATTAGCATCTGGAATCTAATTAAACAAGCTTAATGAAAGAAGCAGCTGAATACTGCTGGAAAAGACAATCAGCTTTTTTCCCCTCTGATATATATTCTGTACTATTGAAGCTGATCACCAAACACATCGTGTGAGCACAGTTAAAAAAATTAGCATTTATTTGAAGAATAGGAACTGTTTTTCATTCAGTTATGCTTTTGGCATGCACTGGGGTCCCATGAGAACCATGCCACAGCAAATAGTGCACAATATTTATAAATCCATGACAGGCAATAATAGGAACTTGAAAAATTCTTTTGCTAGAATTTCAAGTTGAGAGCTGCCAAAAGCTGAGAGGATCAAATCTGCAGTGGCAGCTGCTGTGCCCTACAGTTAGAATTGTAGACTTTGAAGATGCTCAACTTAAAGAAATGAAGACTGCAGGCTTAGCCAATTTTTGCAGGTTTCTAGAGCCCTGGCTCTCTGCCTTTTGAAGATGAGTTGCTGAAGCTTCTCCCACTGCCTGAGGCATGCTAACACCAGCAGGATGTGGTTTTTTTCCATAGACTTTGTCTCTTCAGTTTTGAGTAGCACATGCTTTATCAATGCCAGCTGTGATGGTCCTTCTCTGGTTGCAATGCTGAGAGATGATCTTTACCCAACATCCTTCAGCGAAGCTGCAAAGATGGATAGTGACGTAGACAAGTGCTACTTCTGCAGTCTGATTTATGGAGTCATGTTTCATTGTGAACCAAGTGCTGGCCTCTAGAGGAGCTGTTATAGATTGCTGAAGAAGTGAACGCTTTCAGCCCTGAAGGGCCTGTAGATGTTTCAAAACATGATGCCAAGCACCTGACTGCTGTAGAACAATATTAATTTGTCATATGGGTAGATACATATCTACCTTAAATAATATAAGTGGAAGAACAGCACAGCTAATACAGTGTTGTGAGCTTAGTCAGTTTTTCCTTTTTGTGGAGTACCACCTGGTGTTAAACACCACATTCAGTTTTTTAAGTACATTAATGGTTTGTGGTGTTCAAAAAACAGTATCAAGAGATATGGTAACCATTCTGAACTAGGATAAATTCTGCCTACACTGTTAGGTGCTGGAGCTTTTGAATTGTCTGTATCCTTGTGGTGGTTGAATTCCTAGGGATATTTGGGGGAAAAAGACCTTTTTATTAATATAAATGTTGGTGAATGACCTTGCCTCTCATGAAGGAGAAGTTTTGTAGGTTTATGGAAGAAAATTTACTTGATTAAAATATAGCTGTGCGCGCCTGTATTTCTCAGTCACCTGACGAAAGCTTCATGTTTGACTGAGCAAAAATACAGGCTGCTCATGCTTCTGCTTTGTCTTCCATATTTCATCAAACCAATACAAAAAGAAGCCAAAATAAGGAGACTCTAGAAAGATGAACAGCCAAAGTCATAGAGAACCATGATTTCAGGGAAATTGAGTAAAGATGTTTGAGGTGTTCAGGATCAGAGAACAAATAGAAAAATGAGAGAATGGAGAGGAAATGCAGGATTTAAATAATTGAATCTGAAATGGATTGCTCTAAAAATATGAGAGCATGAAGTACGTTTGATTGTGCAGTGTAACATTTGTTTATGTGGCAGGTCCCACTCCACAGTGCCCCTTTGTGGCAGAGGCGGGGTGTGGCAGCGGACCTCAGCCACTCTAATCCCCAATCGCAGGGCAGTATGGCCCAGTGGCCAGAGTCCTTATGTCTTCCCTGAATCTCCTAGCAGCGTGGCCCAATAGCCAGAATCTATACCCCTTCCCTCTGTCTCGGGGCCACATGGCCCAACAGCCAGAGTCTATACACCTTCCCCCAATCTCAGGGCAGCGTGGCCTAATGGCCAGAGTCTATATGCTTCCCCCCAGCCTCAAGGTAGCATGGCCTAATGGCCAGAGTCCATAGAACCTCCCCTAGTCTCAGGATAGCTTGGCCTAGCGGCCAGAATCTGTATAGCTTCCCCAAGTCTCAGGGTAGCGTGGCTTAACAGCCAGAGTCCATATAGCTTCCCCAAGTCTCAGGGTAGCGTGGCTTAACAGCCAGAGTCCATATATTCCCCTTGCAGGCAAGGTAGTGCGGCCTAGTGGCTGCAGTGGTAGGGGGACCTGGGCCTGCCCTCTCTACTGGGTCCCGATCCAGGGCTCACCTGTTAGTGGGGCTCCCTCTGCCCCTAGCTCAGCAGGGATCAACACGCCGAGCATTGGTATATCTTTAAAATTCCCCTGAGTCTCTTCCTACCCACATCACCTTGCCTTTCAGTTCCGGGGGTCCTCTGGTCTGTTCCCCTTCAGGGCTGTCTTTGAGCAGGGCTTCAGGTCACGTCCCGGCTTGGCTGGCCAATGGAAACCAGAGTCCTGGCTATTTATCCACAGGAGCTAGCGGCATGCCTCCTTCCCCTCCAGTGGTCAGTCCCAACTGAGCTGCTTTGCAGGCTTTTATACCAGATCTCCAGTTGGAGCATGCCCACCAGAGCTGCCAGGGCGTGGCTTCCTCTGCTAAGAGGAAAGGGTTAACCCCCGCAGTACCAGTGCAGGGTCGCTCAGCCCCGTCACAGAGTAGTAAATGCAGACAAACTTTTTACCTGGAGGGAAGGAGAGCTTTCTGAAACCTATGGACAATTTTTTTTTCCCCCTTCAGCCCATTCTCCTGACCACTGCACTTCTTTAAAAGAGTTACTGTACAGGACAGAGCAGACCATGGACTGTTGGTTAATCCACAAGAGACCTTGGTACTATTTTTGAATCTGCTGTTGATCACTGGGGCACCTGGAAGCCAATGGCTCTGTGCATCAGTTTCCCCATTGATAAGAAGGGAATATTATCTTCCTCAAAGGGAGATGAGTCTTAGTGGGCTTATGTAAAGTTATTGATATTCTAAGATGGAGGGTTTTACTGCAATTTTTTTTCTATTTAAACAAAAATACTTAAAATGCATAGTTCTGCAACGTTCGAAAGCATGCCATTTTCTTCCATTATTAAACATCATTAAAATATTTCTTAGGTACTTTGGGGGACAGTGGGAAAACATGGGTGTAGCAATATATAGCCGAGTATTTGTTTTTGCTAACTATTGACAATAATACTGGATTGGTTTTTGACTGTCAAAACTCTAATCTTCATCAACAGTAGTAGTCTCATCAGTCTTTAGATTGCATCTGTGTGACTCGATGCTCAAGAGCACAGACAAGCTGCATATGAATTTTGCATTCATTAGTGATGGTTGATCAAAACGTCTGTGTCCCTGACATAGGGCTCAGGTGTGGAAGGCTGCGGGCTAATCCTACCAGCTGACATTCAGAGGTTTAATGACTCCATGGGAAGGTGACCACGTGCTGGGCAGTGACTTGGCTGAACTGAGAGAGCAGACAATAGAGATCAAGAAAGACTATCAGAGTTAAGCTGAAGAGCCTGCCTGAGATACTTGAATTCCTGTTGGTGTCAAACAGAGCTTAAGTAAACAAAAGAGAACAAAATTAAAAATCTGACCCTCTGCACAAAAAGAAGAGCTTAAAATGTGTGCTCTGTGGATCTGCTGATTTCATTATACAGTGACAAGAGATTAGGCTGTTAGCAAACATCTTTACTGTCTCTTATTGCTAGAGCTCATGTTAGTACAGATTTGATATTTCCATTATGTGACTGCACTACTCCATTCTTCGGAGCTCTGTATCTGCACAGATTGGTGTCAGGTATTAGTGCAAACTTTTATTTTCAGGAGTTACATCCTGCTGTTTCCTATTTTTAAACTAAAATTATTTACACATGTTAACTCAATTCCTGTTTGGCATATTGGACAGATTCTGTTCTTAACTCCTTCATGGACTGTCATGAAGAATGATTTCCATTATGGAACTTATGAAAAACTGGAAATATTAAGTTAATTTTAAATGTATCCTACTAGGCAGCTAGATATACTCTTAAATAGCTGGGATTACTGGAGAGGAGTTCTTTATATGCTCTTTTCATATATCAAAGCACAATTTCCAAACAGAAGTCAGATAATAAAATTGCCTAAGGGTGATTTTCCTTCTGAGTTACCACTGATACCCAAAACACTTCTTTGTTCTATATACTGACTGTTCCCAGATACGGGAATCTTGTCTAAGTTTATCCGTTCTTTAGTTTAAATTGGACCTTTCTGCATAGCAGAAGTCCTTACCTTTGCTGAGGTAACACAGAGTTTGTACACAATGATGTAGACAAGGTATTCACAAACTGTGTTGAATGTTAGAGAACATTTTACAGCACAGGGGATAGATGTAGGGCAGGTAATTATTTTTTGATGCATTCTCAGGAGCAGATGTTCCAGTCTAAATTGTTTTAGTTTGTATGTTTCTCGTAACTGGAACAAGGAAAATGTACTGAGAAATATTTCACATTGTACAATGCCTAAGTGCTGCCCCTGCAGTGAGAATCTTGAGGGCAGAGTGTAATTTCTGTATGAGCAAAGAACATTGAATTGAAATAAGGTCAGAGCAGAATTGAGACTAGGCTGAGAGAGAAGACGCCCTTCACATGAGTGAATACTCACAAGGTTTATAAATATTTGAGTAAACTTAAGAGAAAATGGGTTACAAGAGGGCCTAGGACTTTTCTTTTTTAAAATAAAATGTTGATCTTTCTTTATCCTCATCCTTCAACATTTCTGGTGATAGTGAGATGAGCCTGTAGTGCTTCCCCTGAGGCAGGGGTGTCATTGCTGGACTTAGTTCCTATGGGGTATAATGGCATACAGTTACTTAAAATGACTCCTGTGCTTGGCTTGCTTTTCTCTTTACTCTGTAGCTAAGATCCAAAACGTCACTACAGGGTGGTGATGTAATATAAGGCAGATTAGTTTCATAACGTGAAATCCTCAAAGTCTTCAGTGTGGTAGAATTATCAAGCTCTTTTATTGCTGAACAAGTCCATTTCATTCTGAGAACTCTGAATATCAGAACATCACAAGTGATGGATTAAATCTGTTTTCATGTTAATTCATAGTTATTGTGAGGATAGAAGCAGACAGTAACTCCACAGACTCAAGATGAGGCTTGTAATGTAAGATTTCCTACCACTGGAACAATGTATTGTACTACTCTTCATGTAAGGAATGAAATATAGGAACCAATGTTACTGAATAGTATCTTGGAATTGTATAAGTTTTTGTCTTGGCAGGTAATTTGGCATAAATTGTTAATGTAAATCCAAGTTATTGGGGAAGACATTATTTTACTAAAAAAGATAAACTGCTGATTAATTCAGTATAGAACTCAATTACAAATTGAAAGTGTCTCTGCGGGACTCCAGTACTCTAAAGACAGCAGATGTTGAATTGATACTCGAGCATATTTCACGCTAGTATGAAATATTAACATGGTTTATTATACTTGTGTGGTATACCACATCAGACAGGGGGGTGGTAGTGATGAGTCTGGGCTTACAAGCATATGTACCAATGAAACATGAAAATACTGTAATTACAAAGAAGATGAAGGACTCTGAGAGGTGTATATTTTGAAGAAAAGATCTCAGTAGAAAATGGTAAGTTTAAAGTAGTATAAATATTTAAATTTTGTTGACATGGCATATATAATGTACAAGATAATACAAAAACATACATCATAACACTTTCTTTAAATGTATAAAATCAAAGACAGTAATATTAAAGCTTAAACTGCTGTATTCACAGGACTGTTAGCCTCAATGCCTTGGTCACATCCAGTTTGGGTAATTAGTTACTGTCTATTCTATATTTGCCCTGTAGTTTCAATAGACTGTAATTCGTCATTGCTGTGGTGTAGTGTTCCTTTTAAATAGATGCTGTGTTCGCTCCAGAACTGGTTACACTTTGGTGGTAAGTGAAGTGACTTGTGTGTTAATTTATCACCACAATGACAGCGGCATAAATTCTGTAGTAGAGACTGTAGAATTTGGATCCAAGAGATTTCCAAGTGAGCCACACATATTGGAAGGCAGTGTCCCTTTTTAAAGGTATTTGGATAGCTAACCGTTAATTGGTGTGTCGTAGTGGTGACTTACAATATGAGTGACAGTAACCCCACATCAACCAGCAGCAATGACTGTTAAGTTTCTTAAACAGAGAGATAAGTGTTAGTGTTAGCTAGGACTACGCTGAAAAATAGCAACATGTTGTTAAAAAAACAAAAAACAGGGAACCCTAAAAATGATAAGAATAATCCTATTTTAAAAGCTTGCAGAAAAACTAGGATCTAAGAAAGTGTGCATTGGTTAGCTTTTATTTTATGTATCACTTCAAATACATAGTGTGACCCAGAGTTCCAATAAGAAGTAATTTGTCAAGGGATCTAAATCTAATAATTACCATTTTTTTGAGCTTCTTATACCTCAAACCTTTGAACAAAAATTGAGAGATTTTCACAGTGGTGTATGTGTACAAGATACACAGATTGTAGGAAGGAGTCTCCAGGTAAGTATTAATGCTTCAGAATTTGGAGTTCTTCAGATTTGTTCCTTATTAAAGGCTGCAAGCTGGATTGGAAAATAAAGCAATAGTTACATTAGTTTGATTCAAAATATGAAAAACGGTAGTTCTTTGTTTGATATCTTTATTCACCATTATTCTCCCATCAGCTGACGAGTTCATAGGTTTCTTTGTCCTGCACTTTTTAAAGTCCATATACTGCAGCTAAGTAAAACCTGTGTGTGTGATTCAGAGGACCCTTGCCATAATTAAAACCCATGCCTTCAAGCACCACAAAGTTCCAGAATTCTGTATGGGAGAAATTCAGCTCTGATTGGAAGGCTCCATTTTTATTCGTGTGCATGTAGGCCTCTCAGTTCTGGGAATGATTTTGTGGGCTACCAGTGGCAGAGAACACCCCTCTCTTTGAATTCTACAACTACAGAATTACAACAGTAATTGAACTCCCAAATATATATTTTCACCCGCCCTCATTTCTTGAGCATCTATTCTATCATTACCCTAATTTCCTTCAGTCTTTCTTCTATACACTCTAGAAAACTAATGTCTGGTTCTGGGACTTGCCTATCCCATCTAAGCACCATTTTGAATACAGAAGCAGAAAATATATTAAATCTTTGTTTTTCCTGATGTCCACAAACTGATCTTGCAGTGAGCGATCTCACGGTGATCTACACTGACCGCCTCTTCTTCACTGCTGCTTTTCCTTTTTTACTGTGTTTTTTGTAATTATTTCAACTGCTCTTTTAACAGTAACTGTAACAGTTGCTTTAATGTGCTTTAGCTTTAAACCAATCTAGCGGATTTGAGTGCAGTATTTTTTCACATTAAATATACAGTAATTCTCTTTAAAGAAATTCCATTTCCCCTCTGTGCTCTGTTGTCATTCCTCCCATGCCTGCTTTGTGGTGTAAGTCTAATCATACCAAGCGGAGCTGTTTACTGTGTCCCTCTTCTCATTTATTTACAGTGAGAATGATGTATTCCAGAATATCTGGATGTTGTATCACTTTACTTACTCCCCTTGTCATCCTGGTGCTGTCGCAGAATTAACATCCTCTTTGCCTTCTGCTTTTTCATTTTTGTTAATTTCTTAGCTGCTACTTAACTTCCTAGAATCTGGTCTCCAGAATCCCTCTACACTTGATGAGGCCACTTTGAACATCTTCCCTTTGAACCTCTCCTTCTATTAAACGTTTCAGACTGATCAGTTGTGTGCTAAGATGAGCTTGTTTTTTTCAGGTGTTCAACAAGCCCCACTTCCACTTGCTCCGGCTGTGCTTATTCAGCAATAGCCCCATCTTGCACTGTTGAAACTATAGGATTTCTCTCCACTCTGTGCCCTTAGCAGCTCCTTCATGACCCTTTAAAGCATGTAAAAAAGGTGGTGGGGAAAGAAAAGGCAACAAAACATGATGTGAAGGCAATGTCAATAACTCCCCACAGTCAGCACCAGGTGCAGTTCAATTAAACTTAACAATTCCCAAGTGGTCACTCACAAGCACTCACTTCACCTAAACAAAGTGAGATGAAAACAAAGCACAGTCTTTTGATTGGGAGATCCAGTATAACTTCATAAAAATATTTTTCTGTGGTGTAAAGCATTCATCTGCTATGACATTCATCACCTAACTCCATTGAATGGGAAGCTCGGTGATTGGAACTTTCAAACAGTCTGAGCTTTTAAGATTGTATGCCCCAGCACCTCCCCCCTCAGTTCAAGTTTAAAATGTAGCCATAGAGATTCATTCTGGACTAAATGGTTGGCTTTCAACCCTCTCTTTAAAAAAAAAAAAAAAATGCTTTGCATCAGAGCTGTCATCTTGGCTCCACTGTCTCCTTGGACTTTCCCAAAAGATTTTAGTGTTGCTTCCAGTCACATATTGATCTCCAACACAATTTCTCCCTGCAGACAGACATAGCCACACTTTCACATACAGCAGTCTGCTGATTACACTTCCAAAGTCTAATTATCCTTCTGTAGGCGCTTATGTCCTTCAAGAGGTATTGTTTTCCTAGCTCCTAGGCCTTTTTTATAGATTTTTTTTTTTTTTTTACTACATGTCTCTCCTTGGGCTCCCAGTACTCTACCTCACTCCTCAGATTCTTACTTTAAAGTAGTTTGTGTATTTTACTTTTTCAGTACAGGAAGGACATGGAACAAATTTCACCCCAGTGCAAAAGTACCATTGTGATATTTTCAAAAATTCTTCTACCTAGGATAAATGTACTGCATGCTTATTCTTCAGATTTGTGATGAACAGCTAAACTTGTTAGAGCATTTTACTTAACGTATATGCTAAATATCAAAATAGGATATTGCTGGTTACCTGCTAGACACTCATGCATTCTAGTTTGATGATAATCTAAATAACTAATTAAAAAGAACCCTCTGTACAATATATAAATCTGCGGGAGAAAAAAACAAAAGTCTCCTGTATGAATTGCTTGTCAAGTTCCCAAAACATCAGGGAAATAATATTCTCTAAACAGCTGCAACCATTGTATTTGTTTGAGGCATCAGTAGGCATAAGTGATATAATTTTTCTTAAAAGCTTTTAGCAAAAAATAGGATTAATTGGCTGTAGACATAACCACCATGCTCCATAGAAAAGGTGGTATTCAGAATCTGAAAATCATTTAAGTGCGAAGAGAAATTCGATTCAAGCTATATAAAACAATAATATGGAAAAGTTCCTTATCCTTGCTGTTTGGGACTTGCACCATAGCAGATGTAGAGAGGTAATCTATCAGTTTTTGAGTGTCTACAAAATGCAACTCTCCAGATAGCAGGTTTAAAGTAAAGATTTAATACAGTCTCCATCTACTATGATGTTGCAGTGACAGTTTAAAACTCATTCTCTAAATCTCAGCAGACTTTATAGCTAGCAGTGGACCAATATAAAGTTTAATGGCATTACAACACATAAATCATCTTTTAAAGATGCTACTAGTAGTTCCAATATTAAATGCAGACAATCGTCTACGTTATAAATAATTTATCAAACACCATTTTAGATTAGTCTTCCATGCTGAGTTATTTATTTTAGCCTTTACTGTAGTATTCCTAAGGCACGTTTTGAAAGATCCATTACTGGTCAGTTTAATGAACTTGGGGGTCTGTTTTGTTCCCTTCGAGCACTATGGTACAGCTGTGGTGACCATTACATTGCTGATCTGGATCTCTTTGTGCCTTTTACAAGTGCTGCCCATTTGTCATGCAGTGGTAAATGGAGTTGCACATTGGAGTCTTGGGACACATTGTATGATGTAGTGATGGAGACAAACAGATAGCTCTATAAAGTGCTGCTTGTCACAGCTGACTTGTATTACAGTACATCACTCTTACTGTAATCTCATTTAAGAAGCAGTGTAGACCCGGGAGAATGATATTCCCAGTTAGCTTGGTCTTTCCAACCATAAAGCAGGAAGTGCTCCTTTTATATACTTGGAACTTTTGGGGGGGTTTTTAGATTAATTATTACAGTGACTCATTCATGCCACTGTAGTTAAGACTGTGTCAGCACTTTCATTATAACCCCCTATTTTTTGACCATAAAATCGCACTCCTTGTATGCAGGGTCCCTACGCAGGAACAATTTTTTTAAAACCAGTTTTTACAAGGACGTTTTGGTCATCTTTTTAAATTATGAAAGTGAGAAAAATTTGTCACATTTGGGTGCTGTTTAATTACATGTCTTAGATTTAATTAAATAGGCTGAACTGTTTCAAATTATGGTCCTGTAGTATTTAATATGCTGAGAGGATCTTAATTATAACAGGCATCTACCAAATACAGACTATTTTGGCCTATCAGTTACTTTGGGTTTAAGAATATTTTGCTAACAGAGTAACATGCATGGTGCATTTTAAAAACAAAACAATGCTTTTTTACCCAGGAGACTGAGGAGACTCTGAAGGAAGATTTAAAATTGAGCACAGTTGTTTTTATGTTCAAATAGAAAAGGCCTAATCTGTTGCCAAAGAGAAGTAAAGTGGATACATTGTCCTTAACCTGTGGCCTACAATATATTCCTTAGTTTAAATTTCATCTGAGTTTGTTTAAAACTTGTACAAAAAAATTCATTTAAAATAGTGGTAAACTTCCAGGTAACCAAAAAAATGTGTAATTTTACTTGGTTTACTATGTTCATTGCCATAGAGAGCCCTAAAATGTTCCTGTCATGCTAGGAGTCTAATTAATGAAATTATTCAATAGCGCAAAACACTGAAGTGATGTGCAGAAGTTTTTTTTTATATGGCTTTGCTGTTTGGTTCCCCTGGGTAAATCTGCACAAAGTGCAGTTGAATATATTTTAAAAGATTTTGTCTGATTAAAATGGGAGTGAAGTAAGAAACGGCACTATTTCTGTGGCTGAGTACAGACCTCTTGGTCAATGTCATAATTAAGCTGTGAGAATATGAATACTGCTAATAACAAGCTCTTGTATGGAGGGTCACTGGAGAATGTAAAGGATGCCTTGGGTACAGACATGATTGTGGCTGAGCTACTTTGGGGAGCCTCTTCAGCTGCACTTGAATACTGGTTCTTGAGCAGCTGCTGCTTGAATCTGAAAACATTCTAGGACTAGCGCACGCACCCTAAGGATCATTATTTCCTGTGGCAGGATTTTTTTTTAAAAAAAGTTTCAAGTCTTTACCTGAAGTGAGCAGAGCTGCATTTACCAGAAGCAGCTTTGAAAGCTAATTTGCCAGGACATTCCCGATTTCTAATGATGGCAGGTAAGATATTCAAACTGCTACATGAACTATTAAGAGCTTGGATAAAACTGGTAACTTTGGAGACTCAAGTTTCAGTCACTCCATTGTGCCTTGGTTGTACGTTTTCTATAACTCGACATCACCAGTGTTGGAAATATCTGCACTAACCAACCATCTTGGTGAGTTAAGGATAAAATGCTGACTTGGAATTTCCTATTTGCATATTAAGAGTCATGGGTTTTAGTATTGTTTTGTTACATTTAAGTCTGAATTAACATTATGTTTGTTCAAGTTGGAGAATAATCATTTTTTAAAAATGTTCCTTGATCTTATGCATTGGAAGTAAATGATAACAGTGGGGGTTATAACAGTGTACTGGAGGTGTAATTATACCAACTTCAGAAGGTGAGATTTACACACCAAAGAGCCCAGTCCTACAGTGTCTGCTCAGACAGAAGTACAGTTGAAGTTAATCCTAGCACCGGCACTTGACTTAAGTCAAAGTTCTGACAGAGTAAAGCCTGCAGGATGAGTATAAATTCATAGAACGTATTAATGCAAGTATTATTTGGCCATTGAGAAGATAGTTCTTTGTCTTCTGTTTCCTTTAAGCAGTCGTTCCCAACCTGGGGTTTGTGAACTGTTACAGGAGGTTCTCCAGAAGGGCGGGGAGAATCACTAATGGCAGACAGAGCTGTCCCTAGGGACTGAGCAGCATAGGGCCAGCAGCCCCTGAACTTCCAAAAGCTAAGCAGATTAAAACAAGCATATCTATCTCACTGAGAAGATCTAAACTTCAAGACTCCTTGTAAGAAATGGAAATTGAGGTGGATATTTTTTGCTATTTTTAAAATTAAATAGACAGCTAGTATTGTTGTTAAAATTATTATGAAGAACAAGTTTAAGCTTCGTTGTAACTTTGTAAGCTTTGTTGTGTTATTTGCCTGGACTGCTGATTGCTTATGTAGGAGGAACTCTTTGAGTTGGCTTCTTAAATACCTTCATACTGTTTCACATCTGATACTTCTTGATGAAACCTAGGAGCCTTGTCTTATAACAGGCTTAATCAAAGTGATACAAACTACGAAAGTACTGCAGTGATAAATAATAATTAATAACCTAGTGTGTAATGAGCATGTCATAAAAACAAATTTTATATTTCCAAGATCACAGCTTTTATAATTTATACTCAGATAAAGGAGAAAATCCCTGGAAATATTCATTTTTAGGAGGAGGTTTGTGAGTCTTGACATTTCAGTGAAAGAGGTTCACAGGTTGTTAAAGTTTAGGAACCATTTCCTTAAGGTTTAATATATTGCTACGGGAGATTAAATTGTGTTTAAAACCTAAAAATCACATTTTGCCTCATTTAATCTTGAGTGGGCATTTTAGTACCTGGGCGGTCTGTTTTTTTAATACACTGGTGTACCCAGCCCATTTGTACCAATTAGCATTGAATTTACTTCACAATTGGTATTGAGCAAGAAACATATCCATTACCGGCTGATTATCAATGGTCAGATGAATTTTTGCTGCCTGGGTGACACTTGTAACTCTTGTCCTCTCCCCAGGATGATGGGGGGAGTGAACAATTTCCAAGAGTTAGCCACAAAGCAATAATTAACATGCTAAACAAGCCAGCCTCCAGGTAGTTTTAAATGAAAACCAGGCTCCAAATTTCTCATCCCAGCAGTGTCTGGCTTAATCTTTCCAGTTACAGTTTAGAGAGATTAGGGGGGGACCAGTCCTGGAATGGAAGGAAACAAAAAACAAACAAACAAAAATTTTCAGGCCAGTAAAACACATTTGTTGTCCCAGCTCTAATCCTTGTCAGCCCAAATGAGGGAACATCTTTTAGATGTGGCTTCAGTGATTCTCTAATTTCTGAGGACCATTTGGTCTGTTGGAGACCACTGTCAGTCTTTGAATAGTACATGAATATTTTTTGTGGGTTCTTTTTAATCTCTTTGACTTTAAAGCCAATTAGTTGCTCTTTTGGTTCCCAGAGTTGTGATTTATGAAATTTATATGTGGGTTTTCCTAAGTAAGTGAGCATTAGTAGGTCATCCGCTTGTGGTGTTATGGGGTTTGTGTGTGTGTGGGGGGGTTAATTCAAAACCCCCTCCCCCCGCCCCTGAAGCATGAGCAAAGAGTGGGTCCTAAGTTGTGATTTGAAGAGAGCTGGCTTGTTAAATGTGATCTAACAGGTTTGGAATAAGGAAAAGTTTATATATAATGTTCCTGCTATTGTCTTTTAAAGCAATTGCTATAGGGGTGTTTTGTGATCATGAATGGCAGAGAAGGTGAGCCATGAGACATCTGTTAAATTTCAGCTAGGGACTGCATCTTTTCCAACTGGGAGCCTGTTCCAGCTCCTGCTGGATGTATGTGAAACATGCTGATGAACCACTTCACCAGGAATATAACCGTTGTCACCTCAATACAACTGTAATGCGGTATGTTCAGTTATAATGTGAAGTTGTGGATTCGCCTTTGTCTCACAATACCTAATGGTTTCCAAAATTGTTTGCAACATCCCTGGATCTCGTCAGGGATTGTCAGTTTGGAGTTGCATTTGAAATGAAACCTAATTCTTTCCTGTATGGAGACTGTAGAGGGAGCTAATGTAGCTGTAATAGGCTTCCCCTTTCTGCTTCAGAGAAGTTAGTTATGCAAATCTTTTCAAGCCATAACTTGTTGTACGGAATGCATAGTTTGGAGCCAGTTATATCAGAGTTATTCAAGGAAGGGTTTTGTTGTAGTTCTATACACAATTAAATAGATTTTTTTGTAATGTGCTCCCCAGGGAGAGTGTTGTTGCTTAGACCAGTAGGCAAGCATTGGGCTGATGCATGGAACTTATTGCAGTCCCTCGGAAAGCTAATTTTTACAATTTCCATTAAATACAGAACAATTCAAATTTCCTCTGATAAACTGTATAAGCCAGGTGTCTGTATAGTGTGCATTTCAAGAGCATATGCATGCTTTAGAGAATAAACTCTTTGAGCATTAGAAATCCTGTGCAAAGGGGTACGTTCATATCTCAAATACATTTGTAAACTTATGCAGGATTTAAAAAGTAGTGCATAATTTTAGCGATAATAGGAATTTTCTTTCGATTTGAGGTTTTCCCTCACTTGAAACGAGACGCATCTCTTTCCTATCTTAGAATAGCCAAGTCTAAAGATGAGTAGAATCTGAACTAGTTAATGAAACTGCATGGTAGAATATCTGTACTACTGACAAAAGTGTACGTGTATTACACATTCATTTAACGGTAGTAGTTGTAGTCCATTTAAATTGAAAAATTGAAACCGTTGGTATTTACAAACAGTAAATTTTAAAATTTACAAAAACACACACTTTACTTGGATTTATATAAAAGTGGCCATACTCCCATTCTTGATATAAATATGTTCTCAAATTCTGTCTTTATCAATGTTTCTTTTAATACTCTTCCATGCACTACACGAATATGAAAACATTAGCTAGCTAAGATGCAGTGCAGATCAAAGCTCCCCTGTAATGCAGCTATTCAGATGAGCAGAATAAATTTTGCGATCCAAGTTGGCTATGTTACAAACCATACAAATCATTTTTGTACTATAGACGACGATTAAATAGTCTCTATTCAAGACAGTCTTTAGCTAAACTAGTATCAATTTGTATGTAAGTGGTTTACACAGGCCACTACAGGGAAACTTGCATTATAGATTGCTGTATATGTATGTATTTAAGATCTGGAAGATACTAAATTGTTATGAAAATGTCAATTTCTCCCCTTCATAGTTTAAGGTTTTTCATTTTTTAAATTTGTTCATCCTGACATCTTCATTATAATGGGTTTGACATGTCCCAGTGATGGTGCTCATGATTGGAAAGCCGGCCCTTTGGGTAGTGCTGGCCATTATTTGGATTTGCAGTACTGTATTATAAAGAGAATGTCTGTGTTTCTACCTTTATCCTTCTAAGATAACTTGGGGCATGTACAGAAATCTACATCTCCTTCTGATAGTACTGTCTGTTAATAGAGAAAGTGATGCTGTTGAATCACTTCAGTCACCTCTACAAAATAGCGCCTTAATTTAATCATGCGTAATTTTGCTCTTTCTGAACATTAAATTATTAGTTCTCTTATGTAAATGAAAAGACTATTTAAGAACTTTTCTATATAGCTACACTGTGCTGCAGTTTCCACATTTACAGGAGGTAGTAAACTAGATAAGCTTTATTTTATTTTTCCTCCCCTCAGGAAGAGGAAGCCAAACAGCTTGTGAGAGATGCCATCGCAGCTGGCATATTCAATGACCTGGGCTCTGGCAGTAACATAGATCTCTGTGTTATAAGTAAAAACAAGTTGGATTTTCTCCGTCCTTACAACGTGGCCAACAAAAAAGGCGAAAGGTTAGTATTTCTGTAGCTGCCTATTGTTCACTCTTTCCCTAACATTCCAGTCAGATCCTTCCCAGTATATTTTGATATTGCTTTCTCAGTATCTACCACCATTACCTTCTGCCCTCAGACAGAGGAAGGGCTCACCCATGTTTGGAGAACGGACAGGCGGATTTTAAACGCACTCTCTGGCTCACTAGCATTTCCTTTAAAACACAGAAGTTTGTAGAGGTTTTTCTATAAATCATTGCGGGAGGACTGTCAATTGTTCTATGGCTAACTTGGGCCCAACCAAAAATGTTCAGTCTAAAGGGAAATGCAAATCCAATAAAGAATTTAGGGGAATACATGCTGCAGGTTGTCAGTAATGCTCCTTTCTCTGGAACATCCCTCTCTTGACCTTTTCACCACCTAGAGTTTTGTGCTGTTTATGTTCTCCAGCTCCCCAGTTTGACAGGCCACAGTAAAAGACTGTTCCTGCCATAGCCCTTGTTCACCACACTGCGTGTAAAAGTACAAATGTGACAAACCATTTTATGCTGTTGCTCTTCCTTCCTTCAAAGCCAAAGCTGATGCATTTTGAATTCACTGAACTTAAACTTCCAAGAAATTAATTAAGTACAGCCACCCTACCCTGTCTGAGTATGATTCTGCAGGGACTAACCTCAGAGAAGTGACAAAACCCTTTAGGAATACTCATGGCACAGAGGTGGTGAAATTCCAAAGTAAGCAAATGTGTGTGCAATTAGTTGGGTAAGAGACCTGCTGAAAGTTTAACTGCTAACCTTGCAGCAGTCACTCCAGCATACTGCATTGCCTAAGCAGTGAGTCACAGCCCCTGCAGGAAGTTGAAAGATTTTGCAATATGTATATTTACACAAGGTGTAATGTGGTTGTGCAATCTTCCATACCATTGCAGAAAGAGTGGAATGGAAATAGTCACTTTTCTTTAAAGCAAACAATAGGCAAAAGCACAGTGCAAATCAGCCCAACTTATTCATAGTAGTTCTACTTGCATAGCTTTTGTCTGTTATCCTATGCAGGTTTATAATGGAAAGTCTATCTGATACTAGGCATTTCCTCTCAGCTGGCACTTGTTCATTCAGAATTCTCAAACTGTAGAGTAATTGAGATAGCTTTGAATTCCATGGTATAATAGTGTGTGAGAGAGAGTGTGTGTGTATCCATGTCCTGTAGACTAAGATCAAATGTGGTGCGAGTAACAGGCAGTCACTGACGTGGTCTTTCAGGCTTCTGAGTGTTTTAGACTGCACCTTTAAAAACACAAAGTAAAATTAATATTTTTGTTGAGCAAGATGTAGCACCAAGTTTTGCTACTGACTATGAAAGTTAGTTGCAGGTGTCCTGTTCAGGGACAGCACTATGTGCTCATCTATTACAAAATGCAGCATTCAGGAAAATTACACTATTACATTTACTTCTGACTTATCTGGGGCTTCTCTCCATTTAAATTGTAAGGTGTTTCCTATAACTTCACCATTCATCTGTTCCTTTAGGTTGATTAAGATGCAGCCTTAAAGTGAACATCATAAAAGCTGTCTTTAAAGACATTCTATCTGGATTCAACCCTAGGGGAATTCTATGTTGGGGAGCTGCTCTGTAACTTTCATTGATTATCTTTTCAACAGGTATGGGAAGTACAGGTGTGAAAAAGGAACTACAGCTGTTCTCACAGAAAATGTGGCTCTCCTGGACCTTGAAGTGGTGGATGAAACAGTACAAATAATGGACACTTCCTGAAGTATTAGACTGAACTCCAGTGACACAAAACTACTACATGTTAGCCATCTTATCTTAGAAGCCTTCCTGCATGAAAAACTTCAATTTATGGTAAATAAATGGGTTCTGACCAATTTGTTGAGTGAGTTTTTCTGGTTTTCAGTGTTGATTGGTTCTGTAGGTAAGTGGTTTTTGTTTTACCATCTTATCTTGATCTGTTCTCTGAAAGGCTGTAAGCTCTGAGTGAGTCACAGTTCACAGAGCAGAGGACTGAAGTACATGTTCAGCCATTCCCTCTTGAGCGGATGCCATTGTCATTAATCAGCTGCTACCTGTACTTTGAGTAGTTGAGAGAGGACTAGCAGAAAAACCTGCTACCACTAAGTTCAGTGATTTCTCCACCTCTTCTGTTTCAACAGAAGAAAACAACCAGCTACACAGTGGTAATACAAAGGATCAGGATAGTCTCTAATTGTACAACAGCACAGTGGTTAGACGTTTTTAGAAGGCAGAACTGGTGCAACTCTGATTTAGTCCATTTCCTTACAAGTTGACCTTGATGCACAGTGTGACACTATCCCCAAATATCGGTTATAAACACTTTACCAGAACAATTTAGACTTGGACTCAGTCATTTTTCAGCAGAACACTGTGTGTTCCTTAACAGTGGACTCAAATATAGCATTTTGTAAATCATGGTTTTATTTATCTAAAAATGCACAGTTGCAAAATTTACCTTTTAAAATACATTTACTTATAAGCACTAATAGATCTTATGTAGCAAGGAAGTGACCAGACTTATCAAAACACTCAAGTAATTTGAGCCTTCTTGACAGCCAAAACTTTTATTCTACATTATACCAACACAGCCCTTGCACAATCATGTCTATGAATGTGTCATTGCCACTATAGTTTAAAGGAAACCTGCAGTACAAAGGTGACAATCTTTATTATAGTTAAATATAATAAAAATCTGGCTTCCTGATCATTTCTGAACATGTTAGCATTGGGTATGGAGAAAGCATTCCAGCCTCTCTCTCGCAGTCTCATGCAGAGTTGAATATCCTGGCTTCCACAGGAGAGCAATAGCCTGGACTTCCTAGCAGGAAGTATCAGTAAAATGGCATCTTACATCTAAGTGATACCAGCATCATTCACAGCAATGAATATCTTTAGGTTTAACACCTTAGCCAAATATTTTAAAATTCAGGTGAAAAGCATTTAACAAGGTACTGCAGTTTTCCTTTAAGTTAGGTTTAAAAAATCCATTCAAAGCATGTTCATATATTTTAACCCTCTTACCCTAATTTTATTTCCAAGAGTCTATGGACTTTTTTTAATTTTTTTTTTAAAAGAGTAAGGTGTCACAGGCTTGAAGAACTGTCACCCACAAACATACGTTCTAGCAATGGACTCTACCTCACACACAGAAGAAACACTAACAGTACCAGTTTATTTCCCTGGTTGTTGTCCTTTGAGATAGTTAACTGCAGCAGTTCCCCGGAACAGTTAGGTGAAATGGAAACACTTGAACGTGAATCCGCAAGTTTGGTTTCTAAAGCAGTGAATACTTTTCATTGTCACTAATGAAACAAATCATTGATTCAATGAATGAATTTAGTTGACTGAAAATGTTTAGGTCTTTTTAAAAAATTAGTCTTTTGTCTCCTTCAAATCAGCTTGAGTTTCTTATAAAAATTCACATTTTATAAATTAGCTTTCACAGTTAAATAGGTATGGGCTGATCCTCATTTAAAATTACACAAAGCATTAGTCGTCTTTCATGCTCAATGTAAATAACATCATTACTATGTTTGAAAAAGGGTTTAAAACACTGCTTTCTTTACATTTTATTTATGAATGGCTAAAATACTCTTGGATTTGATAAAAGTGTCTTCCCCAAAACAGAAATGGCTTAAAGTAACACTGGTTTTATAATAGACTTTTAGTCTAACAAGATTAATGCCAAAGGGGAAAATATATTTATAAAGATGCATTGCTTATAGAAGCAATGCTTTTCAGGTATATTCTAGACTCACCTCATTGTTTATAATCAAGTTAACAGATAAATGCATCAGCAAAATAGTCACTCTAAATTTTCAGATAAAAAAAGTCTTCAAACAAGTGTCCCCCTTCCTGTTTTTGCAAAGGAGGGGATAAAACACATATCTGAATGCTTTAAAAATATATGAACTAAAAACTGAAATTGCTATTAACCATGTGCAGAAGAGGCAAAGTAGCAGTTATACAAATTACACAAAATCTACTGCAATTCTTACATTAGTATAAAGTGATTTCACTGAAGGAATTATTTCAATATTTCACATTACAGTTAAGATAAAGGGGTGTGTCAAAGGCTCAATGAGACATCCCTGTTAAAATAATCTATTCTAGATTACACACAGTTTTAAGAAAGGACCCTTAAATGATCTACATCTGTAACATGTTATTGGCTTTTCTTTTTTTGGAAAAAAAAAAATTCTTGCAATACCTCATAGAATCTTCACTTTAAAGCATGACCACCTGGTAAGAGTCCTTGTCAAATAACCTGCAGAAATAATGGAGCATCTTGCTACGAGTGCTCAACTCTCTCACTTGAGTTTGACTAGGCACCGGTCGGTTTCATCTGAGAAATAAAAATTCAAGTAAGACTAAGCTGTGATGGCTTTTCTTAGAGTGTTTCAGATGATTCAAGTGCTGGAGGTCCAAACATGCATCTGTTTTGCTATTTGGTGCACATAACCAATGTCAGGTCTCTGATCTGGATCAGGGTATATGCACATGCTGACCAGTTCCCGTAGCTGAAAAGGAAGGAAAAAAATTGCATGAAATGAATGTAGCATTTTGGGAAAGGGAAAGGGACTATTTGAATGCAAAGAACCCTAGATTCAAGTGTCAACTCCTCCATTCTTTTCCACCTGCTATATGTTCATGGCAAATCAAGAAGCATGGGTCCGGTTTCCCTATCTGTAAGATGACCCGTCCCTACCTAGACAATTAACTTTATAGCACTGAAGTCTAATATTTGGTACCAAGTTGGTACATTTAGTAATGGCTTCTTATACACATTCTGTCCCCTAAAGAGTCTGCAATCTAAATATAACATACAGGAGAGAAGAGGCAACAAACAGTGGTTAATCAGTTACATGTAGCATGCTGTTTTAGTTTAAAATTTTGTAATTCCCACCTTCCCCCCATATTTGGTGAGTCAGTGCTGGCGTGGACCAGTCAGAGGCAGATGGCTACTTGAGAGAAGTGAACAGTTAGCAGGTGCCTGAACGAGGAGTGTGTGTTTGCTTCGTGTACAGGAGGTGGGAGACTGAATCATGACTGGGAGGGAAGCGGTGATGGAGGGTTCAATAAGGTAGGCAGAATAGGTGAACCATCAGCAGGGATGAAGTGGGAGAGGAGAACTGAGCTTTAACGATGAGGACAAGGAACTCAAAACTGGATAGGAAAAGCTTGGGGGCGGGGGATGGGCCACAAATGACATGATCAAGATTTGGATGCAATGGAAAAGCATAAGAACAGAAAATGAGCCCAGAATTGCAAGTTTCATGGAGATGATACAGGATAAGACTTGTCAGGGAAGATGGAGAAATGGCAGTGAACTGTGGTGTTCAATTCAGGACACAGGTCTAAATAATGATCCTGCACTGCATCCTAGCAGCAAATCAGTGGCACTAGCCAGTTCAAGATTGAATTAAGTTTTGAAAAAGCACTTTGAGATCTTTAGACAGGAGAGCACTAGCTGTGTGAGACACAGCAACGTGACAATGACACTCTTGACTCCAGGGCCCTAGTGGAGAAAAGCGATGGGTCACTGATTATAAGTAATAAAATGCAGAAGGACCAGTCTCCCTACCTCCCCCATCCTCTTTATTGTACACATGAAAGATTGTAGCTTTTAATTATACAGACCCTGAAAGCTGCTCGTACCCCCGAGGCATGGGGAGAAACAGCCCTGAGCCTCTGATCTTCTCTCATCCTCCCAGTAGCCACAGTGCCAATTATTTTAACGGTAATTAAAAGCATGACCGTACAGCCATCAAGCACACAGCTTCAGCTGCATTACTAGATTTACCCAATTGAGGTTTTCACTTGTGAATGGCTTCTGAAGCTGTAAAATGACAATTGTTTCTGGGCCTGAAGCAGATTACAACACTAGGCATGGTAGCACAGGGTGAACAACGATAATGTTTGTATGAGGGAGACACCCCCCCAGGAAAAAGTGCCAAAACAGACTGATTAAATTACAGATATTGATGTAGCCTTATTACCTATGATTGGGGCGGTGGAGGGGAAAGGGAGGATGGTATGCTTTGGCATCTCTAGTCAAAAGTGCTCAGATATTCTAGTAAAGTCTATAGCAGGGGTAGGCAACCTATGGCAAAGGTGCCAAAGGCAGCACGTGCGCTGATTTTCAGTGGCACTCACATGCCCGGGTCCTGGCCACTGATCTCGGGGCTCTGCATTTTAGTTTAATTTTAAATGAAGCTTCGTAAACATTTTAAAAACCTTATTTACTTTACATACAACAACAGTTTAGTTCTATATAGAGAGCTATAGAAAGAGACCTTCTAAAAATGTTAAAATGTATCACTGGCACATGAAACCTTGAATTACAGTGAATAAAGGAAGGCTCCTGAAAGGTTGCTGACCTGTGGTCTACAGCATTAACTTTCTGTCCTGAGTTGGGGATAAAAACAAGCGTACACTGTTTATATCTGATAACAGCTAAACAAAGTCTTAGCATGTGCCTGAACCTTGAATTGTAAAATGGATGGTATCTTATTAATTTCAGATGATGCTGACCTCTTTAATATTTTAATGCATTCAGAACAGTCAATGTAAAGTTATGTGAAATCAATCTGCTGCCTTTTGGCAGGGTAAATGATGCTGCTCAAATTCAGAATGATGGAGAGGCAAAGATTTGCCTAGCATGCAAGAGCTCTATACAACTTCCACTCTTCTCTACACATACATAGGTCACGGATGAAGCCTTGATAATCACTGCAAATAAGTGTTTGAAATGACTTGATCATATTCCTTTCAGCAGACAGACTGGGGAGTTGAAACATAAGAACAGCCCTACTGGGTCAGACCAAAGGTCCATTTAGCCCAGTATCCTGTCCTCCGACAGTGGGCAGTGCTAGGTACCCTAGAGGGAATGAACAGAACAGATAATCATTAAGTGATCCATCTCCTGTCGCTCATTCCCAACTTCTGGGAAACAGAGGCTAGGGACACCATTCCTACCCATCCTGGCTAATAGCCATTGATGGATCTATCCTTCATGAATTCATCTATTTCTTTTTTGAACCCTGTTATGGTCTTGTCCTTGACAACATCCTCTGGCAAGGAGTTCCACAGGTTGACTATGTGTTGTGTGAAGAAATACTTCTTGTTTTAAACCTGCTGCCTATTGATTTCATTTGGTGACCTCTAGTTCTTGTGTTATGAGTAGCAAACACCACTTCCTTTCTCTACACCAGTCATGATTTTATAGACCTCAATGCCACTTAGCCGTCTCTTTTCCAAGCTGAGAAGTCAGTCTTATTAATCTCTCCTCATACGGAAGCTGTTCCATACCTCTAATGATTTTTGTTGTCCTTTTCTGAACCTTTTCCAACAGAACTTTTTTGAGATGCGGCGACCGCATTTCCACACAGTATTCAAGACGTGGGTGTACCATGGATTTATATAGCGGCAACATATTTTGTCCTATTATCTATCCCTGAATTATTCCCAGCATTCTGTTAGCTTTTTTGACTGCCGCTGCATATTGAGTGGATGTTTTCAGAGAACTATGACCATTTCTAGTCTTCTAGGGAGGGAGCCTATCATGACAAGAGAAAATATTTGGATGGCTTAGCTTTAAAAAGCCACAGAACAGGAGCAATTCATTTTAAGGAGTTCTATTAGAGCAGGGCACTTTTCTCTATTTTCGCGGGTTTATTCATTTTATCTGGAGCTCAGAGCATGGTGTGAGTGAGAGATTCGTGTGATTAGGAATCAGCCTGCAGCGTAACACATTAGCAGAGTTCAACCTTAGGCCTTGGTTACACTGGCACTTTATAGCGCTATAAAGCCCCCATGAGCGAACCTCCTCCCCGTCCACACTGGCAAGGCACATAGAGCGCTATAACCGTGGCGTTATAGCGCTCCTGGTAATTCACCTCCGCAGGGGGAATAAGGGCTGTAGTGCTCCTGCTGTAGCGCTACGGCGAGAATGTGGACACCCACTGCACTACAAGTGATCTCTTGAGATGCCTAGAGCCATTTAAGGCAATTGACGTCTCTTCTCTTTCTTTTGAACTCGGCTGGAGGAATGCGGAAGTACCTCTTTAGAGTTTCTCTCTTAACTCGTGTCACGGGGGGTGGGGGAGTCCTGTTCCCACACCCCCCACTTCTTGGGATTCACAGTGATTCTTAGCCAGCCAGTAGATCAGAAGGTTTATTTGAGATGCCAGGCACACAATCCCACTTAGAGCTGTCAGTACAAAGAGGCCCCCTTGGCCCGGCCCTTCTGGGGGGGCAGGGAGATGAGACCCCGAATCCGGGCTCCCTCCTCTTCCCCAGCCAGCGTCTAACCCCCCTTTTCAAAAAACTCCAACGTCTGCCTCCCCTTTGTTCCCTTGCCAGCCCCAAGGTGTCAACTCCCCTCCCCCTCCATCTCAGGTTACAGCTCCAGGTCAGAGTAGTTTAGCCTCAGGAGTCATGTCCACCCTTCCCGCTACTTGTCACAACTCAGCAGATGAGCAATGCAAATGTTTAAGGAGGGAGCCTGTGTGAAAACAAAGCCTTCTGTGAATGGACACGCGCTGACAGGCTCGCTGACAGGCTCTCAGAAGGACGGAAAAATCACTGGCTCTCTCCCTCCGCATACACACAACACATCCCCCCTCACCCACCTCGTTTGAAAAGCACATTGCACCCAGCTGAATGCAGGGAGAGCTACCCTAATGCGCTGCTCTTAATGCCGCCTGAAGTGCCGCAGATGTGGCCATGCTATACCGCTGGCGTATCTCAGTGTGGACACGCAATAGCGCTATACATATTGCTGTATAAGGGGACCGCTATAACCAAAAGCGCTATAATTCTGTAAGTGTAACCATGGCCTTAGCTTCAAGATCGGTATTAGAGAGGTGAAGGGGTGATTTGCACCTGAGGATATCTGAGAAACATTCAGCCTCAAGGCATGGACAAAAGAGATCAGTCAGCCTCATCTCAACTCCTACCCTTGGCACGTGAGGATACGCAGGCTGCTTTTCCACATTGCTCACAGGCCAACAGGCAGTGTCAATACTAGAGCAGGCTCGAGAAATTACTCTCTGAGGCTGAATCTGATCGAGCAGAACAGCCATTCACTCTAGAAGGAGAATGCCTGTATTCAAATACAAAATAACTAAGTCGCCCATTCGGTCACTGTGATTACCGCTAAAACAAGCTCTGTATGAAGCCTCTTATTGCGCAGATTTCTCCCACAGCTACAGCATTTTCAGGAGAGACTTGTGGTGGCCTGCTCACTGAACCAGCTTCACGTTCTGCGTGGTTGGCTTAGGAAGTCTATGTGCTCCCACCCCTGGCCATTCACTTTGATAGTGTCACCATTTGGGTATTTTGTAACATAAGCACTGAAGCAAACACGACTCATGCTATAGTCATGCTCCAGCATAAAAAAAATTAAGCTTTGTGGCTTCATGTAACAGCAGCAACTAATATAGTGAAATAAGCCAAAGCCAAAAAGCCTAGCCCTCTCTCAGACTTCGTCAAACATTCAGTTAAGTGTATGAACACCATCTGTAGTCTAGTTCTCTGGGACTTGGTGCTTTTGAGCTTTAAACCATCCTTCTCACCCTGGATCATATCACTGTACTACACACACTCTTTAGCAGTGCCAGAGGGAAGCAAACAAGACAGTAATTGTAAAGACAGGAAACACATCTGTCAACTTACACTAATTCATACTGCCAGCAGGCATATCATGAAGTGCATGCTACAGCAGCACAGCAAATGGAAATGATTCTTTACGAAGGCTGTCTGGAAAAACAGCACTTTCTAGAACAGTTTACAATTTTTTTAAAAGTTGGTTGCTTAGCAAGAATGCAAACTGTGAAAACCAGAAGCTCCGGTGTCTCTTCAGGAACACAGTGCCCCTTAAAGCCAAGACCCTAGCATGTATGTGCACGCCAGATGGCCACCATTTAGAGTCTGTTATGATCAGGACATTATGGGGATGTTTCTTGCCCGCACAGCAGGACAACTGAGAAATAAACCAGTTGTTTGTGACAGACTTGCTGACTCACAACTCAGGATAGGAAGTTAATGCTTAGAACAGATGCTCCGAAAGAAAGCGGCGGGTGTGTGTTATTCTTCACCTCAAGAGCGGGGAGACTGACTGCACATGTACATTATCTTAGTATGACTGCACATTTGTTTTGATTACAGTGGTGCCTTCTGAAATCTCCCAGAATCCACTGCTTCTGTAAGGCACTTTGGGATAGGTCTCCAGAGGGTACTGAAACGGAAATGGCTGGCGTGGATGCTGTGTAGCATCTAAGTTCAAGCTGGTTCTATCCCACCAGTTGAATTACGAACGGTTCAGCAGTCTAGCACAGACAGTCTTGCCTGCAGGCTCACGGAGCCAACACCATGCTAGTCCAGCTGGAGAGAGGCTGTCCTGGGAGAACTGTCATGCTTTAAACACAAAAGCTCAGATCTGGTGAGGAACATGAAATTATCAGAAGGCCCTAAGAGTTTTGTTTCCCCTCAGTGACTAACCCCTCCCACATGTGCCCTATTCATTAACAGTGCCTCACTGCAGCCAATCCAAGTCTTTATTAAGGGGAAAATCTACTGGAGTGGCAAGTTTAGGGGTCTGTCCCCTCCAGGCCTGTGGCTCCCATTAACATTAGAGGGCATGATCTGCATCCATCCAGAGGAGAAATAACCCTGCAACCAACACACACTGGATTCTTCCAGTAGTGCACACTTCATTTCACAAAAGCTGTTGTGTGCAATGGAGCCGAAGCCAGAGCCCAGCTGCTCCATTTTGTCTACTACTATTTCCCAATGCTTTGTGCACAGATCTGGCATGGTACCTTTCCCTGGGAGCCAAAGGTCAGCAGCGAAAGAGGATGTGCAAGTGGCATATACCACAAACACAGGGAGGTGAGGACTAGAGTGCTAGTCACTGTATGGATGCCCCATTTTTTGAATATGCAAACCTGATTTCCAACTCGCTTTGTTTTATGAACATTCCACCTCCTCCTTTCCTCCAGCATCCTCTTACCTCTTAACTAGTTAAGAGAATATGTAAAACGGAGTGGGGATATTTTTCTAATCCCAGGAAAGACACACATAGGCTGTGTTCTCTAGATCAGCTGCATCTATTTAGTTTGTTGCTTCCCATTTCTACCAGGCCGTCATTTTATAACCCGATAGCAAAGATGTTTTGAGCATCACCACAGTCCTCTTCTGGGGAAGAACCTTGGAATACATGTGGACTGTCTAGTAGCTGCCCTGGATTTTATTTCCCCTGTACCTTGTCTCTCACTGCACAGAGCTCTTCTTCTACTGAAAAACTACAAGTTGGACTCTCTCAATTACCTTAACAATTTGCTTTCAAATACTAGGCAGCTATTTCTGAAAGAAGAAATGGAGGAAAAGAGCTGCTTGTTTAGGGCGATTAATGCACTTATCAGGAGACTTGGTTTCCCATCTGATTTAGGCCCATATGAAATGGATTTGGGGGGCTTCAGTCTAGCTGACATGTGGCCACATTGAAAAAGCACCACACAACTGTCAGAAAAGGTCCACTGCAAAAGAAGGGGATGGCTGCAACTGGATTTAAGCACAATGGCAAAGGGATGGGGACAAGCATGCACAGCAGCAACTCATGATATAGCTCAGTCCAGCCACTGCTTTCCATCTCTTGCTTTCATAGCAATAAAATTAACCAGACGTTAAAAAGCCCCCATATGGCTCCTGCTTGGATGCTTATTGTACTAGGCTAATCACTTCCCTTCCTCCTTTTAGTATCATTTTTCCCTTGTTATACATTTAAACAAACTGAGGACTTTATAGACTAAATTTAAACACTGTTTTATGGTATGTTATTGTAGGGAGAGGTATCAGGTTTTCCCCAGGTTTCGTCATCGTGTTTTGCTAGCGCAGGAGCTCTCCAGATCAGACCGCTCCTCATTACTGGAAACTTCCTTTTGTCCCCCATTGGGCTCCATTTACTTTGCTGGTTCTTGGATACCATGATGAGAGGTGTTTTAGCCAGATACATGCTAATCTAGGGAATCCTATCTAGAGGTCCCCAATTCTTTTCAAGTGTTGGGGGGAGGGTCTACTTCCCCATCTTCATGCACACTCTTCCCTCCCACCTTCCCCCCACGGGGTCAGTTATTTTACCCCCACTGGTCACCATTTTCCAGGCTGAGCATCACATGCCTAACTTACCTTTTCAGAATAATGTTCAGCTGGAAGAGGAGGGTAGTCACATTGTTCTATCTTTTGGCAAAGAGAAAACAGATTCATTTTATCTCCATAGAAAGGACTCTGAAGAGCTGCCATCTGTAGAGAAAAATGGAAGATAGTTTTTCACTGTGAAGGGTTTAGTAGCTCCCAGTACTGCTGATTTGCAATAGCAAGTTTTGCTCTGTCACAGTGCACAAACGATTGGTATTGTTGCTCTCTGGCAGTGTACACAAACGGATACTGTTGCTCTTTGACACAGCAGTTTGTACACTGCTGGATGTACAGCATACCTGCCGTTAACTCACCAGCCCTATCCAGTAGACATGAGCAAACAAAAGCTGTATCAGGCAGCAGCAGTCACACAAAGCACCTCCAGTCACAGAGTGCCCCGTCCACATGAAAGGCATGAGATTTGGTATTTGCACAGTGAAGTCGGACTTCTGCTTGTCCCCTATTCAGAAGGCTGGAACTCTGGTTTACTATTCTGCAGGGACACACACATAGAGGTCCCAGGCAGCTAAACTGGTGTCCTGGTGTCCCCAAGTGGTGAGTGATAATTCTTGTAACAAAGAAAACACCCTTGCTAAGCAGAATGGAGTCACAGACCAAACACCTCCTACCACTTTCTTCAAATGATCAGTGAACAGTCATTACACTTTCCTGGCCCTCATTACACAGGAGAGGCTTCTATGTTTTTTCCCAGCACTGTCATTATTTTTTCCCTAAAATGTCTTACATGTGGGACTCTGTGAATGTGGAAGTGCAGCGATTTTAGATGTACGCTGAAAATTAGAAATATCCATGTTTCTTAAACCAAGGAAATGGGATTTCAGTGCTGCAGGAAACCAAGTGCATGAAGTGGGATATGATAACCTATCATAAAAATGGTAATTTTTTAAAGGTAAAAACCCTTTCACCTTTGATGCATATGACAGTTTCAATCTACTTCAGTTACAATGCTGTTCAGAACAGATCATATTTGCTCTCTGTGCCTGCTAAATTTTTAGTGGACTGTTGTAAAAAGTAAATTGATGCTTTCTGGACGACAAGCTGCTACCTAAAATTCAAAGGCTTATAAATATGAACATTCCACTTGATTTTTTTAATAAAGCAAAGCCACGTTTTGTTTAGGGAAGAGGATTCTAAAACGCTTTTGTAACCAGGCTACTGTGTCTTTTCCTAATCAGCTTACTCTTTTCATTTTAGTTTCTTTGGTTCATAAGACCCATATCTCAATTTACTCAAACATACTTTTTTTCATGGAGACAAATGAAAGGTTCAAGCAGCCAGAAGAACATGATGGAGGGTTTCTGAGGAGCTAAGACACACACATGGTATTCGCAGAGTTTTTGTATATAAAATGTAATTGGGTTTCAAAAAAGACATTGCATCTTCGTGGGAGGAAATCCCTTATGTTGCAAGTCCTTAACTGAGAGCTCTAAATGAACTTTAAATGCTGAGCACCAGAACAGCAGCCATGAAGAGACGTGTGTTTGTGCACTTACAAAATATGGCATGAACAAATACAGTGTAGCCCCACTATAACGTGACAGTTGGGATCCAAAAAATCCCATTGCGTTAAAAGTAGGGTCACCTTACAGCGGGGTTTCTCTCCCCTGCTGGGCAGCATGGAGAGAAGCCGCAGCTCGTGCCTGCCGGGGACAGAGAACAGCAGCGCCCGCAGCCCCGGAGTTCTCTGTCCCCAGCAGGCATGGGCCACGGCTTCTCTGCGCGCTGCCCATCGGGGGGAAAAGCCCCAGTCTGCGCCTGCCGGGGATATATCCAGGGAGCCACGGTAAGATCGCGCTATAACTCAATTCACGTTATCATGGGGCACATTATACCAGGGCTCCACTGTAATGCCTATTTAGAGTAAACACAGGGTTGAGTACCTTTCTGCACTCTCTCAAACCACGATTCAAAAACAAGCAGCCCACAATCCAGAGTATGTTCTGGCAATGTCAGGCACAAGCCCAAAACTGTTCACCGTTACAACTGTCTCCAGGAACAGGAACAAATGAAATTCGCCATTTACATATTAGGGAACCAACAGCACTAATAAGAATTGTCTTCAAAGGGAAAGCAAGGAGCTGCAGAGAGGCTCAGTAAGCAAGAGGCATGTCACCTCAGCATGCAGCACACACGCTATTACTCCATAACGTTGTTCAAGTGCTTCTTGTCACTCTCACTAACTGTCACATGCCACACCACACAGCAGAGTAATACCTCCTCCTAATGAAGCGCTATTGGATAATTGTTGATATTATCTACTCTGTTTAGAAGATCTTTTAAAACCATTTTGCCACAAGCTGCATCAAAACGGCAAGCTTTTCATATTAACGCCAGCTGAGGTTGATGCTTCTCGCTATGGTTTTAATAAGGGGCTATTTCATAATTGTTAGTCTTTTGCTCATTATCATGCACTGTGAAAGCTATCCAAAGAATACCATCTCGTTGCTGACACACACAGCAAGCTCCCAGCAGTACTTAAAAAAAAAAATCAACTCAAGACACTCTGCTCTGAAATGCTATAGTTTAGATACATACATTGACAGATTAGTAGTGATTTGAGGACAGAGGTGTAGCACATGGATTATATCAGTTTTGAAGACATTGCTTTTGGGCTTGCTCTGTGCAGTTAAAAGAAAGTTTTTAACTCAGTCAAAGCTTACCAATACACAAACCAGATCATTCTCACAACAAAACTGGTGGACTGACTCCACTTCCCAGCAAAGATGGGGTTAAAAAAAAAAAAAAAAAACAGCAGGATTCTTCTGTGCATTTTACTGAGAGTTCACTAATATACAAAATATGTCCCACGCATTAGCAGAGCAGGACAAATAATTAAAATTAAAGTACATTTGGTAAAATAAAAGGACTAAGTACACTTTGTGGGACTGTAGCCATTATTTTTATTGGTACAACACTCACTAAATTCTAGATATTAATGGAAAAGAGTTCCCTTGTCAATTTAGAGAAACAGTGATGCATTTTCAAGTTTAAATATATTTCAGTTAGTTCTTGCCGGTGTCAGATGTCCAAACATGCTTACATATGGCAATTCAGGTGGGATTTTCAAGGTACCTAAACTACTCTGAAATTCAATAGATGTTTGGTGCCCAATTCTGAAGATCTTTCAATTACAATTAAAATCCCTCTTCATAGCTCTTTACATAGCCATATGCAAAGTAAAACAAAAAAACAAGCACGAAGCTCATGTTCTTTTCAAGACTGGCAAATAGAAAATTAAAACTGAAAAAGAAGATGCCTCATAAATTCTGACTAAAACGGCCAAGAATGTGAGCTAGAGGATTGTGAGTACAGGCATTCCAAATGTATTGCTAACAACGGTTTGTGATGCCGCATTTGGGTTTGCTTTTGACATTTTGGTTAGAACAATTACAGCAGAATGGCCGGATCTCCATTTAAAATTGACCACCACACCGCATGACTGGTTTAAAAAATATGAAATCCTGTTAGTGTTTAAATTGATCATCTTGTTAAAAGTGCTAAAGCCATCGCTTATGGCTACATTCTGGAAACTGAGAACTTATTTTTATCCCCTTGAAGTTATCTGGATGACAGATTCCCAAGGGAAGTGGGAAATGAAGACACCTCCCACTATTTTGATAAGATTTAATAAAAATCAATGTGTAGTTGTAAATGTCACAGTAAGATGGTGCTAAATGACATAATACCCTCCCTTAATATTACTCAAGTGAATTCCAATTGACATGCATGTCTCTGAAGGTAATTTGTACAGTAAATCTCTCGAGTTTATCTCCAAAATAAAGTCTGAAAAGAGGTATCAAAAGTGATTCATAACCAGTCAAACATCATTTCCCCACTTTTTATACCAATGGAAAAAAGAAGTTTTTTATTACAAGCAATTGGCATGAATAAAATAAAGATCCTTCAAAGAGACATATAGCGTTCATTTTTCAAATAATCTAAACAAAGTTTAAAATGTGTAAGAAGAATAACTTTTTATTCACTGAAATCAAATGGTAACTGGCCAAGATTTCTTGCAATGTAAAAATATCAGACCTTGTCCACAACTTAAAGGGTTTTCTATGTAGACAGCAAGTACAAAAATGCTTTTCAAGCCACATCTTGTACACACGATTATACTATTATCACCACAAAAGTACATTTATTTTACCAAGCAAGCTAGTATGCTAGGACGCTTAGACTACTATGCCATAAGGGGACCCTACTTTGCAGCAAAACCATATCTTAGCATCTCTCCAAACAAAATCTGAGATCTTCTCTACAGCAGAACTTGTACTTAGGAACAAACTTACAGCAGTGTGATCGAGAACTCATTCTGAACACTGATCAGGGATGGGGCAGCAGCACTGAACTTGGATTACTCTGAATAATGCTCTTTTACCAGAAGGGCTAATGGTGCAAATAAAAGGCCTCAAAGCTTCAACTGAGAAACACCTTTACTGGAAATCTGTTTCAGGTCAAATCTGAACTTCAGCTATATTTAATGTAAAAAGTTTATTAAATTCTATAACACACTGGCTAGCACAATCTTTCCCATCTGGCCCCATTGCCCTGAGTATGCAGCATGCTCAGGACAGCTTTTGGCACATGTTCACATTTCGTAAACAAATGCTAACATGCATCTATTTTCTCACTGTTAAATAGATACTGAAATGGTGTGATTAGCCGACCTGCAGGCTTTTCCAGCTCTGACAGAAGTGGTTTCTTTTCATGATCTTAAGCTGTTTTAAAGCTCCAATTGATTGATTGATTGATTGAAGAACACTTTTCTCTCTATAAAAGTATTAGTTTCCCAACTGCTTTTCTTGTGTGGCTGCCTCGCAGATTCCAAGCTAAGATCTCCTTTAGGAACGTAGATCCGCACCGTACAAACCCCAGTTGAAAGGCACTATTCACAATGATTTAGAAGCAGAACGGCTCTGCCAGATTTGCTTCCACCTTTCTGGCAGCGGTGTCTAACTTTCTAATCAACTTCCCTCAGCCCCACATGCTACCTTACAAGGTCCTCCTGCACAATACTGTGGATGAGAAGGACATCCCAGAAAGAGACAATTTGTGAGAGGAACAGCCAAGGAAATTACCTTCTATATTATCTACTTCTTGGCTCTAAGTTGTCAACAACAGTCCAGCCAGAATATTTTTGTCTGTGGTTTGCATTATTTGGCAAAGGTCTGGCAATTTCCTATTGACCATGGTGTACAGCATCAGACCTGTGCATCCCCTTAGCCCACTCCTCTAAACCCCACTGGAATTTCACACACAAGTCACTGTTATGATATACACCACTCATCTCTGTCCAAGCAAATCTACTTCTCAGCAGGTCCAGCTGCTCTTTGCTTAGAGACCACCAAGACCAGATCTTGGCCTTTATATTGACTGCATTGGTACTAAATCCAGCTTTACTGTTTTTCCATTAACTAAACACTGTGGCATGTCTCCTGCCAGGACAGCAGGTAAACACACATTAGCTGTCTAAGGAGCATCTGCATTTTCTTTACCGTGGAAAGAAGCCCTTTAGGTGGGCATGGGTCATTGTTTAGATACCAACATGACAGGCACCTAAAAACCAATATGCAGATAAATTTGGCCCAGAACGTTTTAAGACACCAATACCAAAGCCATAATTGCATCTAAGCAGGCGGTGTTAGAGTTCTCACGTGTAAGAAGCACAGAGCTGTTAGACTCAAGCAGTGCTATGCTACTCCCAATGGATGCTTAATCCCTCTAGCAGGATTTTATTGATTTATTTCATTGGCTTCCCAGCACCGATATTTCTCTCTCTAGATGCACACCACACAGCACTTTCACACTGTGCCAACAAATAAATCAGCACCTATTGAACTGTATAACTCAGGCTTGGTAATATACTAATGACAGGACATTACCTTGTTAAACAAGCATTTAGCTACACTTGATGGGTATATTCTTCCCAGCAGTAAACACACAATAACAAACACTTAACTCTTGTGGGGAAGAGCACTGCCTAGTTTGCTTTTAAGATAAAATTATCTTTAAGAAAAAGTAGCTATGAATGGGTTTCGTCTCTAGTTTATGCAGAAACCTAGCTAAAGTGTTGTTGTGTCTGATCAGTTTATGCCAGGTACTCGGATTTTGATTTTTTCACGATTGTGAAAAGTTGCAATGACAAACATGATTTCATTTTGACAATTCTTTAATTAACCAGGAAAAAAACAACCAAAATACTTAAGCATCCAAAGCTTTGAAGTGGCCCTGGGTTGTACTCAATTAAGCTAACATTATAGTGGGCTCTTAACTGATATTTTTTGGGGGGAAAAGTTGTACCACACACTTTCCAAATTTTGGCTACCCTTACTTGAACCCAAAGATGTTTCATACATTTATAATGTAATCTATTTGTTCAAATGAATAAAAAAATTTATGGATCTCAAATACTATTAATTGATTATTTTTCTGAACACCTGAAAAATCTAATTGCATAGTGTTCTTACAAAGAGTAACTTTGTTCTTAATATATATTGTATGTAGTACATAGTAAGTATGTAAAACTGCATGTAGTTCACACTAAGGATCTCTGCTTTGAAAAACTATATGCTTACAGAGTTTTGAATGGCTTTAAACACTTTTTAAAAAAATCTAACTAAATCCTCTCACTGGGAACAGTAAATTCATTTAAGACCACAGTAGTTTTATTCATCAAGAGCTCTGGAAGGTCAAAGTATTTCAACTCTTCAGAACTCACTGTTCGTTACACTAAATGACATTAAAATGACACGTTCGGTCTTTAAAACAAACCTAGTATTTAGGAAAGCGTTCTAAATATGCTCTTCCAATAACTGCCCAGCTTATGTTATAAAGAATGAGACAAATTGGCTTTCTGCTATCTGTATCTCCAACATTTACTGTGATTCACTAAACCAGCTCTGAATAAAATCTGTTTAACATCTTCTTTTTTTAAATACTCAAAAAGAACTCAAGATAACAAAGATTTTATAGGGTTTCACAGACATCAGATGTAAACAGGGTTGAGTTAAACTGTTTACTTCAATTCATTCCTATTTTCTTTTATTATGTGCTTGTTTACGTAAAGATGAAAAAGTTAAGAGATGCTTACCTCATACAATAAACAGCCCAAAGACCAGATATCAGATTTAAAGTTATAGCCATTTTCATGTATTCTTTCTGGGGACATATAGTATGGAGTTCCCACTGTAACAAAGCAAGCAAAAAAAAAGAAAACATACAGGAATTATCTTTCTAAAGAGCAACAGAATTTGATCTATATGAAGTACAGATGTTTATCTTTGTGAAGAGCAATGGCTATCAAAGCTGGCAAACCTCACATTGGAGATAGTTTGCACAATTATTAAATAAGCAATGGTTTCAAAAGACTATGGAAGAAATATTCTTTTTTAGAACCATAATAAGGTTAAAACAATCAGATAAAGAACAGACAGGCATTACTGTAATAATTTTATATTTTTTTAACTTTGAGGAAAACAATCTTCTTTTCCACCTTTCTGGGCACTTTTGAAATGTATTGCTTATACAGAACAATGGTAAATGATCACTCTCCACTTGGTTCATTCAACGGCACATGAAACCGCAAGTTAGATGTCATGAACGTTCACTACTAAAACAGGAATCCTGTGACAGCATATCAATTGAATATGTTCACTTGACACACACTGATCCAGCTGCCTGACAGACCAGCTCCAAATCTGAAAAGATACCTTTCCTCTAATGAGCTCTTTGAGATTTCAAGAGACCATTTGTTGCAGTGGAGAAATAGTAGTAATAAAGTAGGCATTCAAAAACTTTTCTGAAAGAGCCAGGATGATCTATGAAATTCCAGAATTAAAAATTCTTTTGCAGTTCTCCATCATACTAGGAACTATGAGCTTTCAACTCTGTTTCCAAAGTTTGTATTTTCTAAAGATAATTTTGCCAGGGCATCTTTGGACAGGAGTTTGAAATAATTACTAATAAATCCTGTGCACCAGTGAAATTCATTTTTATCCCAAATCAACTTAGTGGGACTGAAAATACAAGATACCCTGGTATCCTCAATTACATCTTATAATCCTCGGATATTTCATTTATAAAAAACATCCAAGGTACAGTTACTATCTTTTTTTCTTTCTCTGCTTGTCAAACCCTTTGTTAATTGTTCTTTTTCTGATCTTGGCATTCCTATTTAACCTTCTACTAACGACCTTAAAGTGGCAAATGTTAAATTGCTGCTCATGTTAAATCCACAATTTCTTCATTCAAAACTCTGGCTGCAAATAAATTGTAGGCTTCTGAGCAGGTGCAAGTCAATGAGCCTTCTGGTGCTAAACCATGCAAAATTAAACAGAAACAAGGTCTACAAGTGAATGTGAACGTTGAAAATGAAAGGGGTGGAAGTGAATTATAACAAGTACTAGTAGCTCAAAGTTCATGCCGTCACACACACGGGCTAATAATCTCAGCAGTCTCCCTCATACAACCAATGAAACTGTTGCATGCAAATTATCTGTAGTGGGTGATGGCTGATTGAGTTACCTCTGATATCACAATAGTCCACGACTCTTTGACATAAGATTGAAGGATTACTGTAACTGAAAGCCTGTGTTGTCACACAGATGTACCATAATCCATAAAGTCAAAATGGCTGAGAACTTTAAAAACTGCATTGCACAAGCCCGTAACCTCTAGCTCACGTCTTCTATTACTTTCATAGCTCACCTGGTTCCCAGCAAGTAACATCTTTCTAATTAGGTGTTTATATCTACTTATGTTTTGAGTTTGTAAAAACCTTCCCTGGGGCAATTTAGGCCAAATTTGTACCGTTTAATTTCACTGCCTTCAATTTGGCCCTATAAATATATCACCCAAGTAATCAGCTTCCAAATAATCTGATTTTGTAAACCTTGAGAGTCCTAGCCTGTGAATGGGCGATTTCCTGTCATATGGGCAAAAAGGGATCTCATTATTCACCCCTCCTGTCCTGGCCTGTCCAAATGTGTGTCATAGTTTTTCACTAACCCTTCTGTAACAGAAGCATGGCTACATGGGCATACACATGCCATGGTCATCCATGGTGAATTCCTAGGGCACAAATGGGAGAGGTCTGAGTCTTTGATGCTGAAGGCTCCAGGGTGGATCCTTGCTGATAGCAGAGATATCTGTATGTATACATGGCTAAGGTCATTACATTTCCACCCCATACCTCCATTTTGCCTTCCATCTCTCACACATTGATTCCTACCCTCTGGGAGCTATGGCTGCAGCATGGACCCCGGCAGCCCAAGGTTTTGATCATCCCTGAGACGTTCATCCGCTAAGTGTTTGTGAATGATGCAGTATACACCTAACTGCAAACAGCATTCCCGGCTGCTTTCAAGATTCACATGGTTAGCCTCGAAGCCAAGTCTTCCCCATAATGTGCAGTGAGTCTCAAAGTCAACCAGTGCCAAACCCTAGCCATTTAAATATTGGGCTATTCACAAGGGGAGTACTTTAATATACTAAGCATATTGTCAAAGCAGAAGCCATCAGATCTGTGATATTCACATAAAAATAGTAAAATGAAATAAAACCTACTGCATGAATGTGAAATGTATGAGATTATTGGATTAATTCATTACAGTTCTGTCAGTCAGAAAATATACTGACTAACACAGGAAGAAGGATTGCTATAACTGACTGGATCATTCATTTGATCCTCCAGTCTAGTATTCTGCCTCTGGCAATGGCCAGGATCCGGTTATCCATATCTCAATCTTAGCTTGCATTTATAGTTCATTCAAATAAAAAATTACATGAATCTGAGTGAGGTATGTATCTCTGGTTCAAAATTTAATTTGCACAAATTCAACACAGGTACATATTGTGTGAGAGGGAAAGTGACTTTTCGAAATTATTACATCTCCATGACTGTCTGAGACTCTCCCCCTATTACAGCATCACTTATTAACCCATTAATACTCAGTCTAGGAATATTCCAGCATAGACCTTGACCCAGCTTTGGCCTGATTTAGCTTCCTGTAAAAGGCGGGCTGCACATGGGATAGACTGGAGTCCTCTCATTAGTTACTAAACCTTTTAATGAACTGCATGGAGTGACATAACAAGAGACAACAGAATACTGTGAAAGCAGACAGAGCTCAGATCTCTTATAGATCCCCTTCTATTTGCATGTGAAATGCATACAGGGAGCCAGTTGAGCACTTTACAGAATTCTTGTACACTTTGCTGTTTTCTGTAAAAAAATTGCATTGGAACACATCATTTATAATTTTTTTCTGTTTAAAAATATGCAACTGCAGCAGAAACTCAAAGTTATTCATTCTCTGAAGATTGTTGAGAAGAGTTTTCACAATTCTCCACTGAACACTGATGTATAAGACATTTCCCCACCTCTGCCTTCTCTATGCTTCTCCTCTTCGCAGATCTGCCAAGAAAGTTACAAGTACTGGAAGGAGCCAGAGAGAATGCCACCCGGTTATGTCTATAATTAACGGAGTAAATTCCAGAACATGCAGTGATAGGAATAAACATGGAGAACATTTACACTCTTATTCCCATAAGTCTCAGTGTGTTAGAATGCTCTGGTGCCACTGGTGGCCTCCAGCCTTGAGTGTTCTTGAAATCAGTTGTTCTGGGTCACTGCATGACAAGCTCACAGTAAATAACTGTGTGGGCTTGAAAGTTATGGCCTTGCCTTCCATGTTAGCATGGGTCTGTTTGGAAGGCTTTGTTCAATTTAAAATTGTCGTTTCAAATAATGCCTGAAAGCAACCTTCGATCAAGGCAGAATGACAGTGTTTATAATACGGATGAATGCGTCATATTCCTTATTTGATTGTTGTGCATTAGGCTGTTCCATTATATTAAATAGGCTTGTGGGGCAGGCCACGCCTGAGCTGATTCTCTAAACTCTACCTTGCACATTTACCTATCATTACTGTAGTGTTGTCAGCAAATATACGAACAAGCAGGTCTCTGCATTTCAAAAATGATACATTAATTTTTAAATAAGTGTCATGATAAAAGACTGACAAGCCCAATTCTCTTTATGGCCTGTCCAACATTATATGGGAATCTCCTGTAATGAGCGTCTTCTAGAAAACTGCACAAGACTTCCAATTTAATCAGCCAGGGCTCACCAATGCATTACATTAGTCAATTTGACAAGAACAGTCTAATCGGAGACTATTAATCAGAAACTTTCTTTGGCATTTGCCCTGCTGAAAATACCAAATATTGTTCAGATTCAATATCAATCACCAGCTGGTACAGTAATGCCTCTTAAGTTATAAAGGTCACAGAACAGTAGAGAGGTTTATGACTAAAGTCAGCATCTTCCCATTCCAAATGTGAAAATCTAAGCACTTCTCTTGAACACTGCCATACTTTGCATGATATCAAACTAATGCTTATTCCCTCTATCATACGTACTTGCATTTGCTACAGCTCGACCACCCCAGCACACCAGAACACCTCTGGGACATTTGTAACATTCAAGTGAAGGAGAGACTGATTCTTCAGCAGATAGATTATGGGCAGCTAGCCCATTTGTTTCCCACATCTCAAAAATACATGAAAAGGCAGCATTGTAAGTGATTCATATTCCCTTCCTCTCAAATATTCTTTGAGTTAAACAGGGAATGTGAGATTATGGAAGCCAACTGGGACTAGAAAGACTTGGGTTCTTTTCCCAACTCTGCCACTGAATCGCTTTGAGTCAAATGGGTGTGTCACTTCTATCTTTGGTTTCCCCTTCCGTAACACGGAGGTGACAATGCTCACCATCCTTGTAAAGCACTTTAAGGTAGCGTGAAGGGTGCTTTCTGTCATTATTAAAATCATCACTGCTGGCTTCTTGGTTTTAAAGTGAGTTTTTTTGTTTAACTTTTCATATGCTGGGTTCTATCAGAGTTCTTTCCTGTGCAAATGCAATGTATTCAGGGATCAGAGTTCCCTGTGAAACTGTATCCTTGTTCTTCACAAACTGAAACAAGGACAAAATCTAATTTATACTGTTAGGGTTCTCCCTCTATTCTTTGCTTGTTCAAAACTAGCTTAAAAGGAAGGTATTCAACATTCTCCTGTGGCCATGTTCTCTAATGCAGCCCTCCCATTGCCTTCAGGCAGATTGTCAGACTGAAAAGGGCGCAGAGGGTTTCAAAATATTTTAGAGGGTTTTATGTGATATTGAAAAATATAGAAAATTAAAGTATCTACTTGAAATTGGTCAAACTCCAGAATCACAACTTGCTGTGATATAAACTGAAAGGCAATTTGACAAGGAAATACTGAACTGAACTGTATTTCTGAATCTATCGCTTTGCTTTCTCCCAGCAGGGAGCAGAGTTCTGAATATGAAAGAAGAACCTAACAAATTCTGACCTTTATTGTGTCTTTACAGAGTATTCCCAGTTTCAAACCAAGAAATATCAGAGCATAACATGGGCCTCCAAGGGGTAAAACTGATTAAAGCATTCCTTCATTCCAGAGATGTTCCCACTTCTCTCCAAACAAACTTTGCAGTGTTTTGAAATACTTGTGGTTTTTGAAACATGCTCATTACATCTGAAAAGGCAAAGACACAGCCTCAGAAAACTCAGATGCCAAACAGGTCTAACTTAGCTTAAGAAATGCTTCAAATGCATAATTTAAAATGCTGAGGATTGTCGTCTTGCCATTGATATGCAAGACACATATTGAAGTGTCATAACCACAGAGTTAGATCATCACTTTTTAATATGGTTCAAGCATAATATCTATTTAGTACAAATAAAATCAAAGGCCCTAAGCAAAGAGGAAATCAGCACCCACAACACTCAAGTGCCTCATTTCTTAAAATAAGCCTGTAAATTGTTACACAGAAGAATTTACAGTGATCCTAAGGAGTTGTCTAGTCATCACATTGCTACATGAGGATCTAAATGCCAAAAACAAAAGTTTTCATACTTTGATGCACTTACTGAAAAGAATCTTAATCTTCCTATTGGAAGGCACTGAACTCTTACTTTTGTAAGCTACTATTAAGATTTTTAAGATAGTTCACCTACTCCTAGCCCTTTATAGTTTCTTAAGGTTTCAATAGATTACAAACACCCAAAAAAACCAACAAGGAGTCCTTGTGGCACCTTAGAGACTAAAAAAAAATATATCTGGGCATAAGCTTTCGTGGGATAAAACTCACGGAAGTTTGTCCCCAAATAAAATTTGCTAGTCTCTAAGGTGCCACAAGGACTCCTCGTTTTTATTGATACAGACTAACATTGCTTCCCCTCTGAAACCTATAAACACACAGCAATTGTCTCCTATTCTCAGTCATCCAGGATAAGCCTAGTCTACAACAATGAAAGTGCTCAATTGAGACTGGACGCAATGCAGCTTCTCCTGTTACAAGAAAAAGAAAAATCCAAGAACAGTTTGAGAGACTCGGTCAAGTCAAATTGAGATGGCATAGCACTTTATGCTGCTCTTTGCTTTATTCATTCATTAGCTGTAGAAATACTGCAAGATTGCTGAGTTTCTAACAGGAGATGAGCATGCTGTCTCCATAGCAGAATCTATGCAGATTTTTACAAGCAGGATAAAGGTGAAAGAATGGTCAAAAGCATGAAACCAGTTTACTCTAAATTCCTCAGGTATCACTCTGAAGTACGAATTCCCTTCCAATAACTTAAAGAAAGATTTGATTGAAATCTACTTACTCCTACAGCAAGAAGATTACATGCAAATAAAAAAAGAAATGATGAGAGATTAATGCAACAAGTAGATTAGAAAGAGTTGTGATAAAACTTAGTATTCCATTAGGAAAAATCCACCTACTACAAATAATCACAAATCCTTTTATCTGTTACGTACTCTAATTATACCTAATAATCATAACGATAAATTAACCAACAATTCTTTTATTAGAAGTTTGCATTTTATCCCACAAATACTATGTCTACTATATATACCACAAGAACAAACATTTTCAGAACACTGAAAAGATGGGCAATTAAAATTTTAAGCACAGGTTTCCTCTGTCCTTTGTTTCTCAATGAGGCCTGTTTTCTAGTCATTGCAGTTCTAAATGTACCATGAATCTGCTTGGAATGTCACACTGGCTTGGCAAGCAGAACAATGGAGATCAGTGTATTTGTGCACCAGATAGTCTCAAGACAAAAGGGGTACTCCCTGGCTGCCCGCTAGCAGAGCAGAAAACACAGAAGGAATGTGTGTTCAGCAACCCACACGCAGTCTGATCAATGGCTATTTGTGTGTTCTGTTTTCAGAAGGTCTGACATGTACGGTGGCATCCCCAAAAGGAAATTCTGCTCTAACACAAGGACATTTGAGTCTATCTGGCAAATCAAATGTCAAAGCATTTTGTTTTTTCAAAAATTTTATGCAAACCTGCAATTTTGGATTATACCACCGGACACAGGATTTTCATTAATAAAAAATATGGTAATCAATTTAATAAAAAAGCAGTCAATTTTAACATTGATGGAAATTATCTATAAGATATTTAATAATTGTACCAGGGAAATGTTTGGTGCATTTTAAAAAAAACCCAAAACTACATCAATTCAGTGTTCAATTTGTAGACAATATTGACCATGTTTTGCTGTTTAAAATATTCTCTTAAAACTGGCCTAAGTTCTGCTGTTGGACTTATTTACAGCTTTCAACAAAGCACAATAGAATACCATGCACTGATGATTTATTCCTCTTTCTGCTCATCTCACAGAGAAGTTCACAAAAGGAATGATGAAATGTGTAACATGGTCTTTACAATGGGATTTTAAGACAAGTTTAAAGAGCAGCATATGGAAAAATGCAACTCTGCCCACTCCTGTTATTTGCTGGAAGAAAGCAACTGTAACTCTGAATCTGCTATGCACCATGGGAAGGAAACAACGGAAATCCACTTGTTACGTCTGATTTCACTTTTGTTACTAGACGGGAAGCTTTAGGTTAAACTTAATAACTTCTTGTACCTAGCAGTGAAATGGGGAGTCAAGGGAGTACTATATGGTACAAAGAGAGGAAATACCTATGCAAAAGGAAAGATTTTAAATGTAATTACGCACGCACTGCAATAAACAAAATAATTGGAATGTGCATTTTTTTTTCTTGAAAAGGGTTAATCAATATTTTCTCCAAAGACATTAATTTTTTAAAAATCCTACTCACTAGAGACTGTTTCTCTCCATTTTGGGGTGAAAATCTTAATAAATGGAAGTTTAAATGATATGCATCTCCATTCTCCTTTCCAGCTAAAACCTGGGATTTATCCAGGAAGGGAGAGAGTAATTTCTTTAACTCAGGGCAGGATAGAAAGGCAGCACTGCTACCTGGCAATGGCAGCTAATAAAATACATGTTAGCGACTAATTCAGCTGCAAGGGTTTGCTTTAAAATGTGGAAGATTTCAGGTAAACCACTGAGCAATGAAGACTGTTCCCTGTGATAACACAGACCTCGAGAACAAGGGATCTCTTTATAGTAAAAAGAGGAGCAGCAGAATATGTGATACCCTACAATTTCCCACAGGTTATTCCTCTAACCATCCAGGAAAAGTCAATTTCACCATTTTATTTTTGGGGTTTACCATTCATCACACACACTTCCCTTCTTTATTAATACAGGGGCTAGTTTTACTGCAGTCAGGGCCAAATGGGACTAGCATGCATCCAAGTTTTGTTCGTTTGTGTGTTTGTTTGTTTTTGCAGGTCTGTCTATCAGAAAGTGGGCCTCACTTTCTCTTGTTTTTGAATGCAGACTGTGGTGGTGAAACAGGAGCCTTAAAATCCAGCCACATAAATTTGTCGTGCAGCCTGCTGTTGCTCCAAGCAAGACACTCGCTTGTATCTTGTGAGCTGTGTATGGGCAAATCTTTCATTTTTCTTTCATTACCCCGGCGTGTACTGTCACTTAATTTTTATGTATGCAATCCTTCCTGACAAATATGATCTGCTGCCTGGTAATTCGTTTGACGTTCATTCTGTTCCTTGCTCTAATTATGGCTTCCATTTCTGACACTGAGGCGGCTGCGCTGCCACAGCCAGATAGTACACCTGTCAGACGGGTTGTGGTGCTGCCTAATGCCCTTTTATGCCAGTCTGATATTAGGAAATACAAAGAAAGAAAAAAATTAGATGAATATATTTGCATAAGCCCAGTGTTCAATTCATGGGTCAGTAGCCTTCGAAATTATGGTTCAGGGTGGTTGCTAGGGCAACACGGCTACAGGAAGTATCAGCTATCTCAGACTAGGCCTGTATAAGATCATATCTATCTATATCTAGCTATCTTAAATATAAAATATATATAAAATGTCATTCACACTTACTAAAATGTAAATTTCCAAATTAAAAAACCCTTTCTAAATCAGACTCTATTTCTTGCTGCTACAAAACTACAAATCTAGCCAATTACGTAAAAACAGCTATTACTTTAAATATTTTTCTAAAAACAAAATATCTTTTGAATGTAAGAATGTACTTTTTATTTGAAAACAAGCATCACTGTAAACAGCTCTTTTCCCCATTGGAAACCTGGATTCCTTTACCTTTTCACATTAGTTTTCATTTTGCTTTCAGGAAGCTATTTCTTTGGAGGAAGGGCAGGATCCATAGAGAGGAGCTTTAACTCTTACTATATGCGCTTTCTCAATTAAGAAAGAGGAGCTCTGATAAAGGTCAGAAGCCAGTTTACATGTTCGGCCAGTTTCCAAGCCCCAATTTATTCTTATTAATATAATAAGCCCAGCAGTCAAACTAGATAAAATCAAATTATTGGACATGATCATATTTTTGCCCATTTCTGATTATGTGATTTTAACTTACTCTGATAGGGATTTTTTTTCTCTTTTTATAAATACCTTCTAGACTGAAATCTGACAGTAAAATAAAACTGTCCTAATATTTTGAGTATATACATTTTAGAAGTACCTCACTTGCTATTATATTTTTTTTTTATAACAAGGTTCATACGTCTTCTCAGTTTTTCTGTATGCTTAAAAACCTCACTGGTGTATGTGATGCGATTACCAAATAAATGTTGATTCACTGCAGATAGTGGCAATTTAAGCTAGACTCTTCTGCTGAATGTGAGAAATGGCACAAATACAGAGTAAAATAAACACCTTGTGTAGTCCAAAACTGACCTTGGGAACTAAAGGCAAAGAACTCAAATAGAGGCACTTGCTCTTTAGTGAGATAGGACTTGAATATTTTTGAACATGTTAATACAGTATATAGATATAATTGATTAGGAAAAAGAAAAGAAGTAACCTCTCTTAGGTGATCACATCTTTCTTACAAAGAGATGACAGAGTTAAAAAACAATAAACAATGCTCTGGAATAGTAAACACTTTATGCTCTCAAAAATTAAAATCTTATATCAGTATGATGCAAACCATAGAGCCATCTAGAACTTGATAAGTAATACACAATAACAAAGTTTACATGAAAAATCAAATTTTATATACAGTCCCCTTATAGTAAGAAAAAAACATTCATGATGTTTATCATCTTGCATACACTAAAAAGGTATATTATTCAAACAGAGGAACTGTTTGAAAATGTTGGAAACATACCACTCAAATTGGGGGAAAAGGGGAATAAACAGAAGCGTGTGATTACAGGGATATTTAAGGATGTTGGGTAATGAGAACAAGTGTACATTTGTCATAGGTTTTTGAAAATTTCTTCTGCATCTCTGATTTTTACTAGGGCTGCCTTTCATAACAAGTAATTATAGTTTGCTTTGCTATTTTTATATCCATTTCTATTTGTTTTCATCATTCTAATATCTTTGTAATAACATAGTAAATTAGTTTTCCACAATTGATATGAAGTATCAGTGTTAGAAATAAGTACTAGATGAGATAAAGCACTTATCAGATACTTATATATTAACTGTCACATGGTATCCATGCAACAATTTATATTTTAGTGCAGAAAGTATTTCATTAATAATGTACAATTAATTATGCTCTAAATTTCCAATTCCCTCTCACTGTCAAGGTAAAAAAATAAATAAATAGAAATTCTACTATCTACCTACATAGGTATTGTGGCCTTCATCATTGTAGAATCTATCAGCACTTTCTAACTCATTGTCACAAAAACATCTACTGAAGAAAGCAGAGAAGAAAGAAAAATGCAGTGAAATCCTACAATAGTACTAAATACAAGTCTCCCACTTACTATTTCAATGCATTAACATGAATGGCTATGTGCGTAACACAACCCCACAAATGACATCCGCACTACACTGGAACTTCACTTTCCACTCACCAAGTGTATTGTATGCTGTAATGTGCTCAAATAAATTGTGTGTGTGTACAATCCAATAAGATAGATGTACATATTTCAGACATCTACATACAAACATCAGTACACATGTACTATGTCATCACATACTTTCTGATAAATAAAATAGTGTGTATGGTGGATTTCATCTCGTCCTAAGTCTGGATCAGCTTGGATCCTTTTAGGCTTAGTTTTCATGCTACAGTAGCAAACTTTTAATGCCTTGTTAAAGCAATTAGAAATGTTTCTGAAATATGTCCAAAGGAAATGTAACCTCAAAACCTAGTTTGCTACAGAGGTGAGAGGTTTTAAGTACTATCAAGAAAAACAACCTAACTCTCGGAAGTAGAAGATACCACCTGGCATCAATGGCCATTGTTCTCTCTTGAAAACGTACAACAAGATAAAGAGAAGCCTAAATGACCACAGTGCATTTTGCACCTTCCATCGACCATGTGCTGAGGTCAAAGCACTTTAACTCTGTCTGTTTTTCAAATAATAAGCCTGACAGCAAGAGGGTGAAACCCACTACTGTTATTCCTGTATGTAAAGGAATAACAACAGTACTTTCTTCTGCCGCACCTGTGGAGCTCTGAACACTCCTCATCTAACCACAAACATACACGCACCCACCCACCCCTTTTCAGGGTTCAATTCCATTTTAAAAGATCCTATTAAGGGCTAATATTAGCCACTATTAGCTAAAATTCAAACGAGTGCCCAGAGAACATTAACACTGTAGTTCTTCAATAACCAATTTAGCCAAATCTTCAGTATAGTATCATGTCCAGAGCCTGATCAGGATTCTTATTTGTTAAGTAAGCCAGTTAACTGAACAGGTCTATTTTCTTAGCCAAGATAACAGAGCAAGATCCCTTCTCCCCTCCCTTTTTGACTACAAATGCAATGAATCACCAAAACAGGAAAGAAAGGACAGTTAACCCTCTCTCACTGAAGCCAATGCTGCTCCATAAATTATCTCACTGGAATAAGAGTAATGGTTGTTGAGCCAGAGAGACTACAGATTCATGTCTCTGAAAAACCTCAACCAAAAGAGTCTGCTGAGCAATTAGTGGAATATTGATTTCATATCCTTTACAGAAGCTTGAATATTCAGCTCTGTAAGCTCTGTGGGGCAGAAAGCAGGTTGTCTTAAATATAGTAGCAATCTAGCACATTGTAAGCACTCCTGGAAACAACACACAGTAGTTATACGGACACTACTGCAACTGTATCCTAAAATTACAAATCGTATAGCGGTATCCTGTATAAATATGGATATATCCCAACTGCAGTATTAACCTGTGTGTGGATCAGGAGCCCACAGACAACCTCCCTAAGAGGCAAACTTTGTTAATAAAGTGAATTTTAAGCCAATGAAAGGTGTCAGATTGACAGCCCTGGAGACAGAATGTATATTTATTTCCTAAGAGATGTAAAAGAGCTGCCATTGTTACACACTGAAGTCTTTCACTTTGCTCTCCTCTACCACTGCCTGACCAGTAGACTGTTACAGTGCTGTTAAAATCAGTCCAGTAGATTTATCAAATTAGATACCACACACCCCTCCTCCCCATATAGCAGGGGATGAAGGCTTCCAGTGATATCATTCCTAAAGACAGAAAGGTCAAAAGTACTTCTGAAGATGCCACCAAGAGTATTATGAAACAAATCACCACACAGGGATAGTGAATGATTTTGAAAGACATGTAATTGCAGAGCAGAAAACTTCAAAGCCTCACTGCACCATTTTAACCAGCCTATTATGAAAGCATGTTACCTTTAAAACAAGCTGCTGTTGAGCAGGCTTATGGGAAACATTTAGAAAACACACACCTACACCTGAAACTCAGCTCAGGTAGTTGTTTGAGAAAACATCCTTGTTTGGACCTGGTGAATAGCAAAGGCTTCTATGGAAAAGCTTTGATACACTTCCCATTCTGAGAGACTAATTGGAACGTCATCTTGGAGGGGGTCAGCTGATCAACATTACCAAAAGAAGTTGGTGGTGCAACATTTAATAACAGTACAAAAAAGAAATTAAGGAAAGGGAGAAGGTATCTTGGATCTTATTGTTTATTAATCCCCTAAATACAGTGCATATCACACTCAAATGTGCTATTTAGATAAAAAAGATGCCTATGACAACCTAGTCACATATCAGAAACCATTATACTTACCAGGGCGAACAACACTGCAGAAAAAAATGTCATGGAGAATTTTAATTAAAAAAACTATTTAAAATTTGCATAAAGAAACTCAATATATATATAAATAGCACTTAAAACTTGTATCACAGAAAACATATCAGAGGTACTTGCTGAACCAACCGGTGTCACATTAAGAGGACAGACATCACTTTGTTTGAACTTCACAGTTATACATTGGGTAAGGGTGTTCAATGGCTAGAAATGCCATCTTACCTAAGGAATGTGCTGCAGTGGTTTTAGAACTAAAAAAGCGGCCTAATCCAAGATCTCCCAGCTTCACCACTCCTGTGGCTGTTATAAACACATTGGCTGGTTTTATGTCTGCAAGAAGGGACAACGAGAAGGTCAAAGCCACAAAAGGTTACCTGTTGTAATGCTTGCAATAGAAACATAGCCTGGAGCCTCTTCTGCACAAAAGAGACACTCAATCAGAACCACATTTCTGCATGGCTTTGATAGGCTAAATCTTCTAAGACTTCAAGTTGCGTAAAAAAAACCTGAGCATGCTTCTCAATGCAGGAGAAATATTAGCAAGGGAAAAGTTGTAGAAAAACAGCATAACAACAGAGGTAACCTCTCTCACTCATGGAAATCAAAGAAATATTTAAGTCTAGCTTCCCTTTGGAAATGTCACATTTACTCAGAGAGCTATTTATTATGGTTGATTTTCCCTTTGTATCGAAGGTTGAGCTACATGTCCAAAACTGAGCCACATTTTGTGAATTGGACAGTGATTTATACAGAAGTTCTATATGTTTTGTATCCGGTTTAAGACGCGAATTTGCAAACTGTATGTTAGCAACACATTTGTTCTGTTGGAAGGCTGGTCTTGTAGTTAAGTTAGAGTGGGAGCTAGGAAACTTGGATTCTATTTTCAGTTCTGACTTCTGTCATAAATGGCCACTCAAGGGCCAAACAAAATTGGTTGCTTAATAGAGGGAAGGCCCCCCTAATGAAGGTGGAGCCATATTAAACTCAGCACATTCTGAAAATAGGAGAGGGAAGTCACCTAATTAGGATGGGCTTGTACGTAGTTCATTCTGCCACTCACTCCATTTGATTATCAACTTGCTCACTGAATATCAGTCCCCTGGTAAGTAACAAATGTGTTTGTAAGATACAGTAACATGATTTTTTGTGCGTTTTCACATTAACATTCACTGCAATGGGTTGGAACTAGCTTGTGAATAGAACATGCAGTTACAAGCATAGAATCATAGAAGATTAGGGTTGGAAGAGACCTAGTCCAACCCCCTGCTCAAAGCAGGACCATGCAGGAAACATGCCAAGCAACGGTCCACAATTCAGTAGCCTAACTTAATAATTTTCTCATTTTCAAAAATGAATGATTGTTTAAATGTTGGTTAATAGATTTTAAAGGCCAGAAGGAACCATTGTGATAATTTAGTCTGACCTCCTGCATGACACAGGTCACAGGATTTCCATACATACAATTCCTGCTTCAAGTCCAATAGCTGTGGTCAACAAGAGCATCTCTTTCAGAAAAACATCCAACCTTGATTTAAAAATTTCAAGTCATGGAGTGATCTTTCCATTCTAAAATAATGCATGTTCATTTCATCACTATATATGGATCCAGATACGAGACTGATCCAGGGCCAACAAAAGTCCATGGGGCTCTTTCTGTTGACTCCAACAAGGTTCGGCATCAGGCATTAGCACAGTTATCCCTGCTGAGACTCTCATACAACGAAACAAATGTCAATCTGAATGCAGAAAGTTTCCACTACATAGATTATGTTGTCTTCAACATCCTAACGTCTTATTTTAAAAAAAAAAAAAAAACAACACAAGCCCCCTGCAGTGCCTTGTACCTTGCATTGAATCAAAGATGGTTTCCAGGGCTAGTACAAGAAGATACAAAACTCTGCAGGGAGAGTGCTATATGAGGCAACTACTTTGGGGAAACTCAAAGAAATCATAAGCTAATAGTGCATTAACACAATGCATTTTTAATCAGAAATATCTGATGGGTGACTGTTCATGTCCAACATTTGAGGCAAAGATCATTCTAAACTGGAACAGCACATTCTAATCAGGGAGCGGATAGGGGTATTGAGGGTTATTTATTTATTTAAGGATGTCTCAGACAGCTTCCCCTCATCTCCCCTTTCATCCTTACAAAAAAAAAAATTCACAATTTAGTTATATACAAGTCTAATAGCCTAAAAGCAAAGCAGGAAAGCTCTGAATTGCCTTTGCTTCACTCAAACCCTACCCTTATCTTTGCAATGAAATTGACCACATGCAAAATGTTAATGGGGGAAGAAGGAGTGGCCCTCTTCAGAAAATCAACTAAAAAATTGGACAATACCATAGCTAGCCCAGCCAGCAGAGTATGCATCTCACTCACAAAGCAGTGCTCTCACTCTGTCCAACACATCCCGCCAAACAGGACACCACAGGGGGCTTTATACAAAATGTTTTGTCCACTTATAAAACAGTCAAAGTAAGTGAAGCTCAGTTTCCTCAAGCTAAATCCCAAGTCATGGTGTGCACTAGTGAATCCTCTTCCCCCTCGAATTATAGTAGACAGTGTACATGACAGAAGTGACAAAGAGTCCTGTGGCACCTT
>ML677396.1:19209548-19393300 GCA_007922305.1 Dermatemys mawii | reverse complement strand
CTTATGCTCTAATACTTTAGTTAGTCTTTAAGGTGCCACAGGACTCTGTCACTTCTGCAATTCCAGACTAACACGGCTACCCCTCTGACTAGTGTACATGACAGACTACTATCATTTATTGTAGCCTAAATCAGGCATACCTGGAAGGCCATAGGAGCAGATTTCTAGTTCTCTCTTTGCTGGCGAATTGAGTGAGGCATTCGCCACTTGTAAAGGGAATGGAATTAATGAGCAGCAGAGATTGGTATTTGCTCCTTTGTGGTGCATTTGCACTTCCTGTGTCAAGTCCTTCACAAAACATTTCATTTGTACCATAAAGGGGAAAGTAATTTTTGTATAGAGCCCAAAGTGATGAAAAGTTCTACAACAAAAGCTAGAAAAATAATTAATGAATACTGAAAATGGAGTTAAAAGAAGTTTGGAACATATTTATATTAATATTCCAAAATCCGCTTATGAGACAGACCTAAACTCTCTCTAAGGTCGTACTAAATATAATTAAGACTATTTCTTAGTGTTCACTGCATCCACTAGTCTCAGCATTTTACTTCTGACATGTTTGTAATGGCAGATTTGACACTTCTAGTTAATATCAGTGTCTGGAAGAGAAAGCAGCTCATCTTCATAATACTATACTCACTTAGGACTGAATCCTCTAACAATGAGGCAAAAGACACAAGGAGAAATCCTTCTCACAAGCGCCCGTCTCTCTCTAAACATGCATTGGCTGAACATCAGCATAATTGTTTTTGAATGTGGGCGCTTACTAATTGGAACATTATATTATTATTCAGTGAAAAGAGACTGAATTAATGTTACCTCTGTGCATCACCCTGCGGGAGTGCATGTGTTCGACTGCACTGCATAACTGCACAAAATATTTCCACACCGTCCTTTCTGGGATTAACCGTTTCTGCTTTTTAAAATACTGTGGAAGGAAATAAATAAAAGATCAGTGAAGAAGCAACATATCTGTCTCACTCCTGGAATCATGTTAGTTAGCTGTCGACTGTTCATGTCCACCAGATCAACAGCGGCATGGCTCATCTTCTGATTAGCATTTAACTCCTTCTCCCTGTATGTAAACTTCAATGCAATTCACTAATTAACAACCATTATGAAAAATATGCTTAAATAGGTTTGACATTTTTGAATGGACACCAATTATAATTAGCATTAATCTCCTTAATTACCTTGCAAAACATATTTAATGCCTCAAAACAACAAATGTCTGGAGTATTTTGCCTTAAGTAACAAAGGATTTTTTAAAAAACCAACATCTTGTAGATGTTCATCATTAATGTACAGTCTATTAACAAAGAAAATCAATTTATCCATTTTCTTCCCCCAGCCTCCCATGCAATCAACTGGATATCCCCAATTCTGATGTAATAATACATTCCTAATGGTTCACACACTGACATAACCCTTGAAAAAGACAAATTGTCTCAAAACAAAAATAAAAACAGACTACAGAGAAGCAAAAATTGGGATTGTAAACTCTTTGGGACAAAGACTGTCCTATCACAGTTTTGTATAGCACATAGTACAATGCAGTCCAGATCCTTTGGGCCTCTGAACATTGTTAGAACATACATAAATTAATAAGCATAATAATCTCCACCACCACATATCACAGCCATAACCTGTATATACTTATCTGGAGTAGTTTTACGTGCTATTCCCCAAGATGTAAATAAAGCAAGGCACTGAGTTATCACCAGTATAATCCAGGGCAGACACAGCTGGAATATCGTCTCTAACCATGTACCTCACTCTCTAAATCTCTTCTCAAAACTGACTTCTTTTGATCACCTTTCTATTTCTGGCCAGTACTGTACTTGACACACTTTAGTGACCCTCACTCCAGACACTCAACCAATTCTTTATTTATACATTTACATACACAGAATCAATAAAATGCATATAAACCTCAGTTGTTTAATATTGTCATTCTTTGTCATTTAAGGTATAATTTAGAATATAGCGATCTCCTCTGGACAGGCACCTGTGATTTTTTTGATAAGGTATTGTGCACTCTTATGATGCTCTACCATTATATTTGTTTTATGCCATACAACTAAGAATTTTCACTAAAAATCTTAAGAGGAATAAAGGTGCTAGACTGATTGAAAGATGCCCATCTTGTATTTGTCTCTCCTGATACAGACAGCTGATGCCTGTTGTGACATTCAGCATTTTATATGAAAGTTATCTGAATCAAATAATGGCAAAAATTTATCTTGCAGATCAGCTGTGAAAGGGTGTAACTGTGCAATTTGCCAAAAGGCAAACCTGACAGCTTGCAGCAGTTTGAAACCAAAACCTAAGAATGGAGTGCAGCAGAACTACAGAGGATGATGGATAAAGTATTATTTACACCATAGTATTAACTTAATTCTCATTAAAGTATTTAAGTGAAGATATGTTAGACCACAACTGGTAATTTTCTAAATGTCATGTCCAATAAGATTTGCCTGACATTTACCAGAAAGCCAAAATTCTCCAGTGGGTTATACAGCAACACTCTGTTACATCAGCTTTATAACAGCTCATAAATAATGCAGGCGACAGGGACATGACAAAGACAGTCCCTGTTTTTATCACTCTCACACCTTCAGAGTGTTGTTATTGCTGCTCCTACCGCCTCCCTGAAGCATAAGACTAACATACGTCTAAACGGGGGGGAGGGGAGGGGAGGGGAGAGGAAGGGGGATGAAACAACTTTATCCATTAATATTTGGATTCTATTTAAGCATTACAAAATTCAGTTCCTTTTGTTTCAGTACAGGGATCTGGTTCAGTAGAATATTCTGTCTTGAGGAATTTCTCAACAGGATCACTAAGCAGAGCTGAGAATCAGAGAAGTAGCCGTGTTAGTCTGGGTATGTAAAAGCGACAAAGAATCCTGTGGCACCTTAAAGACTAACAAAAGTATTGAAGCATAAGCTTTTGTGGGCTAGTACCCACTTCATCGGATGCTGGTTCTAGTTTTTTGCTCTTGAGTTGTGTTTGCTATCCCAAGAAAGAGAAGACCCGAGTTCTCCACCTAGTCTACGATGGTGCAGGCTGATAATTATAATGATGCTAATGCCAACTATACTATTGTACACACAGACTCTTCCATTTTTCATCCTTGTTTATATTTTTTTTTTTAATTTAATTTTTGCGTACATCAAAATTCTATCTACAGGTTTGTCACAAATGAAAATATACTATTTGTATAATGGAGAGCAGGGAAACAGGTAAGTCTATAAAGTATTTAAAAGGTATAGCATCACAGTCTTGTCCAAGTTATCAAACTAAGGGAAAATCTGCAGTACCACTTACGTCGATGTAACTTACACCCTCAGAGGTGTGGAAAAGACTCCTCCTTGAGCAACACAAATCACTGTGTCCTAAGCGCTGGCCACACCGGCACAATGTCAGCAGGAGGCGCTCTCCCACCGACACAGCTTCTGCCTCTCATGGTGGTTGAGTAATTCTGCTAGCAGGAGAGCGCTCTCCTGTCAGCACAGAGCATTTTCGCTAGACACACTATAGCGGCGCAGCTGCATCGGGGCAGTTGTCCCGATATAGCGCTTCTAATGTAGACCTGCCCTTAGAATTTATTTTCTGAGAAAGACACCCAACGGGAAATAAAAAATATTAAACCCTGAAATTATCAATCTTGAATAGTACATTTGTGTTTATCACGTTTATGAAAAGCTCAGTTAAGCCAGAACCTAGACTTGACAAAAACGTGAAATTTCTTCATCAGATACAGTAATATTTTAAAATTGTGTAAGCACTACTTTTTTCAGCTAAGGAAATTCCACTCAAAAATTTACACAGCAGCATGGTCACTGCCCCCAACACTTGCTTTCCTCAAATCTTTAAATGCAAGTTCTGAAAAGTCTCTGATAAACCTGGATGTTTTCTGGGGTCTCTTGGGAGAAGGAGCAACATGCAGTAAACAGCAAAAATGGCAAGAAACAATAATCATGAGCTCCCCTTAAGAGCCTGACTTCCTCCCTGCTCTCTGTAGGTCAGCATATTCAGGAAGTAATGTCTCCTTTAGCACAGGCCACTGCATGAAGCAGTCTTCAGCATTAGAGGTACACTAGCATTATCACCCACCTATACTTTTTTGAGTCACCATCAGCAAATTCAGGTTTATGGATGTTAACAGCATTAACTGTTTGTGGATAAAAGCAACAGCTGAAAACTTTAGGCCATCAAAACTCTCTACCATAGGTCTATTTCCACCTCCCAATCCCCTGGATGAAGCAAATTCCTTCTCTGAAAAGGAGATTTTCACTGACACTGTAAATGTAACCACTAACTATGGGCTAAATAGCTAACTTGTTTGACAGCCTTTGGCCTGGTGCCTCATAGCTGAGCTGACAAAGAAAACAAATCTGTTAGTCAGGTATTTTAGCTGTGAGAACAAGGAGGAGGTGAACTTTCCGAAATGTTCATTTATGATAATTACAGAATAATGATGGCAAAACCAGGTAAAATATGGAGAGGTTAAGAGTGCTAACAAACATAATATACCACATCTGTTCTCACAGGGGATGTATGTCTAAAGATTAACATGTCAAAGAAAATATAAAAGCAGGTGATAACAGCTTAACTAAAGCTGGTTCCAACAATACAAGTATTCCTAAGAGCAACATCAGAGTAGAGAAAGCACTTGAAAATTTCTCAATCCTAAATCCCTGTTGTGAAGGAAAGTCAATATACTTTTTGAAATGTCTTCAATGTAGCAAACAGGCTACGTGGCTAGTTACCCTACAATAATTAAACGTGCCTATCAATCACAGGCCAGGTAAACCAGCCTTGAAAAATTATACATATCCACTTGCTATGAGAGAATACTGGTTTTTGACAAAACATTTATTCTTTTTTCGTTATCTACCCTCATGGTAAAAGGTTGGTTTTGTAAATGGGCTAGTAAATTTTAAGCAAGTTTTGCAAGGCTTGCCTGTTCTAGAGCAGACTCCAGGTCCATCAGGATGTTACTTAGAATTAGAATGGAGGAGGAAATAGATCTGCAAGGCTACAGTGTAGAGAACCCCAATTCATGTAGGGCATTCAAGACTCCCCAAATTCCCAGGGGAGAAGGCAAGCCCATCTTCCTTCATAAAACAACTATGGAAACAAAGTTCAGAGAGACTAGAGGCAACTCAGGAAGGGGGAAAGGAGTGAAAGCTCAACACATTGAGGAAAAGAACACAAAAAAAGCAGACACAGTCAAAAAGAAAGCTAATTTGAGAGAGGTGAAAGAAGAAACCTTAAGAATATTCAAGATCATTGGACTAGAATAAACTATAACAAGAATGCAGAAAAGAGCAAACTGGCATTAATGGAGGAGTAAGATTCACAGTCTAATGAAATTCTTGCAAGTACAAAACTTACTTGTGCCTTCCCCAGTTGGGCACCAATACAATAAATACAGATGGGGAGAGGAAGAGAAATGCAGGATAAGACAGACTGGGAGATGATTCTATCAGTAGAAGAAGCCAAAGATTATAAACATTCTCAGGAGAAAGGTGTCTATTCAAAAAGACCACAAGGGGTGACAGTAAGTGAGGACAAACTTCAGACAACTAAAAGAACCTACACATTCTTAACCAATGTTGATACTCCATGCACTAATTAAAAGCCCAAGACAATAATGGTGTAAACACAGTAAATGGCTGATGAACTAATATGTTAGATTCCTGTGAAAAATTGGGTGAGTGGGGTCATGGTACTCTGTATAAAATTTCCAAGTAAGAAGCCTTTAGGGAAATGTGTCTAATCCCAAAAGGAATTTCTCCTCTTAAAAATCTTTTATTTCCCTTGCCAAACACACCAGGTTCACCTCTCCTCCCCCTTCCCTTTCTTTTTGTCCTGGTATGTACACAAAGGGAGAGAGAGAAGGAAGGCTACATCAAATACACCAGCTTTGCATTTTGCTCCACAGCCAGTAAAGGCCAATGATAATTCTGATGTTTTCCAAGAGTAAATTCTGAAGACATGGACTAGACTCAGAGAAAGCACTATCTCCCATGCTCACAAGTTACACAAAAAAAAAGGGAAGGAAGGTTTAGTAAAACTGCACACCCGGAAGGTGTGTATCCTTACTTTCCTTTTTTTTTTTTTTTTTTGGTGCTCTCCATAATAAATCTCTGAAGTTACATCAGCTAGAATAAAAATTACAAACATCATCAGTCTTCATGCTCCTAATTTAAAAAACAAGCATGAGAACTGTCCAGATCCTGTTTCCCCTTTCCTTTCTGTCATATTTTCATTTTACTTATTTAAGGAATTATCAAATGAACAAACCACATTACAAGTTTCCATAAGGTTTTCAGGCTTAAAATGATTCCTCATACTTTTTAAATCAGGATTGGAAATCACTTTTACTTATTGTCTAAAATTGTAATGAACATCCATTCCAACACCACCGATTCACAATGCATTTTTAAATAGCTTTTCTATATTTGCTTGTATTATGTCCCTTTGTAGGGTTTATTCTTTGGTTTGCTTTTGTTTTCAATTAGGAAATAGTTCTGGTTTAGAACCTGTTGACATTTTCATTGAAATTACCTCCTGCATGCAAGCAAGCAAGAGGGGAATTGGGCCCCAAGTTTCTCGTATAGACCTGTTTGTATCTGTCCCCTGAACTTCCAGAATAAATGCGACACCCCTATTTTGCCTCAAAAATTGGTATGTCCTTACCTTAATCATCTGAGAGAGATCACCTGCATCTGCCAGTTCCAGGACAATGTTCAGTTCATTGTCTTCAATAAAAGAATCCAAATACTTAATTATATTGGGGTGGTTCAGTTGCTGCAGAGAGAGAGAGAGGGGGCACACAAAGTGAATGTACATTACATGAAAAGTGCGTCAGTAATAATTACTCAAAATATACTGCCCATCAGTGTTCATTCCTATAATTGTCCCACAGCAGTGTCCTTAACAAAAGATATGGCTATGTTTTTCCATATACAAACAAGGATGTGTGGTGAAACACAGTTCAGATTACATCTCACGTGTACCAGGAAAATAAGAAAATGAAGCAGTCTTTTGTAAGGAGCACTTAGTTCCATAGTTGAAGTCAAATGGTCTTTTTGGCTGTGGGTTCAGATAATTAGGGCTTAACATCATGATCTTGGAAAAACTTGACCTTAGCCACAATTAGTGGGATTTAATTTTTTTAAAATTAATACACTGGTCTATAATTTTTTAGAAGTCGTCTGCTTCAGAGATAAAGTGTGATATTTATTATGTATTTTGATGTGCTGAATTCAAATATGACAATTAAAACAACTGATTGGCTACTGTTTCTAAGATATTTAAGTTTTTACATTTTATGTCTATGTATATTGTGTAGATAGTAGAGTTTTAATCATAAATTGTAAACCTAGGTCTTTTCATGTGTTTATGGTTGCTTTACATGATAATATTTCACCTGTCCTCTTTATGCAACACTTTAAAAATCAGCAAAAGGGTTATATAAATAAAATGTATTATGAAACAAAAGGCAAAAAACTATTATGTACATAGTTTAGTCCTATTCAGTGTCTACTCGGCGCTTCTTGGCTTGTCTTTTGTATTCATTAAATGGAGCATCTCTTGTCACTGTCCAGCAATAGTCTGCAAGCATTGATGGGCTCCATTTGTCCTGATAGCGTTTCTCCATTGTTGCAATGTCCTGGTGAAATCGCTCACCGTGCTCGTCGCTCACTGCTCCGCAGTTCGGTGGAAAAAAAATCTAGATGAGAGTGCAAAAAATGTATCTTTAGTGACATGTTGCAACCAAGGCTTTTGTATGCCTTGAGGAGGTTTTCCACCAACAACCTGTAGTTGTCTGCCTTGTTGTTTCCGAGAAAATGTATTGCCACTGACTGGAAGGCTTTCCGTGCCGTCTTTTCCTTGCCACGCAGTGCATGGGCAAATGCATCATCTCGAAGAAGTTCATGAATCTGAGGACCAACAAAGACACCTTCCTTTATCTTAGCTTCACTTAACCTTGGAAATTTTCCACGGAGGTACTTGAAAGCTGCTTGTGTTTTGTCAATGGCCTTGACAAAGTTCTTCATCAGACCCAGCTTGACGTGTAAGGGTGGTAACAAAATCTTCCTCGATTCAACAAGTGGTGGATGCTGAACACTTTTCCTCCCAGGCTCCAATGACTGTCAGAATGGCCAGTCTTTCTTGATGTAGTGGGAATCTCTTGCATGACTATCCCATTCGCAGAGAAAACAGCAGTACTTTGTGTATCCAGTCTGCAGACCAAGCAAGAGAGCAACAACCTTCAAATTGCCACAAAGCTGCCACTGATGTTGGTCATAGTTTATGCACCTCAAAAGTTGTTTCATGTTGTCATAGGTTTCCTTCATATGGACTGCATGACCAACTGGAATTGATGGCAAAACATTGCCATTATGCAGCAAAACAGCTTTAAGACTCGTCTTCGATGAATCAGTGAAGAGTCTCCACTCATCTGGATCGTGAATGATGTTGAGGGCTGCCATCACACCATCGATGTTGTTGCAGGCTACAAGATCACCTTCCACGAAGAAGAATGGGACGAGATCCTTTTGACGGTCACGGAACACGGAAACCCTAACATCACCTGCCAGGACATTCCACTGCTGTAGTCTGGAGCTCAACAGCTCTGCCTTACTCTTGGATAGTTCCAAATCCCTGACAAGGTCATTCAGTTCAGCTGGTGTTATGAGGTGTGGTTCAGAGGAGGAGGATGGGAGAAAATGTGGGTCCTGTGACATTGATGGTTCAGGACCAGAAGTTTCATCCTCTTCCTCGTCTGACTCAAGTGAGAATGATTCTGGTGCATCAGGAACCGGCACTCCTTCTCCGTGGGGTATTGGGCGTATAGCTGATGGAATGTTTGGATAATGCACAGTCCGCTTTTTCTTCTTTGACACACCTTTCCCAACTGGAGGCACCATGCAGAAATAACAATTGCTGGTATGATCTGTTGGCTCTCTCCAAATCATTGGCACCGCAAAAGGCATAGATTTCCTTTTCCTGTTCAACCACTGGCGAAGATTTGTTGCACAAGTGTTGCAGCATATGTGTGGGGCCCATCTCTTGTCCTGATCTCCAATTTTGCAGCCAAAATAAAGTTGATAGGCTCTCTTAACCATAGTGGTTATACTGTGCTTCTGTGATGCAAAAGTCACTTCACCACAAACATAGCAGATGTTATCTGTACGGTTCACACAAGTACGAGGCATCTCTGCTCACTTTGGCTAAACAGAAATGTGTCCCTTTGCAAAATCAAAACACTGACAAATAAGAGCACGACACTGTATGATTTCTACAGCTGATATAGGGCAATTTGTTCAGCAGAGTGATGTAAGCTTTGTTATCGATTGCATCATCCATGACTTATAGGAATAACATGATGCAATTCATATCATGTATGACGCAATACCAGCTTCAGATTGCATCATTCATTGTTCTGCCTAAAAAGCAAGTACTGTCCAAACCCAGTCATAGATTTATTCATAAATCCAGTCAAAGATGTATTTTAGTCATTTCTGGTTTAAATTGAGATCCCTTCCCTTTATAACTCACTTATCCTCCGCCATTCCCATGTTAAGGGTCATATATACTGACCCAATAGCATATCTTGAAAACTAGAGCCAATTAACAATTTTAAGCATCATTTTCGATCTCAGTGACCCAGAATTAGTAAAGTTTGACTACATTTATTTCAGAAGCATTTTGGCTGTAGAGCAGTGTTACATATGGTTTGTTAGTTCTGCCTTTTTCTTTTAAAGCTGTATTTATGGTTAAATCTTGATTAAATTAAAAAACAAAATTTGAACAATGCCTTTATCAGGTCTATATTTTTACATTTAATCCTAGCTTTTTTCTGTTGATTTATAATTAACACTAGAATATAAAAAAAAACCTTGCCTTTTCTAATGTTTGCTATATTTAACCATACCCTTCCTTTTTTTGTGTTAAAAATATTTTTAATCTTTGCCTATTAGTTTAGTGTATTTAACTCGTAGCCTTATTTTAAAAATTTTAACTCTTACCACTTTCAAAATATATTCAATCCGTCTTTTTTATTTATTTACAAATTATTTTTACATTTATGCTTTTATAGTAACCCTTGCCATTTTAAAAGTATATATCTAATCCCAGTTTTATCTATTAATATTAAAAAGGTTAAGTCTTGCCCTTTATTTAATTTAACCCTAGACACCATGTTTGTATTTGCTCAGTCTTTTCTATTTAATAACTACTTTAACATTTGTTTTATTAATGTACAGATCTTTTTCAGACTGCCAATTTAAACAATTATTATTTAGTCCATGGAGGGCGAAAAGAATAATCTGGATCTCATTTGAGACCTTTTTTGTCTGTATTGGATATTGAATAAACCTAATGAAATATTAATTTTGCCACACTTAGTTAAAGGTTTGCTATGACCACTACAGATGAAGATGCTGAAGCTACCAACACGTGTGCAGGTGCCCACCTTTATCTATGTGAGCACTTCCACTGACTGGAGTGATGCCAATTACCACCACCACCACCATCTCAGGTTAAATATGCAGTTAGATGGAGCTACTATGTGAACCACTTGTCCTGTAGCATTAATGTGTTCACGCCACCCTTGTGTTCCTTAAAAAGTACAGCAAATGAGAAATCATTTCTGCCCTTCACGTTTTACAAAAATCTGCACCTTCTGGGATGCAAAGATGGAATCCGTATCAGAAAAGCTGGCTGTTTGAAATTCTTGCATACCTGACCCTGAAGAGCATTATGTAGACAATTCTGCAGGAGACGCCCCTAACAAAATACCTAGTCAAAAGTAGCTCTTTAATAGAAGGAAAGATTGCAAACTCTAAAAAGCCAAGTGTGGACTGAAATGTGTGGATTCTATGCTTTCCAAACAATTTTGATACTGTACACTAAGTTATGGGGAAAATTCCCCAAAAACTTTCTGAGAGCTGATATCTGAGATGCATCCATCTACGATGAAAGGAATACGAAATCCAATGTATGCATTTGGAAATATAGGAAGCATCATTATAGTTTCTGTCTGATTCTAAAGGAAGCAGGTAACACTGCTTCCAAAAGACAACAAAATCTAGTTTCCACATGACCCCCATCCTATTAATCAGGCCCAGCACAAGGAAGCCCTCATGCTGTTCCATGCACAGTATTATTCATGAGGAAGTGTATATTACCCTGAGACACTGATTCTGCTGAATTTCATCTGGAAATTATTCTTTAAATACAGTTAATCCTTCCTTAGCATGGGGGCTAGACTAGATGATTTCCAGAGGTCCCTTCCAGCCCTACATTTATATGACTCTACCTACCATTCCCTAAATGTCTTCAAAGAAGAGAGATCACTTGCCTGTATTCAACTTGGGGGAGGTACAGCTCAGTGGTTTGCGCATTAGCCTGCTAAACCTAGCGTGGTGAGTTCAATCCTTAAGGGGGCCATTTAGGAGTATGGGGCAAAAATCCGTCAGAGGATTGAATTGGGGATTGGTCCTGCTTTGAGCAAGGGGGTTAGACTAGATGATCTCCTGAGGTCCCTTTCAACCCTGATATTCTATGATTCATTTCTATTGCAGGACAATGAATTTCAGGGGTATTTCCATCATTTGCCACCTTCTGGTAGACAAGCTCACCATCTACTCTGAGTAGCTATGCACTTTGCCTTATTTTTCCTTTTGTTCTATTATAACTGTTAATCCAGATTTCAGGTATTTAAATAGCTTTTGTTTTTTGTAAAGTGCAGCCTGAAAGGACTTGTACTATCATATTTTTCTCTCTTTTCTGGTCTTGTGATGCATTATTCCCAGGGAAAAAAAATTCTGTTTTAATATTTTAATGTCTGATTATCCTAGCAAAACTGACAACTGTAATTATTTCAAACATACTATATGTATCTTGATTTCTGTAGTCTCTCTTCTCTCTCTGCCTCTTTCAGAATTGCATTTCTCTATTTTGTAAGCCTGAAGTCCAATCAAAATAAATTTAAAAAATAAAAAATGGGCATTTCATCTAGCAGACAGCAGGGACTCCTGTGTGTCCATTTCACGAGATACTGAGCTGACAAACACTGTTATAACCCACCATGTTAATCACTCTGCTCTGCATGCACATTAGGCAATAGATTCTCCTTTGCAATGCCTGGACACTAACTCACATTAGTGTTAATGGGATTCATGTGTAGGCATCAAGAGAAGAATATTCCCACAAGGCTGAATTTTAAAAAAATAAAATAAAAAATAAATTTTAAAAAATCAATAGTCATGACATTTCAACTTAATATTTTTTAAAAATGTCTTCCTTCAAGTGTGCTGATCCTCTGCCCTTCCAGCCAACGAGGGTCAGATGTTCCCTGTGGATATTGCCCTCCACCCAATACTGGAATTAGGTGCATCCTCCACAGGCTTCCCAGGACCTGCCAAGCTAGCCTGTGAACTTGCCTCCCAGAAGTGTCTGATGGCTCAGCAAGCTTGGCACATGAACTCTCTCCAAGCCGCCCATGTCCGAGTCTTTTGATTAATACCTTAAAACGTTTTATATATATATATATATAATTTATATATTTTAAATCTCCATGCTGAGATTAACTTCTACCTTTGTGGGTGAGTCTCCCATGATTCCCCCTTTTAACCTCTGTTACTAGCAGCAGGAGCTGAACACCAATCCCACTAGAGTTTGTTCAAGCTGTTCCCATGGAGCTAACCGGAAAAGTTCCCCTACTTCACCACGTCAGACCAGCCCACCCACCAACATATGGAGATTCTATAGAGGGATTTATTTTTTTAAAGAATCTTGACACCTTAATCCTCACACCTCTGAACCCTCCACCCCTTCCCCTCCAGAACACCCAGTGAAGTCACAGTGGTTTTCTAAGAGACTTGACTGAAGTTGAGATCCTGCCCTCCTTCTCCATTCCCCCTACCTCCCACACAGCAGGGAACCAGCGCAGGAGGTTATTTGAAATTTCTAATCTTTTGACAGAAGAAAACAGCATAACCTAAATTCTCACAAATCTTTAAATGCTCAAAACAGCACAAAATGCCCTAGCTCAGGTTATTGACATTTTCTCATTTCTTTAATGCTACCTAAAAGTTTGATGGCAGTTAATGCCTGATGTGTATGCACAGCAATGCTGTCAGCAAGAGGCATGCAGAAGAGCAAGTCATCTCCAAATGAGCAAGAACATTGGCTCCCTGCTGCCGATTATAGCCATATTACTGAGCTGTTTTACCTCTCTGTTTTGACTAAGCTGGTTTTTGATGGGGTATTCTATTTTTTGCAGTTCCAGTGAAGTTTTTATTACTTCCCAAATGCGAAGGTTTTTCCAATTAATCTACTAAGTATAAAACAACATTTATTTCTGGATCCATACACGAATTTTTGATCAAAAGAAAGCAGAAGCAAAGCATCATTTTGACACAGATTCACTATAGCAAGCCTATCCAATTCCTTCAACAACAAAAAATGTGTGGAGTCTAACTTGGTATATTAAAAAATTGGGTAAATTGCTTTAATTTGCAGTTGACACAGAAATTATTCAAGACTTTGGAGGGATGCAGTACCTCGGTGTACAGCAGTAGATATCATGGGACAAAATTCACAAATATAAGTATTCATCCAGACTGATTACTTGGCTAAGCTCCATATAAAACATTACAGTTAGACATCTATTGTATCTCAATAGACCCACAAGTAGCACTCTGACTTGAATTGGACTTAGCACAGGTTCAAGTAGTTTGCTGAATCCCATTACTCATAGAAACTTTAAACTTTTTATTTAAGATAAAAAGAACAATTGCCTCTCTCAAAACTAATATAATAGTTAAAGTACAGAATTTATTCATTTTTACATAATATTGTTATATTAGAAGCTGGGGTGTTCACATGGATATTGTGTGTTAAGTTACTCATTTAAAAAATAGTATTGACTTTGCTGAAATATATTGCACACTAATAATTAAAACAAAACAATTATGGCCAGTTTTTTTTAAAAATGGAAAAAAAATTAAAAAAAAATTGAAGGGAAATTCTGCATGCCATGCCAAGGGAGATCACATGTCTTCTGCAACACAAACTGGAATCAAGCTGTTAAAACCTTACACTTTTCTCGGAACATAGACTCGCTCTGCCTAATGTCTTATGAGTAGAAACATCCACTGCACCGTTCTCAATTGTACTGCAAAGCACTGTAGACTTATGTCAAGTTTTGAAATGTAAAATACAACTTTTTCTAAGAATCACCTATGTGCCTCTGTAAAATGGCCTTCAGTTATTTATATATAGCTGTAAGAACAGCCAGCATGGGAGCTATCAATTAACAAGAGATGAGTTGCAAATATTGATTGGACAAGTTATTAGCTTTACAGCACTGAGTGAAGTGCATTCCAGTTGCTGACACTGACAGACGTACTGAAGCTGGCCTCTTAAAATCCTCCCTAGTCTCGAAACAAAACCTTGAACAACTCTGCCTCACAGCCTTTTGGGAATATAACTTGCCTCTGCATCAAATTATCAAAAAATGCTGATATGTACAATGTCATTAAAAACTGCTTCTCAAGTTGACATTTAGAACCTTGATTACTCTTCGCTGTGATTTGTTCAGTTTCTCAGAAGCCAACTTATATACATAGTGGGTAAAATCCATCAGATTTTGTTTGATCTTTCATTTGAAAACCAATATTCATTTGAAAAAAGTGCCCTATCGGCAGTATAAACTAATATAACACTTGTGCATTTGCAGTACAATATGACTTATCAAACTGACTTTTTAAACCACAGTTTGAGCTCCAGCTTATTTGATGGGACTATGCAAGTGTTCAACCAGCAACGATTGTTCACGGCACAGCACGATTATTCTTTACTGCATTTTTCAACCAGGACTTTATATTGTCAAGATGGGAGAGAGACTTATGACAGTAATGCTTAAAACTCCCCAATTCACAGTCGTTTTACGCAGCAAATAACTAAAAAGCACAACTCCGAGTATGTTGTCATAGGGCAATAAATAAGGATCAAAATGCAAAAACCTTGGGAGACTATAGCATCTCCTGAAAAGGAAGACAAAAAAAGAATTTAAAAAGAAGTTCCCTGCATTACTAAGGCTGTGATTTTTAAAAAGAAATCATTTTAAGTTTCTTACTTGTCACTACTTATGCAATTTGTATATGTTCTGCATTTCATTCAGAAAGAAGGATCATCAAATATCCACCTTGACTTTTTTCTAGTCAGTTTCACTTCCTGTTTCTCCTACATAAGCACTATGCTGAAATACTTGAGTTACAAATGTTGAAGGAGAATGGTTGATGTTAAAGAATTTTTTAAAAAATAGGTTTAATTTGAAATACTTAAAATACTTTTCAAAAATACATTAACTGAGCCCTATTAGTACATTTGCACATAAGCAGGGCATACCTACCCATTCTTCTTACAAGTTTCAATGTAAAATGGACAGAAAAATCAATTTACAAAATATCAGTTGGACTGGATTAATTTCCAACCTAAGAGTGGCACGGATTTCGTTTATTTTTTTAGTACAATTTTTTAAAAAAATCAACTGCTACATTTTGGGCTTAAGTGAATGGGCATCCCCTCTGCAACGGAGATTTCAACCCCCTGATTTTCATCAGAAAAATCTCATTCCTAGTACTCTGAGAGTGAGCAAAGACACATATTAATTTATCCTAGCAGGATTATTCAGACTTCAAAGCTAAAATTTAACATTATTCTAAAAAAACCCAGAAAAATGATGCAGCTAATGTTTTCCATAAAAATAAGTGAAATGTTAGCATAAGTTACTACACATTCCAAGCTAAAATGGGTTTTTCCTCATAGAAATATATATCTTGGGTAATGTATGCATCTGTGGGATATTTATTGGTATTATTTTCAAATAAATCAATTTAATTAAAAAAAAAAATACTAACTAGCAATGAATGTAGACTAGTTATAGAACCAAGCCAATTTGCTACTGGGATGACGTTCCAGCTATGGAAGAAGAATCATAAAGTAAGTCTCTGTGGCCTAGGATTTACAAAAGCAGCTTATTTGCCACTTTTTGGAAGATAGCAATCATATTTTTTCAGGACCACAGACTTGCTTAATCTTGAACCAGTCAAGCTGCCCAACTTAAGCATGCTGGCAGACTTACAGCCTGATCCAACTCCCATTGCCCTCAAAGGGATTTAGATTGGGCCCTCAGTTCTGCCAGTTGATGCTACATGTAGCAAGAGATACTTGGGAGAACAAGAAGAGTCAAAGAGCTAAGAATGGAGGAAGGGGTGTGTGTGCGTGCGTGTGTGTGTGCGCGAAATACAGTGGATTAGGAAGTACTAATTCTCCCACCATATCACACCATCTTTTACTGTTCTTTTCACAACCCAGACAGTACAGTGTTCACAGCCTGACATATGGCTCCTGGGTGAGCTTTACACAGGAAGATTTGGAGTTGCCTCTAGTTATCTCATACGGGTAGCATGATAATTGACTGTCTATGATCCCTTGTCATCTTGGATATTTTATGTTCACTCACCTTTGATTCTGATAAATTTGCACATACCGTCCTGAAAAAGTCCAGTGCAAACATATGACAATGCCCCACAACTAAATAATCCTTGTGTAAGATTCCACAATTGAATATCCAGGATCCAAAATTCTCTTGATGAATAGTAAGTTTGGCATTATTTTCTTTTTCATTACAAACTCTAACAGCTAGAGTAAGCTAGGATGACCAAACAGCAAGTGTGAAAAATCAGGACGGGATGGGGGTGGTGGTGGTAATAGGAAGCTATATAAGAAAAAGCCCCAAAATATCGGGACTGTCCCTATAAAATCAGGACATCTGGTCACCCTATAAAAATTCTATCAAAGCACATATGAACAGCTTTGATAGAATTCTAACTATATGTCCATACCACATAACTGCCACAGGCTGATCAGACTTTCACCTACAGTAGTATCATGATATGTGATAGTCAAAAGAGAAAGAGCTATTTCCTATTGCTACATTAACATTCCATTTCGCAGCTGTAAAGAGATGCAATAAGATGGCTTCCAATTGGATAAGCTCTTGTATGAACTCCAGCGGTTAACTCTGTGAAGCAAATGGGGGATGTTCTACTCAAGCAACCACTTTGTGTATACACAAACTCACACCGATAGCTAGAAAGAAAACGAGGAATACTTGTGGCACCTTAGAGACTAACCAGTTTATTTCAGCATAAGCTTTCGTGAGCTACAGCCCACTTCATCAGATGCATAGAATGGAACACACAGAAGGCAAAAAGGATCAGAATGAATACTCTAGAGCTCTAAAGGGCAGAAAACTAAAAAGAACCAAGAGGTGGGCCAAAAGGCATGTACTGCACAAAAGTGCTATGGAAACTAGTTAGATAAAACACCCAGCAACCAAAGAGGGGTCCACTGCAAAATTTCAGACAGGAACTGTAAATATATGTCATCTATTTGATTTGTCACCCAAGACAAATAGTAATCTGCCTGTATGGATATACAATAAAATATTCTCAAACAAGTAAAAATAAGCCTCTGTAGAAATTTTTACCTTCAAAAGGTCAATTTCTTTAATGCAATCCTGTCTGGCCTTGGCATCCATCATTTCAAATATCTTCAACATAAGACAAAAGTGAAATATTTAAACAAAAACAAACAAACAAACAAAAAAATCAAGAAAGCAGATAAGCTCTACTCATTTAAAAACAGCATTGGTTTTCTTGCTCTTCCTTAACTTAATGAATGTAAGTATCCTATTGCAGTCACCAAACTTGGTTGACATATTCTTTGTTTTAAAACCACTACAAACTAGGAAGCAGAAAAATCAAGATTAGCACCTTTTGGCAACATGCTAAATGGTGGGGAAAATGAGATTTTAGTTTGTAGATGTTTTGCCTATTTGGTGACCTTAAAAAAAAAAACAGTCACTTAATTTAACACTGTTTTAAAATTGCACATAAAATATTTTATATATATATTTCTATTCTCTCTAAACAATTCAGAGTTCTTCCTTTCACAGATTCTCCTCCATTAATTAAGAGTAATTAGCGTTAATATTCATTCTCTAATAATCAGAGAGCAAGTCACTGGTAATAGGAATTTAAAAGATATGTTGAAGAATTAAAGGCAAATTTCTTCAAGAAAAACACTGTTCTGAGCACTATATGGTATTTTAATCCAAGTCTGTAGTACATTTGTGTGATGCATCTTCATAATTTTGTTTTAAACAATATAACTAATTATAGTAGAAAAAAAACTAATTTCTTTATATTTAATTGTGTTCCACCAATGGAAGTCTGGCCATTGAACATCTTTGTTCATCATGTCAGCTGCTTCACTACTTCTAAATACTAATGACTCAGATGAGAAGAGCAGTGAGCCAGCGTTTCCATCTCTAACTTTATATCCTTAACCATCTGCCCCTTTTCAGTCATCCGGCCTTCCATCACACTCAATATTCTCATATTATAGCTCATGTCAAGATCCCAGACTCTTAATTTTATGAATTAAAACCTTTTTTAATACATATTATCAATCAAAAACAAAATGGCCATATTCTAATAAAAAAAGGAAAATTAAAAATAGTATGAAATGACAATCCTTTTTACACTGTGATACTGGAAGTATCTAATCATTCCTAGATGCAATGGTCACAAGGGATCAAGATTAGGCAGCATAAACACTAACTCGAATCTGGTCAAGACGGAAGCTCAATTTGTCTGCCATATGTGGAATAACCAAAGAAGGCAATTAGGAGGAGAAAGCAGACAGTCAGGGTTTGAGTTCCACTCACAGTTTATACCACTGACTCACTGAGCGACTAACTAAATCAGTTAACCTCTGTCTTCATGTATCCATCTGTAAAATGGGTATAATAGTACTTATATACCTCAAATAGGCTTTATCCTTCTTAATTAACATTTATGAAACTGAACCTTTCAAAAGGTGTTGCTCTATATAGGAGCTAAAAATAGCAAATGTTCATGATGGCAATTAAGGTGGAAAGGACTTCTAAAACAGCTTTCTGCTCCTCTGATTTACTTCCACTGGTAAGAAAATTCTCAAGGGAAAGCTAGCACTTCACTGTAATATCTGTGCAAAGTAAGCAGACATCTCAGAAATCTTCCTTTTATCTGCAATACAATAAACTACAATTTTAAACGCTCACCTGAACTTTCTTTAGTGCCACGGTTTTCCTGTCCAGAAGGCAAGTTGCTTTGTAGACTTCACTGAATTGCCCACGGCCAATCTTTTTCTCTATCTGAAAATCTGCCAAGGTGCAGCGATATGGGTATGACGTCAAATGCCTCTGCTTATTCAAAAGAAATAAAAACAGCCATTGAACTACACAAATCTGACAAAAACATGAGCAGGGATTTCTCCTTACCTCTCCCTTTTCTCATTCACAGACAGCATCTTCTATAGCTTGATAATCACTGTAAGTATTGCACCTAAGCACTCTACAGGGGAACATGAAAAGCCAGGAGGCCAAAAAAAACCCTCCACTTTCTGGAAATGGTCTGAATTTCTCTGTTCGATTACAACTTCCCTTTCTGCTTCAGACCACTGACAGTTAAAACCACTTTGCACCAGAGTACTGAACAGTGAATATTTAGTGCTGCTGAAAAACCACAGCACAGATCCACAACATCCCAAAAAATGTATCTGTTTACAAAAATAAAAACTGTTCATGGAATCAAATGGATCGGCTACGCAACAAAGCAAACAGATCCCCCAAACAGTTCACAAAATTATTTTGCAGGTCCAATGGGTATAAGCAACATGCACTTTCAGATCAAATTACCATATGTACTCGTTCATAAGCCGAAATTTTTTAGTAAAAACAGGAAGCATCAGAGATGGGAGTCGGCTTATGAACAGGTATAGAAAGGAGAAGAGGTGAGACACAGCCCTGCCCACCAACAGAAGGGGCAAGGAGAGACAGCACAGCCAGCAGAGCCAGATGGGAAGAGGTAGGGCCAGAGTCTCTCCTCTTCTGGCCACGCTGCTCTCCCCCCAGCCTCCAAAGTGCTGCAGCTCCGGAGCTGCACGGGGAGGGGTCACATGGGGAGGTCCCGGTTAAGGGTGGGGTCATATGGGGGGGTGGTCACAAAGGTTACTCCCCTGATCCCCAGCTTCTAATCCCCCCCAAAGAAATTTCCCCACCCGTTGCTGTCCCGGCTCATCAGGATAAGCTGCTGGTTGGCCAGAACATTTTGTTTATTTAGGTTTACCTCTGTGTTTGCGGACGCTCAAGGTAAACAAACCGTCTCGGCCTGCCAGTGGCTTATCCTGATGGGCTGAGAGCCAAAGTTTGCAGACCCCTGAATTATAGGATTAGCTTATGAATGAGTCATAAAAAATTTGCCATTTTTACTTATCCATATTGGGGGTCGGTTTATGATTAAATATATTCGGTAAATAAAAACAGTCAACTTATCTACTGCTTCATTTGAGGCTACAAGAATTTCAATTCTTCTGTAGTAACTGCAGCAACAAAATTTGCATTCCATAACACTGGCAAACATTTTCACTTATGCATTTCTGCATTTTGTGTATTTCCCATTTTAAAATATTACCCATAATAAACCCAAACATAAATCTGAGCACATTAGTTAACACTAATGATTACAGAAGAACTGCACAGAAAGAAGCAAGTTTAAAACTGTAAACATGCTAATACTTTTGGTCTTATTTCTAATGTGCAAAGAACTGTACCTTAATCTATGGACACACATTTATCCGTAAAGATTTTCATTTTTTGTCTAATTCCACCAATGTTACTAGTGCACTTAGTTTAGTTAGTTAAAATAAGGGAAATAAAGAGAGTGTGCTGGTCTCCTGTGTAAATAACTAATTAGGCCCAAGCTGCTGTTTCCCCAGTTACTTGCCCTCAGATCAACTTTGCATATTATTTTCACCAGGGACACATTGAAGCCTCCTTTTGAGCAGTCTCAGGTAAATACATGGTTAGGCAGGCATATACAGCATAACAAGCATTATGTACTCCACAGACCAGGAACTATTCCCTAGAGCCATTCTGGCCTCTTCTATAATTAACATGAGTGCTAACCAATGTTTAAGAACAAAATTAATGACTAAAAGTTGCTGTGGATGCCAAATATGGTATTTTTAAGCTTCAATATCTTAAGCCATTTTTTAGTTATTGTAACAAAATAAAAAAAAATTAGACCAGTTTGTAAATCAATCCTTTGTCAACATTCATTCTTTAAATCTAAATTGAGGCCCTACTTGACAATCCCAGCAAAGGTGCCCAGGATTGAACAGGATATGGAAACTGTACACTCTGAGGTGAGAATCAGTCCTACCTACTATTGCCACGGGCTAACATCTTCTGTGGATAAAGCATATTTATCAGTCTAGTACCTCTCACTAGCACTATGTTCATGGAAGTATAGAATCTCTTTGGACTTCCTATTTGTTGACAAGTCAGATTACACTTCCTTCTTTGCAACATCAGCAGAAATAAAAGTTACTAAAATATACAACTCAACAAGAAAAAATATTTTAAAAAAAATCTTCCAGGTTTATGGCTGTTTGCCCAATTCTGAACTATAACCAAAAATAATGAAAATCTCTTGTTGACAGAGGCTTTGTGACCAAGATCATATATTCCTCACACAAAACTTTGTAAAACTCCATGCTCCTCAGCTGGAATTTGAGAGAGACGTGGGCTAAGTGACTGCTGAACATTACAGTTTGTATATCAAAGTCAAACCATTTTCAGCAACTACCATCACCTTGACAAATACAGAACAACAACAATGGAATGCTATTCCACTGGAGCTACAGAGAAGATAAAAGGACAGGTTGTATTAAAGACTATAATATACAAAATATAATTCTGTACAATAAATTGTCAATTAAAAGAATATCCAGTCTTTTCATCCTTTGTCCCTTTTCCCCATGTCGCTTTGTAGCTGGCAGTATGATTTGTTGCTACATCTTCTAATAGGTGCCTAAACTACTTCCCCATCACAGTCGTTCCAGGGATTGCTAAATGATCATTAAAATCCAGAATAATTCTCAAAAGACTACATTTGTGAAATATATATATGGGTGACTATGAATTCCAGCCAAGATGAAAATATCACAATAATATAAGGTTTATTAAAGTCTCCTAATGCAAGTAGGCACATGGTTGTGAATTTAACTCCAGGTCATCTTCTTCAACTTTCCCAGTTTAAGTGCCCTAAGAGAGCAAAAACACTCATCTTCCCATAAAGTGATACTCACAGTAATTGTTTTTGAAACATCAAAGCCAAGGGTGAATTTTTCCACCCCCAGAACTCCTAAACACTCTTACCCTACTATCTGATATTAATTTTATTACTCTGGGCTGAAGAACCACAATTAGAATTTTAATTCAAGTACAATAATTTATACAAACAATTATGTTAATTAACAATTGACATTTAGTTAAAAATGGTCAGTCATGTGGAAATTGGAAGCTAATTACAAGAAATGTTTTCTTTTAACCATTATATTCTATGACTTCATTGCTTTCCCTTCCCAAAAATCTGTATTTATATGAAACATAGGGTGCTCTCCCACCATACTCCTCACGTTGGCTGTGATCAAAATGTTTTATTCAACAAGATGGTTTTTTGTTTTATTCAATAAGATGAACAGGCTTATCAAGAGTTTTGCTGTGTCATATGTTTACAGGTTAGACTGCACTGCTATTACAATTATAACAATGATTCAGGGCAAGTTTCTCCTCTAAAGCAGTGGTCTCCAAACTGGGGTGCACACACTCTAGGGGGTGCGTGAGACCATCCATGGGGGGCCGCAAAAGCCCGGCCCCAGGAACCAAGCACCGCAGCGGGACTGGAGCCAGGCGCCATGGCAGGAACAGCCCCAGGGGAGCAGTTGGGCAGTTAGGGGACAAGGAGGGGGCACTCAGGTGACAAGGTGCAGGGAGGCTTAGATACGGGGTGGGGTCCTGGGAAGCAGTCAGGGGAAGCGGTCCCAGGAGGGAGCAGTCAGGGGACAAGGACGGGGAGGTTCTGAGCGGGGCAGTCTGGGGCGAGAAGTGGGAGGGAGTGGATGGGGGCGGGGCTATGGTGGGGCTTCCCCCATGGGGGTGTGCGCTCAAAAAAAAATTTCTGATAGGGGTGCACGATCAAAAAAGTTTAGAGACCCCTGCTCTAAAGTGCATCACTGCATATTCTACACTTGTAAGGCAGTAGAACTTTCACTGACACTGTTTGGAGAAGAGAATTTTGGCCTAAGGTTTGCCAGGTATGTAATAATGTTTATGCAACAGCTGCTTAAGCATCCCGTAAAGTATTGTTTCAGTTACTCATTATAAGTCTAAAAATCTCCTGCTAACATTAGGAGCACTGGGAGGTTGTATAGTGTAAACTATGTTAGCCAACATTCAGATTCCAGAGCCATGGCAACTCTAAGTTTTCTTTCTATGGGAGCATAGTATGAGAATTCTAATTCTATTACATAGGGTTACAATCAGATTCTGGGTAGATACATTTTTCTTCACAGGTTAACTCAGAATAAGAAGAAAATATGACAGATTTGGCCACAGGTATTTACACTGCTTGGTTGGTAAATATCTAACTTTGGAAGCTTCCCTCCTGTTCTGTCCCTACACAAATGCACTCCAATGAGGGTAGATTCATTCTATTATTCTTTGTTATACAGACAAATCATTGTACTAAGCGAATATGCGAAGACTAATCTAAACAAAGTGTCTCACTGTTTAAACACTCAAGATGTGCTTATTTAAAGAAACAATCAAAAGCTGCAATTGTAAATAAATGCCCCCTCACACAGAGCACCTATTGAGTAAGAACCGGATGTCTGTGCAAGAACTTTTATAATTAGGGGGTCTGTATTTCAGAGCACCAGAAGGAATTGCTATACAGATGCTCCCCAACTTACGCAAGCATTCCATCCCGGAATGCCCTGCGTAATTCAGAATTTGTGCAAGCCAAAGACGTATCTCCAACCATTATGCCAAAAAAAAAAAAATCCTTCTTATTTTTTAGCTTATAGAGCTTTTTCAGTAAGCACAGATTTGCGTAACTTGGACTTCCATAAATCGGGGAGAGTCTGTAGTTGTGTGGCAATACTTGCCTGCCACAGGACTTACCTGTTCAGATGTTATCATCTCAAGGAAGTTATTTCAAGAAATATTTAAAAGAAAGATATAAGCCTAGTAAAAAAAAAGAAAATATAGCCTTTATGTCAACAATGATATCAAATACAGCTAGAAACATGCCTGCTGATCTGCTATTTTGGTTTCATTCTACTAAGGCAACAAATGGCAGCATTTCCAACCAATTATTTAAACTTACCATAGGACACATAGTCATTATAAAGCATTGGGCTATGTTTGCACAAACCCATTGTTTGACATTTACATAGACTATGAAACTGATCAAAACCAAATTTGTGTCCCACTAACTTAAATCACCACATGTGCCAATACCTAGTCATATACATATATCTAGCAACTTCTTAACTTGAAAAATAAATAATGATAATAGAGTGACGGGGTAGGTGCAATGTTTCTCTCTCTCTTCCCTCCACTCTCCCTCTCCCCGAACATTTTTAATATGGCTAGTGGAGGAGGTCTGCTTGCCATGCTGAAGTTAACACTGGGTGATGACTGGACACCTCAGCTGATATGTTCTGGCATCCTCCAAGTCTACAGCTGCACATTTACATATGCAATGACCTAGATTTGCATTTGCTATCACAACCTATCAGACCTAATTAAAGTAACGGAGTTTTCATATAAAACAGGAGAGGATGTTAGATTACAGCATGAACCAAAGAGCATGCTCAGGTCAGATTTAACCATACCAAGGAACTCCCCATTGATTAAGACAGTGTATTTTTCCACAGGCCTATTTAAAAATTAACCACTTCCTATTTGTTCTTCTATCTAATCCTAAAGATGACTTCTGTCAGTGTGTGTAATTCTTCTGACTATTGACACAAAGGAAAGGAACACACTTGACTTGGCAGGTAAATATCTAACTAGGAAAATTTCTTTCCTATGCTGATGCTCATACAAATATATTTCACTAATTTCATTATTTAAGAGGAACTAAATTTTCCTAGCTTCTTTACAGTTCAATCCCCAGCAAGCTGTCAAAGAACAGACAGAACTGCAGAAGTAAAAGTCCTGGATTACAAGTGGATCGATTTGAAAATGTACAATTCCGTAAAATTAAGGTAAAATTAAGGACCCTTCCACCATCATCAGACATGTGTATCTTAGCTAAGAGGCCTTCCACATTTCCAAGAGTGCTTCAGTCTGAGTGCAGTGCCAATATTTGAAGGAATATGAGACAGAACCGACCAGCGGATCCTTCAGAGTAAGGCTGAGACACATTGCCAGGGCAGCTTTGCATTTACTCATTATTTGAATGTTCAGAGTGTGTGTGAAATTCAATAATCTGAACAATCCTAATTCCAGAGAAGCTGTGGAACTGGATCTAAACTGGGAAAAAGTAATTTTGATCCAAAGGCTACTTTATCCTTAGCTATACAATAAAGTAGCATTTTTTTCTACTGTTCCATAAAAGAACAGCCAAAAATTAAGCTCAGCTATAACCCTCATTCAAATAAAGCAGATCTTCATTTTTAAGGAGAAAGCCAGAGATCATCCCAAGAATCGGACTGGGCAACATCTCTGCAGCATGCATTCCTTGTGAACTGTAACTGCTGACACGAGATCGAATCTCAAAGTCAGGGGAGAAAAGTAAGGAAAAAAGCAACCTCCCTCACATGCTTACAAGAGAAGTTAACCAGATCTTTCAGCACCAAATGGTGGTGGTCAATGGGATTTCCTGCCAAATCAGAGAATTAGTGAGGTTTTACATTCTAAACAACCTAAGAGAGAAACTCCTCAGAGACATATGTAATAAGATGACTAATTATATCAGCTGCAGTGATATGAACCTTAATTATTAAGGAATCTCAGCCTACATACATGTCAGAGTGCAAAACAGTTCAGACAGATAAGGTGATGGTAGATGGATTCCTATTTATAGATTTATATAATTTATCTCTTTGTAGAGCGATGGAGGCTCTGTTACAGATATAAGGAACTAGACTTAGAAGGCTCCTCGGTTCCTCTTTAACAAAAAGGCAACTTTCTAATATGTTCATGTTCAGTAGCTAGGTTACATTACTCTACGAGACAGGGTGCAAGATGGAACAGACGCCTCTGGGCTCTTACAGTTATGTTCTTTTTCTCTCTGTGGTCACATTTCCCAACCATTGGGTGCAACACACGGATCTTATTCCTTATCAAGCTCTCAGTGCCTTTCTCCACAAACAACTGCAGAAATGGGGAGGTCATAGCAATCAATACCAAAGTGGAAGGCACAGTGGTAAATAATGTTCTCTTTCTGCATATGCATGTACGCACACATCTTAGAATGCACAGGTGCAGCAGATGTCTTTCAGTGCTTCCACCCAGCACTGTCTTTCACCCAGTATTAATATTGTTGAACCTCTCCTGAAGGAGAGCAGCTATCAACCAGCAGAAGTAAAGAGCCACGAAGTTTGGGGAGAATTTTTGGAGAATTTTTAAATGGGCAACTGACTACAGTTTTACTTCAGAATTTGAAGGAGGAGTGTGTTGGGGTCATGGGAGAGAGAGAACCGTTCTGCAGATAGACTTTTTCAGTCTCTGGAGAGACTGAAAATGCATTTTACTAGTATTAAATTCATACTACTATTAAAAAACTAACTGTTGAGAACCACTGCATAATGGTTTGAGAGCTGGCTGAGAAGCAGCCATTGCTGCTGCTGACCTGCAGTTTCAGGCAGAGACTAGGACAATGCGGTCACTGGAGAATGAGAGACTAGAGAGCTAAGGACTCGTTTACACTCACATTTTATAGCGCTCTTACTTGCTGGCTTGGGGATGTGAAAAATCATCCCCCTGAGCACAGCAAGTCCGAGTGCTTTAAAGCGCTAGTGTAGACAGGCTCTGAGCGCTGGGAGCCACACCCCTGGTGCTCAGAGCCAATCCCCTTGTGGAGCACTGGGAGACCTCTCAGTGCTCACATGCGACCACACTTGCACTTCAAAGCGCTGCTGCGGGAGCATTCTCGCGACAGCGCTTTGAAGTTTCCAACCTTTTGGCTCTTTTACTTCTTCCAATGTAGCCATGCCCAAAATCTCAGCACAATAATAGTATGACATGGAGTTGTGTCTATGAGACTGCTTCTCAAAGGCATGAAGACATTTGAGTCTGGGTGTGGCTAAAGGATGGAAATATCCTGTGACAACTGCCTGGTGTGTAAACAATAAACGCTCATGTTAATAAATAATAAGTTCAGTTTTATTCCAGGCTGATTGGCATGAAACCATGTCAGCACTTGCCATAAATCTGAACTAGCGGCAAAGAGGTCACAGAATGCTCAAAATAATTCTGACCTACCTAAAGATTCTTAAAAATTGGTTAACAAACAGTTAAAAAGTTAGCCATTACAATCTTTAGCTACCAATAAAAACATTCTTCCCCTGTAGGAGCATGAAATTAAATATTTCTTATAAAAGAACAAAAAAGCATTCACCCAATTAATTTTCTGAAATCTCATTAAAAAATTTAGCCTGACTAAGTCATAGACTTCTGACCTGAATTTTAATTATCTTTACGCAGGATGTAAGTTTTTTTTGGATATTTGCAATGCATCATTAATTTTAAGGCAACTGCTTCCATGCTTTTAAAGTGCATGTTTCATCTGAATGACATTTACCTTTAACTAATTTCACCTTTGAAAAACATCTGTGTTGGTACATGGGGAAGCCTTAGCATATGCAGTATAATATATATGTATCCAAAGGACTGATTTACTATCATCATCAATCATTCAAATCTCTTTATGATCTGTCAAACTGTACATCCATAGCCATAAAATAAAATGTTGCTGAAAAAATTTCTGTTCATTTTGAGATTGAAATTCTTTTTCTGGTGTGGATTTACAAAAATACACTACAAGAATAAATTGATTTCTGTAGGGTTTCTAAGCTCTACCAACTAGAATAGGAAAATACTGGGTGTGTAAATGTGAATTATTGTTCAAGTATCAGACAATATTGTGGTAATGACTGCAGCTGATGACTATCGCTCTCAGCTTTTGGACTTCATAGCCTCAGAAACAAGTATACCAGTATGGTAATCTTGGATATCCTGAATCTGAAGTATTAGCTGCAATTCAAAGTCTGATGAACAAGCTGGTTCCAGTTTGAAATGTTATCTTCTTTACCATGAAAAATTAGTACTGGCTAATGAAAAGTTGACAGGAAAAGAGAAATGCTAACTTTAAATTTGTAGGATAAGCCCAATATTCAGTAGGGGAACTTAATAAAAAGCTGGATGCCTTGGGAAAATATAAATGGGACAGAGCCTTTCACTGCTAAGTGAATTCAATCAGCAGTAACCAAAATTAGTTATCACGAGCAATCCTAGCATCTGAGAACTGAAAAAAAAAAAAGGGGGGGGGGGTCAGAAAACAGACATTGGATTACGTTAGTGTTTTTATAAAACCAATTTTCAGACAATAAAAATAATGAAAAAACTACATTTTTAAAACTGTATTTTACATTCTTTGCATAATCTTTACTCCTCTGCTACCCAAAGCAAGCAAGCAAACTGATTGCCAGCTTGCAGTCAGGAACATTGCTAGGGAAGTGTTGTTTCTTTTTACAAACTTTATAGGAACAATGCTGGGCAGATATCCTTGCTGTGATTTTATAAGGTCCTCTCTCTATATATTCACTTACTCTAATTAGAAAACTTCTAAATATGAAGTTCTATTGTGAGTCATAAGGAAAAGGTTAACTAAAACACTAAATATAAATACTGCAGATGAGCAGCTAGGGATGGTTCTAAACTTACACTACAAATCTTCTGGGGCAAGTTTGAAACAAATTGTGACATGTAATCAATTTATCTCTCGAAGTTGAAATAATATACCTTTTTATTGTATCCGCAACTTATAAAAAAATAAATATCAAGCCACCAGAGTATAGATTCTATAGCCCCAAATTTTTATTTAACAGAAAAATTCTCCAGAATGTGAACTATACATGAGGCAGGCAGCAGCAAAGATCAGGCAGCAGCAACTGGAAAGCTATGCTGGTACTAGCAGCTCACATAGCATTAAGAAAAGCAAATACCACTTCCCCACCCATGCAGAAGCACTTTAGCGGCAGCATTAGCTGTAGAAGGGCACACAGTCTTATTATGGAAGTGTTGTCTAGTAGTTGGAGAAGGGGATTTTAACTAACACACTATATTTAGTGTTTTAGTTAACCTTTTCAGGGGTCCTGGAATTCTATTTCCAGCTCTGCTACTGACTTGTTATGCAACGTTATGTCAGCCATTGCCTCCACTTTGCCACCTGTAAATTGGCTTTTGTGAAGTGTTTGAAATTGTAAGATGAAAAGTGCTAAAAGCATTTTTCAATCAAAGAGTGAAAACTACTGCTAGAAAAGGCCTTTGGGATAGGAGTATATTCCTGGTCTGGCCCGTCTGCAGCTGACGGCACAAACTTGACTGAAGAAAAGAAACCATTCCATTTAGTTTATTCTCTCTCTCTCCTGCCTCTTATTTTTGCTGAAATTTTAAAAGCAAACACACTGCCTACTCTGCAGAAATACTGACTCCGCAGGCATGATACTTTTCATACGAGAAGTTTAACCAACATTTCCCTCCCTCCCACCTTAAACTACAGCACAGCATGCTAGCATTACTAACTCCCTCAGATAACAGGATTGCTGCATTTCATGATGCAGAAATTATGAAATTTGAGATCCTTCCACATTAGAAGTACCACAAAACTAAGAAGTTCTCTAATTACATTTATGTCAAATGAAAAATCAGATATACTGCAATAAGCAAACCATCATCATGACACATAAGGAAGTTGTGATAATCTTTGCTTCGGAAGTTACTCTATTGTGTTTCTTTTTATTAATAAATTAAGTTTTAAAACTAACATTTCACCTTCTCTGTAACACTGTGTTTCTCTGATTTATTCAGCATCAGGGCTTTTAAAAAGGAGCAAAAATGCAAGAACTTTTTTCTCCACCCCCAATTTCCAACCTGGATCTTCCTCAGAACAGCTGACATACTCAGACACCTCCACTGATATAATTTAGATACTATACTAACAGGAGAGGGGAAAATCTTCACTGAACAATAACCATCCAGCAAAATGAGGTTGCTTAGCATCAGGGTAAAGCAGAACATAGAGTATTACCTACTAATTACACTTAACTATGTCATTACTAATTCTAACATGTGCTCCACGATGCCATGAATGTATCTGCTGCTTAAGAACACTTCCTAATCTTGTTCATGAAATAATTACAGGGGCTCTACCCTGCCAAATGAGGCAGTAATTAACCCTAATTGCTCAAAATACAACTGGCTAATTCTAGGAGATTAATCAAGGGGATTCAATTATTATTAAATGACTTAATATGACAAATTGCTGCATTAGGAGAAGGCGCTGTGCTCCATACAATGCATTTTCAAAGCAGCACTACACAAAATATATTCATTGTTGTACTGTATACACAGACAACCCATTGTTTCTGGAATCTTGTATCTATGTTTTGCTACAGCTTTCCTAATGAAACATTCCTGACCAAGGCACCACAAAACACCACTGGATCCAATACTTAAAAGTGGCAAATTAACACCCACACTTCCCAGCAACACTTCTAGCATGCTTCTCTACCTTTAAGGCTTTTTGTTAACTGCACTAGGTACTGTGCTGGTAAAACCTAACTGTTCTGATAATATCTCCAGCCTTGAACACGCACCAAGGAGGGAAGTAGCCCTAAGCCATACCAACAAAAATAATCTCTTGGTTAAACTGAAAATCTGCAGTTAGTCTGGAAATAAGACCTAATGATATCTTCATCCCCTACCGTTTTTGTGGACTGCCAGTTACAAAAGGGAGAACCTCATACAAGGAAATATGTTTATGCAGACAAAAAATATCAAGGAATGATGCTCCCAGAGGCTCAAGAGACAGAAAGAGAGCATACAATTTCACCTGGACTGATCTGTTTCCCGTATTTGGTAATTATCACTAAAATATTCAACTAGATAAATAAAGAATATATTTATCATTAAAATTCAAACACCTTCTTTTCTTTGGCCTTCCTTTAAAGAATCACAGCAGCACAGAAAGTCAACATTCTACCATTATAAGCGTTTCATAAGCCAATTTCAAAACACTTGCTAGAGGCACCACTGAAAATATTTCCCATTCCTCCTGTGATCATCAAAAATGGGTTTTGAAGCAACACTTTCAAGCTGTTTAGGCCCAAAAATTTATACACTTTAAAGACTACAATAATCTTAACATTTAAAAAACAGTTATAAGAAAGGACTCCCTGGGGTCTTTAAGGTGAAAAAAGGGGGATTAGAGAGATAAGAGTGCTTACTTGAGGATCATGCTGATACTCCTGCCCTGGCACTTTGCAGAGAGGGTTATTCTGGTCCCCTAGATGATGTGGATGATTATGCTGTCCTTCCATGGTATCATGCCAATCTGCTAAAATAAAAAAAGAAAGCCATGTCACCGTTATCAAGCCAACACACTGAAAGTAGAAAATTTATAATACGAGTCTGCCTGGGTATGTGGATATATTTGTACATAAACAGAGAAAGAGGATTGTCTTTTCCTCTCCTTCACTCCAGTGGATGTTCCAGTGCACAGAACTCTTGAAGCAGGAATCCTTCATCTTCCACCACTGCCTCCAGAGTCTAAGCATGTCACAAATACACTACTCATAGAGTCCTTCCAGCTTGTGTATGCAGAAAGCAACGGGTCAAGCACATTCTGAGTCTCCACAGACAACATCAAGGGAAGAAGCCTCATGGTATCATAAGCATCATTACTTTCCATGAGAGCAGAATATTAAAAACAGCTTATGTTTGTATGTTCTCTCTTTATGTTATTCATAAAAGACCTTGCTTTCACCCATTTAAATATAAATTAATTTTGCAGCAGTAGCTGGCACTGCCACCAATAAAGCTACCTGGCCTTAACGTAATTACATACACAGGTAAGAATAATATAAGAAAGGTTAGCACTTTTTTCACTAGTAAAAGAAAGGAACTAAAAAACTGAATAAGAGCGAGTAAAACAAAACTGTTTCTTCAAGGAAGTATTTCATATCATATCTAACTGCTCTTCCTGGCACACTATCTTGCACTGTGAGGAATTACAGATCGGCCAGGTCTCTGTCATCTCTAGTAACTTTTTGAATCAGATGGTATTCCAATTGTAAACACATCGTGCACTTCTGCCAATTTAAAAATATAGAATTAAACTGACTGTGAGCCAATAATGTTCTCCAATGAGCCTGTATTTTGACATCTTTTGACATTCAGAGCCCACATAGGTTTGTTAGTGTCCTCCATTCCACCCATATCTATTCAGTGGAATCTATATAAAAGAAAAAAGTGAAATCCCCCATCTAAAGCGCTTTTATTTCTCTTTATTTCTGGAGGTATGTATCACCCTGATGAAGGCCTATAGAAACCTCCAGATGCACCTAACAAGGGTTAGCCAATGTAGAGTAATGCAATAATGGGCCCCATGTGTTTTTATGAGCCATACTTCCCATTTCCTAATCAGACAGTTCCTCTTCCAAAGCATCCCTTTTTACTCCTCTTAGAGATGATCACTTCAGCATCTCTTCTAGTGCTGGGAAGCAGGAACAAGTCAACTACCTGTTTTTATTTATTTTCATTTATCTTTGGCCACATGACAAGTGCAAGTCTTTGGGTTAATCTTAGACAAGAAGCACAGAAGACAGGCTGCAAGGTTAGGGATTTTCTGAATGGAAAAGAGGAAAGGTGAAAAGGGAAAAAAAAATCCACAGATATGTGAGCTCGAAGTAGCTTTTAGGGAGAAGAGCAGTCTTTTTGATCTGACAGAAAAAGAATTTGATGGAGCCGAAAATGAAGACCTTTTAGGTTTTAAAGTTCAGCTGCATTTGGAGTAAAATTATTTTCCAAGCAGATCAGGAAGATCGGTTGTAAGTTGCTCTCGGTAAGCGTCTATGAATTCCAAGAAAATTTTTCCAGTGTCACCTTGAAGCATAAGAACATAAGAATGGTCCTACTAGGTCAGACCAAAGGTAAATCTAGCCCAGTATCCTGTCTTCTGACAGTAGACAGTGCCAGGTGCCCCAGCAGGAATGAACAGAATAGGTAATCATCAAGTGATCCACCCCCTGTCGCTCATTCCCAGCTTCTGGCAAACAGAGTCTAGGGACACCATGCCTGCCCATCCTGGCTATAATATTCGTTGATGGACCTATTCCCCATGAATTTATCTAGTTCTTTCTTGAACGCTGTTATGGTCTTGGACTTGACAACATCCTCTGGCAAGGAGTTCCACAGGTTGACTATCTGTTGTATGAAGAAATGCTTCCTTTTATTTCTTTTAAACCTGCTGCCTATTAATTTCATTTGGTGACCCCTAATTCTTGTGTTATGAGACGTAGTAAACAACACTTCCTTCCTCTACACCAGTCATGATTCTATAGACCTCAATCATCTGCAGTCCCTCCCTTGATGTCCCCCCACCCCCGCAGTCTCAGCTCATCATGCTGCCAGCGCTCTGGGTAGCAGGGCTGTGACCTCCTGCTGGGCAGTGTGGCTGCTCTGAGCAGCATGGTAAAGGGGCAGGGAGTGGGTGGTTGGATAAGGGGCAGGAATTCCAGGGGGCAGAAAGGCACAGGGGGCGGTTGGATGGGGCAGAGGTTCTCGGTTATAGACCAACCAAATTTACAAGTAAGCTGCTGGGAATCCAATCTTTGTGCAATAACTTTTTGAGAACACAAAATCAGATCAAAGCAATTCTGTCCGGAAAAGTGAAATTCCCCTGTTGGCTGAACAGTGTGAAGCAGTTTGCTCCGTTAGTTGAGTACAGTGATTCTCATTCCTACCCAGATGGATCTCTGGTATATATGAAAGCACCATCTAGATCCAATGTAAACAGAAGCCACAGGCATAACTCCTCTTTTACTTCCTAATCTTTATTGCCACAAGTTCCCATCAAAGATAACTGATGTGGTAAGGTATTTCTGCGCAATGTCACATGCAGCATGAAAATAACTTGCATAACATGTTAGTAAATGAAATAAGGGCTGAGGGAAATTAAATGTCTTTAAGCAAAGGAATATTTGATCCAGATTATCTTTGATGAAGCACAAAAATGAGTATACTCCATAGCCTTTCTAGGAGGAGCAGTGAAATATATCCTGTCACAATGAATCGTATTTAGAGATTCAAGATAGAACAACTAAAAGCAGGGAATGAATGTGGACCAATCCTGATACCTTTATTCAAAATGAAAAAATCCCACGAATAGTTAATAGAAGTATGTGTGGATTAAAGTACTACTCAATATGAGTAGATGTATCAGATTCTGGCTCTGAAAGCAAGGCTTCTCTTCAAACTATTTATTTAGAATTTACACATTAAATACTAAAAGACCCAGGAAACGCAAGACAACTTTGAACAGAGAGTTTTTGGCTAGTAAAACAACATGCCTAGTTATTCATCCATCTGTGTTTCAAGTACTGTGCCAGTATTGGGTCACCTCTTTGTGGCTGGTCTGATAACTGTTCCAAGAGTATAACAACTGTGACAAGATAAGATTTAGTGTCCAAAATGAATGTTGTCAGAAACCTTTGTTCCAGAAGCCTTGGCAAGCACTGAGCAAGACAGGAAACTTTGCTATGTATTAATAATGCACCAAGGGCATGTGGGCACTGACTTCCTTTTACTTTAAAACTATAACAGTTGGAAAAGGAGGAGGATCATCTACAGCTCAAGTCATCAAGAGCATGTTTGCATTGGAGGTTGCATTTTATTCTATCAGTACAATTCATTAAAGAGTCTTAAGAGCACACACAGTTTTGCTGGTTGGGTATAACACAACCTACCATAATGCATGGATGTATGGTGACATTTTAAAAACATCCACTGTCTTTTTAGGAATACAACACTGAGAATTAAACAAATGCTTTAAAAAGCTTCCAGTGCCAATGCTCAGAACCAGCATTCATCATGTGAACCGCAAAGTTTTTAGATTATTCCTCCTATCCCTCAGAGACTATATCATGCTACTTCCACTCAGCAGCCATACAGAACACAGGAACAAATTTTGAGTTTTCCATGTTGTATCAGAATAAGCTATAGATTCATTCTTTTTTTCCAGGGCAGGCCATTTGATTATGAAAAGCGGTTGGGGCTTCCATGAAGAAAACAGCAAGACTTCTGTTGTATTGATCTACCAGCCAGGAATGCTATAAAAGCAACAAGCATTCGCCCACTCATACACCTGGAATCATTTTGGTTCAACCTGCCCCTACCTAGATCATAAAATCTACTATCAAAGAATTCCAAGAGCCCTAGAGTATTGTACCTGCCAAAAACAAAGTGAACACTTCTGGGTTGGTCTAAACATAATAGTGTTTAAAAAGCCACAATTTGAACTTCATTTTTTTTTCATTGTCCATGGGGAGAAGAGTACAAAGAATCAGCATAAGTAAGAAAAAGTAACATTAGATGTTAACATTCTTTCACTTTTAATAATCTGTAGGTTTATTAGTAACACAGAAAAGGAAGATCATGCTGGGGGTGGTTTAAGTCCCTTTAATAATAATACCTATCTCTTATATAGCACTTTTCATCAGTAGATCTCAAAGCCCTTTATAAAGGTCAGTGTCATTATTCCCATTTTACAGATTGGGAAATCAAGTATAGAGAGGGAAAGGTGACTTGCCCAAGGACACCCAATGGGCCACTGGTCAAACTGGGAACAGAACCCAGATCTCCTGAATCCTGGCCCAGTGATCCATTCACTAGACATATGGAATCCCCCTTAGACACACCCCCAAGTAATTTGTGCATTACATGTTGCTGTCAGAGCCGTCAAATTTATAATTCTCTAAAAACATGGGACATAACTAGGATTTATAAAGGTTTCTTATTTAAAAAGAAAGCATAATAAAAAAATCCTACGTGCACAGAGAACATACTGATATGAGCTACAGTTTACTGACACATTCCCTTTTTGCCTCTTACCACTCAATACCATTAAGTTTCACACTTAAAAATTTGAGATGCTGGAATGCATTAAAATATCAGGTCCCAGTTGCCATACTCAAACACTGATTCATTTCCATAGTCTAACACATCTACCATAGCCTGCCTTAGGGACAGAGTAAAGTCCAAAAAGATACCAAGTTATTTGTAAATCTGAGAAGCCAAGCCAGTCAGCAGATCACATGAAACTCAGACATTTCTAAGAGAATCATAACTCCCCGGGTGCTGTGGAAACACAAGTTATGTTCACTTACCAGAAGAGATTAGATGATGGGAAAGTAATTAACAGCTCAGAATAGCATAGCTACCACAAGCATGCAGAAGAGTTTATTACGCAGAAGATTAGGGTTTGGCCAGTATTTGCTTAAAATACTGTAGCTGTAAACAAATAAAGGAGTAAGACTAAAATCAGTTTTGAAAAGAGATATAGCTCAGCTCACATGACACTAGCTCTGATCCCAGTTGACACCTAAGGGACAGAGTGTCCTGCTCAAAACTGGCAGTTCTGTATTCCAGGCTATTGGCATACACTCACACTATATAGAGCCGGGAGAGATTGATCTTATGGCGATTGATTTATCGCATCTCGTCAAGACACGATAAATCAATCGCCAGCAGCACCCCCGTCGACTCCGTAATTCCAGCTCGCCAAAAGGAGCAAGCTGGAGTCAACGGGGGAGTGCGCCACCAACCGCCACCGCAGTGAGGACGGCAGGTAAGTCGGCTGTAGATACGCCAATTTCAGCTACATTATTAACGTAGCTGAAATTGTGTATCTACACTCGATCCCCCGCGCTAGTGAAGATCAGCCCTAGGTAGACTAGCAAGTTTATCCTCAGCAAGAGGGTTGATAGAGGGCCTTCATATTGCTGCTAACAATGGAGAAGCACTTTTTAATGTCAGCAAAGGCTCCTCAATTATATGCAGAGAATTATAACTCTACAATAAACTGTTGCACATTTTTCAAGTTTTATGACACTTTAAATAAAAACAAGGAAAAAGGTAACTAAAGCCAGCATTCCAGTTGCAAGTTTAAATATGAATACAATGTAGTAGAGGACACTGGGAATACCTGCTATAGCTAAAAGCTGCAAAACTGTTTACAACCTCCTATTTTCCCAACCCTATTTTCAGGTGCTTTTACTTTTCTAACAAACAAGTGAAAAAGATTGTTTGAAACGCTCAAATTCTGGGCTGATGTTTCCCTGCCTGATCTCTTTAGGGTGAAATTTATGGATTAAAGAAAGCTACATGTGTACAGGCTAATTTGTAACTAATGAGTATATTGAAGACTGAATTACCAGTTGATACCTTGGTCATTCTAATTTCTTTGTTTACATAATTAATACATTTTTAAACCTTTGCTATTTAAACCTGGCACTACTTGTTCTATGTTACATGCACAATATAGGGAAGACTATCCCACCAACTCCTAAGAGGTAGCTAACACAAAACCTTAAACATCACTAGGATAATGATTTTCCAGGATTGAATGTAAAGGAGCACTTCAGAAGTGTGCCTTTCAGTCTTAACTGTTCTTTTCAGAATTACTCAAGTCCATAGGCTACTACAGTCTTGCACCTCATATTTTGGCTGTACAAATCAGGATGGGGTGTTGCATGCAAGGTCACGTTGACTGCAAGCAGCACTCTTCCGATAATAAACAGGAAATAAATGCAGGCTGCACTGTAAGAATCATCAGCTGATTTTAACTATTTTATACCACCAGAGTCAAAGGTGTCAGTATATCACTGCCAATCAACAGAGCGTAATACTTTAATGACTCTTCTCTTTTTAAGATGTTGAATTTTAAAAGATAAAGTTCCACTGAGGTTGGAAGTAAACAATCAAGAGGATTTTGGCACCATCTGTACCCAAAGAAATTGGTCAAAGAAAGGTAATTAAGTCACAAGAAATCCAAGACCTTCATTTGGCAACAGAATTCTACTAGATTATGGATCCAATATTACTACCCAGTTGGTTAACAATAAGGAAGGTCACTCTACATTGCAGTTGAATGATCTCAGCTCAGATAGGCAGACTCCCGCTAGCTTTAATTTAGCTGGCACACTAAAAATCACAGTAAAGACTCGGAGGCATGGGCTTCAGTGCCAGACATATATGCCTACCTGATCCCTTGGGTACATAGTCATGTTGCTAGCCCATGCTGAAGCTCATGCTGCCTTGTCTTCATTGCTATTTTTAGCATGCTAGCCAGATTAAAGTGTGCCTACCCGAGCTGTAAATCACAATTTCAACTGCAGCATAGACATACTCTGATGCTTTTACCACAATACATAAAAAATATAGCTGCCATTCCCTCACAGTAGATGCACAACATTCTGAAATATGGCTAAACTCAATCTGAAGGAATAATTATGCTGATTTTATGAAGCATGCACTTCATCTTCAATCATGTATTTTATGTAGCTTTCTTAAAAGGGATACTTAAGTCACTGACATCCAAAATGTAAAATACACCTTTAAGTTTTCACATTTCCATAGCAAATGTGCTCCTGCCAAAATGAGTGTTTGTTAAATGAATCCCTGCAAAGATAAATAACCCAGAGAACTGTTCCAGCTCTAGTTCCTGTATTCATAGCTATACAGCAGTTTCTAACTGAACTACAAAGGAACGTACACTCAATTAACAGACCTGAAAACTAACATTTTTCTGTTTATCCACAACTTTGCAACAGCAATTCAAGCTTCCCCAAGATTTGTAAATTCCAAGAGCGTGCCTCAATTCTAACTTGCAGGAACTATATCCAGGAGTAAGAGGAGCATTTCATCCCCATGGTCTATTCAGACCTTGTCGTTTCATGAGACTTACAACAAGACTGCAAAAATGAGTGTGCTGTGACGGTGAGTTTGAAGATGGAACTCCACTGACAACTTGGCAGCGATCAACAAACTCATTTTACCTAGTGCTTTCTAGTCAACTTTTAACACATTATAATTGGCACAATACAGCATCAAAGAAATCAGTCAGAAAAAAATCTAGTCAAGTCTTGGTTAAGCAAAATACGAAAGGTACACAAAACAAACAGTAGAGAACATTAAATATTTTTGAATTCTGGTCTTTCATTAATCAGACTCCCAATTCCTTCTCACTTCCTCTTCCCATTTGGTAATAAAAACAGTTCCAGAAGAATATTTGAAGAATTTTTCATCCTTTTAACAGCCAAAGACAATAGCAGGAAACAAGTCAAGAGGCCTTGGAACGAGCTCTCCCTACACATTGGCAGTGTTCCACTCTGCTTTGTCCTAGCCCTGCACTTTCATTACTCAAGAGATGGGCTCTCTTTCATTGTTACTTCCATGGTACTTAGGAAGCTCAGACTGTTCTTGTTTGGGCCTTGCAGCTAGAGAAGTGTGAACAGATAAGTTTTTAAAATAGCACAGAGGTATGCCACACATTCCCCAAACTGGATGAAAAAGGGAAGTTAACACAATCACCTCTGAGAAGAGTAAGTTACAAAAAGTAATCCATGTTGAATTTCTGTTTGAGGCTATTACAAATGCTTACATTAAATATTTCAAATGCACAAGATACAAGTACAAGATTAAGTGACCAGTTCAGTCAGGTATTCCTCCTCCTGCCATGCCAGAATAGACCAAATGACCCATCCATGCCAGTGCCTCAGTCAGAGGCCAATGCAAGAAGTGTCAATGGAAAGAAAATAACCCTGTGCTAAACTAATTGTGTAATACTATGCCACAAAGGGAAGTTTCTTCTTTACCTCAATCAGTGGTCCCATATGGCCTGAAGCACAACTGGCTTTTATAATTTTGTCCCAAACTAGTGTAATTGCAGGTGCTTGCCCAGTTTGTATAAATGTCTAATCAGTTTTGAAATTCACAATCATTTGTCTTAGTAATATCTTGTAGCAGCAAGTTTCACAGGTTTATAGCATGTAAGATTTTATTAAAGCGGTATAACTTAGCTTAGGGGTTCTCAAACTGGGGGTCGGGACACTTGAGGGGGTCCTAAGGTTACTACATGGTGGGGACCTCTACCCTAAACCCCACTTCGCTTCCAGAATTTATAAAGGTGTTAAATATAAATTAAAAACATTTTTTTATTTAAGGGGGAATTGGACTCAGAGGCTTGTTATATGAAAGGGGTCACCAGTACAAAAGTCTGAGAACCACCTAGTGTCTCTTGCACACAAGAAGAAAACTTGCAAATTATGATTAAGCAACATTAGCAAAACTGGCTGTGCTGTTTATATGCAATCTTCAGTATGCCACAAGAATGGACACAGGCTAGTAAGTGTGATGCTCTCTTTGCGTCCCCACCAGATCTACAAAATCAAGGAAGAAGCTTCTCTTACTCAAAACAAAGAGAACTCATAAGAACAAACAAGCCAGTGACATGCTTCAGTTATTAAAATGCTGGCACTTAGCTGAACATTATAAATAAATGAAGCAACACTGTCTCAGTTAAGCACTTAGTTTTGTAAAAAAGACAGTCATCAGGACATCATATAACCACACAAAAACTGGGAGGTCTTGTATGACTGAATATGCTGCTTACCTAAATATCCGCAGTGGAGTTACTGGTGCAGGACTGTTTGCCTGTACCCGAACCAGTAGGGGAAACAGTTTACTGGAAACAAAGGAAGGAAATAAAACATGATTAATTAGAGCTGAACCCAACTTTAAAACAAACATTTTCAGAAAAGAACAATTAACTCAGCAGAACACTGCCTTCCTTCCACCAACAGATCTGAAGTTATAAACTCAAAAGTTAGGAAGACAGCACTCTGAAAATGTATAGGATACCAAACTTCCAACTCACTGTCTTTTGACATGTGTGCACACACGCACATGTCAACAACACAACATCCCAAATACAGCGATCCACCCAAACCTCAATTGATGTGGAAGCTGGCCTTCTCTCAGACCACATACTAAAATAGGTTTGTCTCATATTTGCCCTTGTATTTGAAGGAGTGGCATGACATAAAAGGAAAACGCATGCCAGAGCACACTCTAAACATACTCACCCCCAAAGGAAATTCCCCTATCAAGCAATTATGAAAATAACTGCTGTCCTAGTCTCTAAACATCCTAGCACCCACTATCGTCATTCTGAAGTACGGTTATTACTACTACAATATATTCATTTATATATTGTAGCACTATTCACGCAAAATGAAATTTTTACAAAACCAGAAACAAGGTACACAAACAAGAAAAACAGGCTTTGACTTAGATTGGAAATAAATGAAGTTATCTTCTACCTCAGCTGCATCTTTACTAATACCTGTGAAATGAAGTAAAATCAATAACGTAATTAAAAATCAGCAGCATAAAGCTTCAAATGTAACCACACAAACTCAAAGTGCACAGATCTAGATCCAAATTCTACCCCGACTTGTGTCCCATGCAGTCACACTATTCCTGAAACTTTGTCTTCAGTCAGCTCCATTACCATCTGCCCAAGCCAAAGCAACCTGTTAATCAAGATCTCAATTCACCACCTCTCCTCATTTAAAGTTAAATGAACCCCCTAACCAGAAGGGGCCCCATATTCCACAAGTGTACAATAAGCTCACATTCTCCTAGGAACTCCTCTACAGGACTATATCTCCCAAACAGATCTGCCTCTTGCTCTTCTCCTTTGACTCAAATACTCCAATCAGCCAAAACAAAACAAACAGGCTTCCATGACCCCCTGCAGATATCTGGCAGGTGCCTTTCATAGGGCAGAAGAGCCCAGGGTGCTTGGTACTGAAGCCCAAGATCATTAGTTACAAGATGTACATTAAGGAACAGAACCTCATCAGCGTTCAGATTCTTACACACCTAATGCCCAAGGTGCAACTCCTCTCCAAACCAGCCTTGGCAACAGCTGTGGCCAGCTTAATCAGTTATTAGCATGTGCCTTTGGATGCCTAAAACTCAACTAGAGGCCAAATTATCCTCTCCCAGATGAATACTCAGTACAACTAGCGCCAAAACCTCCCAAGGAGATAGCAAAGCAGAAGTAGTTGCGCCCAGCACATGCCTGTTTCCTGTGCCAGCATACTTCCACCTTATTACCAGGCATACCTAGCTGCTTTCCATATGGCTGGCATTCAGTCCTTTTTGCTGCCCGCAACACTACTGAGTGGAGCAAACCCAAATGTCCACAGATGAACTATTGTTAGCTGACCTAACAGGTAAGAAACAAAAGAAAGGATTATACTACACAGAATAGCAGTGCCCTCGTCTCACAGAAAGACATTGTCCTTATCTGGCCCTGAATAACAAGCCTTTTGTTAATCCATTAGGGCTACTGAGGTGGATGCTTCTATGGGATGAAATGAGCCACATAGATTACTGCTTTCCTTAGCATTGCCACAAATAGTAGGGTTTTGGACTCTTACATCATCTTATACTGGAGGTGTTGGGAAAAATGAAACCTAGAAACTAAGTGACTTCCACAAGGCCATGATGAGTCTCAGGATTCCCATCTGTAAAATGAGGGTAGTAGTGCCCTGCCTTACAGAAGTGCCAAGTGGCCTTTTGCATCTGCTATGTGGTTTGAGATAAACAGAAGTGGTATAGCAATGCGTAATATATTAATATTGTGTGTAGACAATACATCCTTTTCTCCAGATTACTATATCCCTCTACATTTCTTCCCCACCCTCAATTCCTTGGGGGCAGGTGTGTGTGCGCGCGTGTGTGCGCGCGTGCGTGCACAAATGAGGGAAAGAACTATGTTTGGATGAAAATAGCTAGTGTAACAAAATAAGCAATTAAGATACACACTGTGACCCTGCACCCCATATTCTTCATAGATATATTGTTATGATATGAATACGGCACAACTAAGATGTGTTCTATGCAAGATGGGTCATGTGAGGTATCATTGGAAAGGTTACGATTTACTGAATCTGATTATCCTATTTGTATGCATGTATCATTTCTGTATCTGAAGTTAGGAATATGGACTCTGTATCAATTGCAAAAGTGATTGCACCTGGGAAATGGCCACCAGATAAAATACAATCAGTCTGGCTGGTTAGTCAATGGGCCATTAGGGAGAACAACAGGACTCTGAAGTTGCTAATCTCCCACCTTCCTGAGAAGCTTCCTGGGATGCTGCTTTTACACTGGAGGGTCATGCCACCTGGTACTGGACCCCATTTTGTTCTACTAGTATTTTTCCCCTAATGGGACTGGGCACCAAACTGGGAAAAAAAAGGATTCCTGCCATATGTAAATCCTATTTAAGGCAGGGAAGTGAGTTAATCTTGGTCGGTTCTTCGCTGAATCCCCACTCAAGATGACTGCTGAAAACATCTAAGACTGATCTGGGGAAGAAAGGACTGGACCCAGGCTACAAGGTGGCTGGTCTGTGAAAGGAATATCTAGAGTTCTAAGCTGCAAGCAAGAGCAGTTTGTCTTCAAGAATCTCTGCAACCTGCTTAAAACAACATTTAGGGTGAGAAATCACTTATAGCCAGTTTCTTTAGTGTATTAAGTTTAGTTTGCATGTTTGCTTTATTTGCTCAGTAATCTGCTTTGATCTGTTTACTATCCCTTATAATCACTTACAATCTACACTTTCTAGTTAATAAACTTGTTTTGTTTTCTTTAAATCAGTTTGTGCAATTCATAACTGGGGGACAAGAAGCTGTGCATATCTTCCTCCACATTGAGGGAGGGAGCGATTTTCATGAGCTTACACTGAACAGATTTCTTTGTGCAGCACAAGACAATAAAATTTTGGGTTTGCACCCAAGAGGGGATGTGCATTTGAGTACTGGGCAATCTTCTATCTGATTCTTCCCACGCAAAGTTGATTTCAGTGTCTGTCTTTCTGCAGATGGGCGTGTCCCTACCTTTGTGCATGCTGGAGGAAGCTTGAGGGCCTGGCATAGCAGGACCAAGGTGAGGGAGCCCAGGCTGGTGGAACGGGCAGGCTCAGTGGGATTCCAGTACATCAGGCAGAACCCCAGAATGGGGGGAGGCAACCTGTCACACACACCCTTCCAGATACCTGTGCATGATTTGTCCATATTCAAGTGGGTGCCTTATCAAGCCCCGCCCAGTCGCCCTGCAGCATACACAGAGGGGTCCAACAGTTAATTGTAAACAAAAGCTCCAATATTATGTATCTGATGAGCAGGCTCTTTGGTCAATGACTGACATACAAACCAAACATCTTACACACGGGAATCAGGGTTCCCCAATCTCTAGTGAGTGCTGTGTCATTTACAGTAGGCTCCCTGAAAGAGTGAAGTGATGCAAACTATTTTACAAAGTAACCACTGCCACAATGATAATACTTTCTTCCTCTCTGCTGCCCAATAATGTTCTCTCTCTGGCTTGCTCATAAAATAAATCTGTCAAGATGCTATATGAGATTACCTATATTTTTAAATGATGATCTAGGCTTATGATTACATTATCTCCCTGGTTCAGTGTACGTGCGGTGAAGAAGGCAGTCCAATCCTAGGAGAGTATTATTTTCGAGTGACTTTTATTGTCCATTATCTTACTGCATTTATGCCACAGCCATGATGTCTGGTAGGAATATTTCACAACAGAAATATCTTTGTCGTTAGTATTCTCATTGCAATTTAGTCAGATCAACCTTTAAATCTCATCTATCATATTGAAGTGCTTTGGCAACGCAAGCACAGTAATATATGCTTCCACGTAGAACCTAATTACAGGCTAGGTTAAACAGCATCCTCCTCCCCCCACCTCCCACCACCCTGTATTACAAGGAGATAGGAAATCCTGAGCAGGCTTTGGTTTCTCACCCTCCCTTTTTGTTGGTGGAAGTACACGACCAGTTCATTATAACAGACTGATTCTGTCTGGCACATGACAAAAATTCACATGAACCTAAACAAACTTCTGACAGCATTTCCAAAAGCAGAGAGTATTTACAGTAAATCCCTGACAAATTTTTCCTCCTCAGTTCCTCTCTCTCTCTCTCTCGACAGTCACCTTAAAAAGACGAGAAATTACCATAAGTAAATAGCAGTTTAACATCCAAAAAAAGAGTGTTAACGTTTAATACACACCTGCCAAAACTAAAGAATTATTAATAGGGATGTTGAAGGAGAAAACTTGAGATATGCCACTGAAATGCATTAGATAGGAGAGAATTCTGCAAGAAATGAGTAAGAAAATACAATTTAGCAAACATTTTGCTTAAAGAGACTAAGATCAGACCACATACGCAAAGGTGGCTTTTATACCACAGTGACGAGAAACTGATTAGAGAGAATATACACTCTTCAGAGTGGGGACTATGCATTCTTTCTTTCTAACAGCTAGAAAAAGTGACACAGGAATTCAAGGTAAAAATCTCATACATGAAGCTCAGATATATCAAGTGAGAGTTTCAAAATCTAGGGCTTGGTCTGCACTTGAAGGTTATGTTGGCATGGTTATGTTGTCCAGAGTTGTGAAAACTACACCCGACAGAGCTATGCCAACATAACTCCCAGTGTAGACCCAGCTAGTTAGAGTGGTTCCATTGACACAGCTAACATTGTTCAGGCAGGTGGAGTTCCTACACCAACAGAAAAACCCCTTCTATTGGTATAAGCTGCATCTACACTATGAGGTTTTGCTGGCATAGCAATAACCCAACCTAAAACAATGTCAGAAGAAGTTGCACAGTATTCTCCAAAATACACCTCAACATGAACAACATACATCTGCAAAACCCAAGGAGATGCATTATTAATCAGTATGAATACTCTGTAAAGGCTATTGAGGTTTCCCTACAATATGCTTGTTGGTCTTGTGTCATAGTGATCTTAGTTCATGACTACAGTTCCTAAAACTTAGAGCTAATAGATTGTTTCCCAAAGGCACACGCTCTAAAGAACTAGAATGGCAAAAATCAGCTGTCTCAACCTCTCAAGTTTAAGAAGTTTTTAAAGTGTGCATTCTGGAGCCAATAAGTAACCAAAAAAAAATAAAAATAAAAAAAAAAAAAAAAAAGAATCAATCATTCCAGCCAATGTACATATATAGTGACAAGGCTGAAAAGCAGATGAACTGTTTTTCTGCATATAAAAGCCAGGACCAGCATAAGGGGGTAGCAAGCAGGGCAACTGCTTGGGGCTCCACGCCACAAGGGGGCACATGAAGCTAAGTTCCTTGGGCTTCAGCTCCAGGTGGCAGGACTTAGGGCTCAGCCTTACGCAGTGGGGCTTCGGCCAAGTCCAGTGATGGCCCTGCTTGGTGGATCCCCAGAAACCTGCTCCCAGCCCTCCAGGGGGCCCAGAGCTCTTGGTTCAGAACCATTGCTTCAGAGTAACGAGGCATTCACTCCATCTTTAAAACGTAATTGTTTGGTAGTAAATGTCTCATGAAATAGTTCCTCACTGAAAGCAAGAGTTTCTTTTCAAAATGTTTTGACCATATTTTTAATCACAAAAGCTATCAATTAATCCACTGCAATTTTTTTAAATTCAGTCTTTCTTTAGATTTATACAAGTACAGAAAGGTATCTTAAGTCAAGTTTTGGGGGGGGGGTTTTAAGTCTTTACTGTTCGAAGTGGAGTATCACCTCAATGGGTAACTACCTCTAATAAGAGTCGCATATGTACATTGTAAGGTGAAATATTTAAATGAAAATTTTTTTCTTATATCTGAAAAATAATGAATATGTAAATATCTGTTGCCAGGCTGAAATGCAGAAGCCAAGTTTCAGCCCTCAGCAAAAATTTTACATGCAAGTTATAAACCCCTAAAAAAAGAGAAGAGAAGCTTTATAACAGAAAAGCTGATAGACCCTTAACTGGATGCAAAGAACTGAAGTCTTTTTAGTATTTTAGACACACGCATTCCATTTTATGAATGTTAGAATAATTTATCCTGAAATCAGGTGCAGATGAGGTTTTGTTAAGACTTTGTGTAGTCTTTACTAGTTGCAACAGCTACAATGCTGAGAATTGTTTCCTTGAAGATATCAAAATTCATTAACTGAGAACACTTTAGTTAAAGAACTGAAAACCCTAGAGCTTTCTTCATATTGTTATGTCAGCAACTGATATTCATTAAACAAATGGTGACAGCCACTGTAATTCCACTGTTCCATACTTAAGAGCAAAATGACATTAAGTCAACAAACTTAGGGCTTGTCTACACTGGCAATTTACAGTGCTGCAACCCTCTCGCATCCCCCTGAGCACAGCAAGTTTCAGTGCCAATGTAGACAGTGCACCGGCGTTGGGAATCGGGCTCCGCTGGCAGCTATGCCCCTTGTGAATGGGGGGTGGGGTTTAAGAGCACTGGGAGAGTTCTCTCCCAGCACTCTGCCGTAACCACACTAGCCACGTTAAAGCCCTGCTCTTCAAGCTATTCAGAGTCACTCACTACAGATGTCAACAGAGCTAATGCTACTTGCCAATAATGAAATATATGCAGCAAATTTCCCAGTTTGTTTCAAATCCTTCTCTACTCCCAGCTCAAGGTTTATACTAGTCACTGAGATTAATCTTTTAACAGAAACAGTACCGAATATTCTACATTGTAGTAGCTGGAAGAACTGCCCAAGAAACCCAACTTACCTCTAAAAAAAAAAAAAAAAAGCACCTCCATTATTGATCACTATGCTTGAACAATGGAAAGACCATCACGTACCACATTTTAAAAGTAGTAATAATAAAAGTACTTCAGATCCAAATATTTTACAAACTTAACTAGCCAGTCCTCAGCACTCTCCTGTGCAGTAGTTACAAACTATCATCATCTTCATTTTAACAATTAAGAAAATGATACAAACAATGAAAGACAAGCATCCTCATGACATCATTCAAACATCTGTAAACTTATGTCCATCAAGCTATGTATATTTAGCTTTCTTAATGCTTTGTACATTTTAATCTTTCCTTCCCCAGAGGCGATCTCATTCCTTACAATATGTGCTGCCACAGCTGAGTGAGTCAGCTTGCAAACACTTATTGAAAGTCCTTAGATTTAAACATACAGGGCCTGGACCCGGGACACAGGCAGTGGACAGCCCCTACCTTTGCAATTTTTTTCCTCGTACTGGCCCAACAGAGGCCAAGACCCCGCTGTCCAGTTCACAGTCGCAGTTTAAGGTCCATCAATTCTCTGAGCTGTCCGCCTAGGGGAGTGATTTTGAGATTAGTTTTGGTTTGTTTGCTTCTTACTTTGTTGGGTGACACTATTGTAATGGTCATTAACATTGGCCAACAAGTCTCATTCTCTATTTAAGTGTTGTATAAGCAGCCTGGGACAATGTAAAGGCCACATTTTACGAATCTGTTTCTCCAGTCCCCTTATTTTCTGTTGCTTATCTTTGAATCTTCATCTCTTTTGGTAATGAGAGGCCCAGAGCCAAATGCCGGTTTTAGATGCAGTCATACCTGAGCCAGAAAGAGAAGAGTTATTGCTACTCACCTCCATGTCAGACGCTTTGGAATATGCAACCCAATCCTTCTTTGACTTGATCCATCACATTACTCACTCATGTCTATTTCACAGTCCATTATCACTCTTCAGCTTACAAGTTTTTCCTTTCATTGAACATGTATGCTACAGATTACTCTTTCCCATATAGATTAGCTTGCATTTGTTCAAAGTGGGATTCAGCACTGATTTTTTCAATACACTCCTATACCTCTCCCAACAATCTAATATACAAATCTTTATTATCACCCTTTGCTTACAATTGCTTCAGCCACAGATCATTTTCCCTTTTGAAGACTGGTCATACAATTTACTTTTCTTCACTCTTCCAGTACCAAATCAGCCTATTATGACTTTTCAAGAAGAGCTGTCAGTAGCTGGAAAAGTTTGTTGGCTAATTCCATTAAAACGCATATCATTCAGACCACCCAATTTGTTCATGTCCACGTTTTCCATCTACAGTATTCACTCACTATAAATTATATTTACATTTTTTTTTGTAAACTAAAACTAAAGCCACAAACCAGCATGGCATGCACTAGCATAGACCCTTGTGGAGTTCCACTGGCGTGGCAACCAAACTGCTCAAACCACTTTTCTTCGGGAAAAGGGAGGGGAGGTGATCTACCTTTAAACAAAAGGTGTTTAATCTCTCTGCCATATTTGAATCCTTATTAACTTCTGTTTATTAATGGGCCTATTGCTTCTACCGATAAATATCCCCATGATATTTGTGAAGTCTTTAGTCTCCTCTCGCACTCACACCCCCTTCTTCATCACATGTGAAAGGTTTAACAAGCTAATTTAGACTATTCCTCAGGCAGAGTGATCTATATATTTTCTTGTACTGCTTTCCTTTTGCTCCCCTTATTTTTCCCTAGAAGACTTATAAAACACCATTTACTTATAGGTCACCTACTCCACTGTCATTTGCAATATGTACTTGGAGGAAGGTTTTGATCTGGAAGTGTTTATGCTTTTTTTAAAAAAAAATTCAATCACTTGCAAAATGAGTTCCTTAGAACTTGGACGCAAGTGAAATAAGATATAATTGTTTTTCAAGAGAGTCTCCTGAATATGGTTTTAAATGTAGATCACACCATTCATTAAAAGATTGTTTCACGTGGCTCCCATTAAAGAATCCTAGGACTGGTGCCAAGAGTACTTGGTGATTTATAGTTAAGACTTCAGAATCAATGTGACAAGAGATCAATGTACCTTCACATCAGGCTAACTATACTATTCTTACCTCTTCTTTCTATTCTTAGACACACACAAATGGGTATATGTATATTTAAGACATGTAGATACATATTGTGCATATATTATATATATGCACATTTAAAATTCACTGAGCATGGGTAGGCATCAAGTGCATTTAAAATGACATCAGTTCCTCTTAAAGATTTAATATAGTAAATGTAACACATAATCCACAGGCAAGGTTTACAAAACAGCTTGCTTTGCTTTCTTTTTTTAAAATTAAAGGACGTATATATTACAGATAAGTTGATACAACAGGACCTTTCAAGTGCTTTTCTGTGCAACCTTGAACTCCATATAGATATCCACCATACAAATGTTCTCATTCTTTGAAATGTCAGAGCAGACACCTCATGCTACTACTGTAACTAATATACACCCATATTAAAACTATCTGGAATTTTACTGTCTTGGTTACCAAGCATGCAACAACATGCTTACCTTTAAATTTAAAACAGAATAAAGCTTTCAAGCCTGAAGCCAAAGTTATATAAGCACATTTCTGTTACAATTCTCAGAATCTGTGCATTTCTAATTAACAGAAGATTTAAATATAGGCTGTAAATATGTTATTTATATATCATCATCTTGTTGCATAGGCTTCTAGACACACTAATATCATTAAAACAAAACTGAAATCAGTATTAGCCATGTACTGCCTTGAAAGGTGCAGTATCTAAACCAATCCCCAGAATTAGTTTGCCACCATAAAGAGCATAACTAGGATACCTAACCATTTACCCAGCCCACTTCTATAAACCAAATACAACTAGCACTCTCAAGCAAAAGCCTCAGCAAAGAGACAGGCCTTATACACCATTCCCTGGGTCAAACATAGACTCTAGACTAGAGAATCAACAAGAGAAGTCAGCTCCAGTGTACAGGAGGACTTTCCCTCAATTTCTACCTTGCTCTCTCAAAACTTTCATCTAGGAACTGTTAAGATGAAACGTCTTAGCTGATCTCAATAAATGCTAAATAAATACAAAAGCATTAATTCTAAACCCTAGGACATCTTCTTAAAAAAACTTAGTGATAATAAACACTACCATTCTGCTTTGGTGTAGCCCCTTTTAACTGAATTGTTTCAGAGCCCTTTACAAACAGCACACCTCAGAAGTACTGCTGTCATTTCTCAGATGTGTTTAAACACCAAGAGGTAACACAACTCAGGCCGTGAGTTAATGTCATAGGGAGCAGATAGCTCAGAAGTCATGACTCTTAGTTCCCTGATCTAATCACTATGCCTATGGACTCAGTTTGTGGCCCCATAACATGAATATTCTAAGGGATGAGAAACCAGGAGCCAGGATACCGGTCCTGCTGCAGAAGGAATCTACCAAAGGCTAAGGGCAGGAATAAAAAACATACTTGCACTTAACTTCAAATAAGACAGAACAGCTTGAAGTATTTACATTTCTCATAATCCAAAAGTAAGAGGAAATGATGTTGAGAATTATGCAAGTCAGACAGTCTGAAGAATCATATGATTCAAATCCAAAGGCAACTTCAAAACCACCTTATAAAAGTGTATGCAAAACTTGCAAAGCAGCCAGATGCTAACATTGCAAGAATAGCTTTTGCAGCATCTGGATCCTGCAACTAATAGTCAAACAGAAGCAGAAACTTTTGCTTGTGTAAAAAGAATAACTTTTTTCTCCTTTAATAAAAAAACCTAAATTAGGAACTTTTTTCCACAGAATGTGTGTCAATAAGAGTATACTAATTTATCAATGTTATAAATGTTTATAAAGAGTATACTAATTTATAAATGTATTCTATCTCCTGAATAAAATCACTGTTAATCGATTTTCCTATATAGTCTGCAAAAGCATCCCATCACATCTGGAACTGACAGCACCAATTTTTAATTAATATAAAGTTAGCAAGAACTTTAACAGTTGTGTTTCACTTCCAGCAGTAAGGTTGCCAAGTAAATACAATTCCTTGCCCATATGGACAAGTTATTCTCAAAAAATAAGGGTCACACACACCAATACTTTTTAGAGTGAGACTATAAGATGATCCTTCCGCAGTCTGCACAGTGGCATTTATTACTTCTTATGCTGATGACCAGAGTTAACTTTAAGTTCTTGCAGATAAGGGGACTCTCCCCTTCCTGGGCTAAATGCCCAAATTCCTTAGGATTCACAAGACTGTCTTTTTTTAAGCAAGTCCAATTTTTCTACAGAAAGGGATGCACATAATGTTCTGCAAAGAAACTGAGAATCAGCCTTTAAAGAAAATTATAAATAAATGTGCATGCATAACAAACAGCATATTGTGTTACGTTCTGCCCTACATGCAACGAATTTGTATTATTCTAATACAAACATTCTCAATAAAAGTAGCACGAAGCTAAGTACTAACTGTGAAGTCAGTCAATAATGCCCTTAAGCTGATTTGGGGGTGGTGAAGGGGCAAACAAAAAGATTTGACTACCCTGTCCACCTCCTGCATTTCCTTCTCAACCTCCTTTGACTGCCAAGATATTTGTGCCTAGACGCAGCATTGATCTCAGACCACTGCTACTTTATGTAGCATGGGGTACATATTTAACATTTTAGAGATCCAGAAAAATGATGTTTTACTAACCAGGGCAATAGCTAAACATTCCCACTGTCATCTGTTCCTTCTCTTACAAATGCTGCAGGTCTTATGCCTCCAAGGTGACCCACTTTCAGCCACTTCTCTACAGCAACTACCTCTATGGCAATATGACTTCAGAAACTGAGCTACCTTCTACCCTGACAGCTGAGTGAAAGTTAATTTTCCAATAACCTTCTCGACATTAATAAGACGAGGAAGACTTTATAGCACCTTAGAGACTAACCAGTTATTTCAGCATAAGCTTTCATGGGCTATAGTCCACTTCATCGGATGCAACCGACATAGCCCACAAAAGCTTATGCTGAAATAAATGGTGAGTCTTTAAGGTGCTACAAAGTCTTCCTCGTCTTATTTACGGATACAGACTAACACGGCTGCTAATCTTAAACCTTCTTGACATTATCCATCTCTGTCAATAATACTCCTGAACATGCCCAAGAAATTGCACTACGGACCAATCCATCACCATTTTCAGTCAACTGCATGCTATTACACATAAATGCAACAGTCAGTTTGTTTCAAAAGAGGCCCTAAATATTTACCTTATTTTAAAACTATCTGTACTCAATGCAAATCATGCTAACAGCTGTGGAATGCCTGAGTAAAGCACCACCACTTATCAAGAGAAAGAATTTTATATACAGACAGATTCTAACATTGACAAGTTGTATTCTTTTCCCAAAAACACAAAGCTTTTAAGCATCCATCCCCCATTAGTCCTAATGGAAAAAGTATGCACAGCCTACCATAGGAATGAATGGGAAAACTGACCCAATAACAGGTCACAAACATGAACCCAACTTAAATCAGGCTCAGATGTAGCCTAAGTACCAGGCAAAAATCAAGTGCTAAGATGACAAAGACAAAGAGTAGTGACAGCTGGGAAACAAATCAAACCAATTAAAGACAGAATAGATATAAACAACTAATTTAAAGTCAAGTCAACTTATTTAGTCACCAAATGTTTACTAGTTATCTAGCCAATCTCTCTCACATTTTCTAAGTTTATTGATTTTACTCCTACATTTTCATATACTTTCATTCTAACAAAACTGATGGATCAAAACGCCATATACCTTATTTATAGATGCAACTCAAGCTTTGTGCTAAAATGGTTTCACCTAGAGGCTGTTTTACTATTTTTCCTATTTAATGTCCTTCAATGAAATTAATTTAATAGTGGATATAATAGTGCAATAGCAAACATGAGTCTGACTCTGCTTTGCATTACCTTTTTTGAGAAATTCTTTCCAAATAATTTTTGTTATATTTATTAATGTATTTTTGACTAATATCAGTAACTGATAGAAGAGACTGAACAATGTAACTAGCTAAATTCTTCTGCAAGGAAGGATGAAATTGAACCTTTATATGCTTATGGGAAACAATTGAACCAAGCAAGATATCTGATGTTGTGTAAGTCTGGACATCCAATGAGATTCTTGGGTTATCCCTCAAGGGAGCCACCTTAACAAACAACAGAAAACCTTTGTATATACAATACTATGCACTGAAGGATCTGAAAGTGTTTTACAGATATACTTTCTAATGTTCCTGTGTGGTAGGCATTATTAAACACAGCTGTAAGGCATAGAGCTATTAAATAACCTTTCCCAAGGTCAGAGAGTCAGAGCTGGGAACATAGAACAGATCCGTCTTGACTCCATGCCCTGCTCTAACCACTACAGGGGTCGGCAACCTTTCAGAAGTGGTGTGCCGGGTCTTCATTTATTCATTCTAATTTAAGGTTTCACGTACCAATGATACATTTTTAATGTTTTTAGAAGGTCTCTTTCTATAACTCTATAATATATAACTAAACTATTGTTGTATGTAAGTAAATAAGGTTTTTTAAATATTTAAGAAGCTTCATTTAAAATTAGATTAAAATACAGAGGGCCCGCCCCCCCCAGAACCAGTGGCCAGGACCTGAGCAGTGTGACTACCACTGAAAATCAGTGCATGTGCTGCCTTTGGCACACGTGCCATAGATTGCCTACCCCAGCATTAGACAGAATCACAAAGTAAATATGTAGATTACTGCAGTAATTTATAGATGTTTAGAAATAGCATGGGCTAGGTGAGCAAGGTTTCTATAAAAAGAGCAGAAACAGCTAGTGCAAATTCCGGCAAATTGAAAAAGCCAGCAGCCTTATAACCATTTTCAAGAAAGTAATAGTAATGCAAGAGAAAGGAAGAAAACACAGACAAAAGAATGAGATATTAGGATAAATAGAAATGTTTAGTAGTGTTTACTAGTTTAGTATTTAGTAGTATTTACTTGTAGGCTAGAGTGCTGCATAAAATATTACCACATTCATTCAAGATTTGCTGAAGCTCAAACTACCAGTGAAAACGCACTCTATTCTTCATTGATTTTTCTTTTTGCATAAACAGATAATTTGTCAGCCAAAACAGACAAAAAGCCACCCCAGTTAAAACATATCATCCACAAGCATGAAAAGGAAAAGGTATCATACAGAGAACTATCCAGGCCTAGCCTTTTCTACACTCTAGAGCACAAGGATTGCAATGGGGCATATAAAACTCAGATATGCTGGCATTTCAGAAATTGGACCTTACGAAAATGGAGGTTTCATCTATTTATCCTCTTACTCCACAATTCCATTAGTCAGTGCTACTTGAACTCCATCAAGTCTTCCTTTCCACATCATACCAGAAACCCTCATTCCATCTTTTGTGCATGTTAAGATTACTCAATTTTAAATTTTAAACTATTAAAATCCTATATTTATGTATCAAGCATAAAAATTTAAATGAGTCCTACATGCAGTTGTTCAAACCTTCAGGAGAACTAAAATCAACCTTTATATCACTCATCATTGGTTCTTACTATAATGACGTGAAATTCATACGTAGACACCTCTTCATAATAGAGATGTGTTTTGTTGAACCACGGGTCTGATGGAGTAAGGCATTATTCTATGTTCCTTCCTATGGACCCAATCTTATTACATAGTTCAGTTACTACTACATGCTGGGTATGTCCATAACACTCAGTAGACTGACGCTCTTGAGACTTTCTGCTTTCAGCACGTTCCCCAATTGCGAGACAGACTCTACAGTACTGTAGGTTAAAATGCTGAATACAGACAAAGCTGTCTTTCACCAGCTTTGGAAAAGAGACTCACCCAATTCTGCTGACACTCTCCAGCAGCCATGCATACTCATTAAGTACCCACTCAAGGTTTTGGTTTTTGGTTTGTTTGGTTGTTTTTTAATTCCAGCGCTCAAAGCTACGTGAAGTGTGAATAACATTTTCTAAGATGTGATATATCTCAGAATATATGTATGTAAACCAAAGTCAATCTGTGAGTTAGAATGGTCCTGGGGGTAATGTACTGGACAGGGGAGCAAAAATATCTGGGATATAGTCATACCTCTGCCACCGGAAGAATTTTTCCATTTACCTAACGGTGTCTATACAGATGTGGTTAGGTTGACCTAATCACATCACACAAGGTGCAACATTTTTCACAGCCCCTGGGCAATGTAGCTAGGTCAATCTTCAGGTGTAAACTAGGCCTTATTCTATCTGTGCCTCAGTTCCCCATCTGTAAAATAGAGATAATACTACTGCCTTACCTTACAGAGATATTGGAAGGATCAATTAATTAATGTTTATGATATGCTCAAGACACAGTAATGAAGGATGTATACAAATAAGATGCCTCACTTATTAACAGAAAAAAGTGAAACAGAATGTAAGTGGAGAACCATAGCAAAATATTCCATTTTTAGTGTGCTTTTTTAATTGCCTCTTTCAAGTAGTGAGAAGTTCAATTCAAAAAACAATTCTGTATTTTTAAAAAAAATAGAAGAGTAATTCAACTGCTAAAGGTTCAAGTACAATACTAGAGACTGTACATGTGGTCAATACATCATCATGCAATTAATCACTGCTGCCTATGGCTGGGTCTTGATAGCTGTGAAGTACAAATGAAATGACAATTAATAACCTTACAAGTTATAGCTTTACAGTATGGTACAGTGTGTTGTGGTAAATCTGAAAAACAGATATTATGAAAATCCTTTCCCACAAAGAAACTTATCATGAAAAACTTCACTAAAACCATAACTCTTAGCTGGAAACTGAACTCCTAACTCCCTACTAGACTTCATACGTAGCAGCTACAAAAATGAGCCTACTTACAATCTTACTGATATGTCATCTAATAGTTTTCCTTTTTTAAAAAAAAACACATTATATTAGGCATCCACTCAAAACAACCTCATATGTAAACCAATTCCCAGTCCCATGCAATACAGTATTTGCTAAAATAATTCAACTCACTGATCTACAAAGTTAAGTTCAAAAAGATGTATTTATGATCAGCATTACCCTCCTTTAAAAAAAAAAAAAAAGAAGAAGAAGAAAAAAGGAGGGTATCTGATACTTCAGGAAAGAAGTGACTAACTGGGAAAGGGTGGGGAAAATTTTTACATAGCCATGTGGTTTCTGAAACTCAGAGCCACGAGTCAACAGATTCAGACTATTTCAGATTCAGATCAAGGCAGGAAAAGGGGAAGTGAGTTCTAAAGTCCAGGGGACCTCACAGTGAATACTCTGCCAGCATCTTCCTCATTTTTATACTGAGGCAGTTCCAGTTTGAGCACCTTTGCTGATCTCACATGTGACAGCACAGCATGGGGAGAAAGTACAGAGAGCCCAGAATCTCAGGGCTTTAAGATTATTTATGTGCATTGTGGTAGCACCTACAGATCCCAGCCCCACTGTGGTAGTCACCGTACAAACTATAACAAAGAGATGATTCATGCCTCAAAGAGTAGCCAAGTCAAAAGTTGATCAGGAAACCAGCTGGTAGCCTGAGCCAAGGTACCTCTGTAATAAGCTCACAAAATTCTGCACCACCTTCACTTTAATAAGAAATTTAACCCCACTCTGTGGTAACAGTGTCAAGGTGAAAACACACACATTACGAAGAAATAAGATGAGGAAGACTTTGTAGCACCTTAGAAACTAACAGGTTTATTTCAGCATAAGCTTTCGTGGGTATAGCCCACTTCATCGGATACACAGAATGGAACAGAAGCAAGATGTATTTATATACACAGAAAGAAAAAAAAAGGTTGTACATTAGCACACCAATTCTAAGAGGCTGTTTAATTTGGATGGGCCATTATGAGCAGGAGAAAAAAATACCTTCTAAAGAAACAAATGCAGCCTCTTGGTGACATATATCTGAAGGAAAGCTGTCCAGGCCATTTCTGCAGCTTGGCGATCTAGGAGCACTAACCTGGCCACTAGATACCATCTTGAACAACAAATAGTGGACATACACACTTTAAATGGCAGATGATATCCTCACCACATCTTATTGTTTCTTCCCCCAACCAACACACACCACCTCACTCTCATCCATTTGGAATATCAGCCAGCTAATCCTCAGTTGTGCCCCAATGTCAAGCAACCAACAGGAAAGGCAAGTGACTGCTTTGTCTAGGTCAGAGGAGATTGGTGTCATCAGCATACTGAACCAAACAGCTGAAATTTTTTATATACTTTACAGCAATACACTACATATGCTGAGAGAGTGGGTTTTGGTTTTGGGGACTTTGTGTTTTTTTTGTTTTTTTTAACAGGGATATTGTTTTATAAATGCAAATGAACTATACTCAACTTGCCTTCAACCTATACTTAGCTGGCCAATTTCTCACACAGTCAAATGAAACTGACTATGAATTTTCCTGTCACCCTCACATGTGGACCCTCAAAGTAAGACAGACACACTGGCATGACGCATTATGGGAAATCTGCACTGCTGCTCATGCCACATATGCTATTCCTGTGGACAGAGGACTCCAGTGTGCAGGGCTGCCAATCTGGCATTTGTCACCAGCACAAAATTCATATGAGATGTCATCGCTGTTTTAAAAAAAATGTAAAATCCTACAGAACTGAAGATACTCTGACAGTTTTGCCCAGATATGACATCACAGCAGGGGTGGAATACTTCCTTGTTTTTCACTGGCTGCTATTACTGATGGGGCAAGTGGTGCTGCAGCCGTGAATACAGTCATTCTGAATTACCTGATCCGAAGATACAAAGTCCTCATTTCCTGTATTACCAATTTGATGGTTTTCAATGCCTAAGCAAATAGAAAGGTTTTTGCAGAACAGAATTATACTAAAGACAACACTGCAGTGCAACTGACTTACAACACAACCAATTCCAAAGGGCTGATTTTGTCTTTCAAAAAGTTACAATACAATTCCATTAAGAACCAAGATCTACAGTATGTTTTACCCAAAATATAAGAGTTGCTTTTCTCCATGAGAATGAATCACGGTATTCCTCTGGGAGGAAAGGAAAGTGTAACTAGAACACTTGCTCCTTGGGGGACTTATTAGATCCTCAAAGAGTCGTTGCAGTCGCTGAAACCTGCTTTTGCCAGAAGCTTCATCTTACAGATATATAACAGAAAAGCATAAAAGAGAGGAAAACCCAGAAGATTACACTTCAGCATTCCCAGAGAACTGAAGAAATACAGTTCAATACTGAAGTACTTAGCCTCTCTGGCCTTGTCTACACTATGCTTTTCTGAAAATTTCCTACCATTATACTTCCAATACAGATAGCAAGAGTTGGATGCGCCAGTGTAGACAGGATACTGGCATTCACTGCTGTGTAAGATGTTTCCTGCTTGTCCTTACTCCTCCCAAAGACACTCTAGGCAGGATAAAGACACCCTGGGGAATAAAAAAGGCCAGCCAGCAGTTTGCCTACCACTAGGACTCCCACCATGGCTCCAACACTGGCAAACAGCAAAGGTTGGAAATGTTAAGAAAAAGCTCTGTCTAGGCACAGTTTTTAATCCCCTCTTTTAATAAGCATATTAAATCCCTATAGAGTTGGAAGGGGCTTTCACTTTAATTAAAAAGCATTATTTAATAATAGTCCAACAGAACACCTGTAGAAACTAACAACCCTTTCCTTTACAGAACTATTAAAATCCAAACACTCCCACAGATGTGCATGTGTCCACAAGATAACCTTAAGAGTTCTGACAAACTTTTTTTTTTCTAATTGTAGCTAAAAGGGATTTAGAAGCATTTTAAGATTTATCCTGGTGAAGAGGATAACAAATACTGAATTCATCCATTTTCTGCTTTCAAGCTTTGTAATCAATGCATACATGGTGGCAAAAGTTGAAACAGTTGTGACATGATTAATGGTCTTTTTCAGAGATTGTTGATATAATTGCTGCTGTTTTTCTTGCCCTTGCCGTTCCTCTTTTCCTGCCTTTGTGAGATCAAAAACAGTTAATAAAATTTATCATAAAACCCCGCTTAAAAAACAAAGCAGAGACTACAAGAAATCTCACCCAAGAAGCTACAAAATTAAGACAGCTTTCCCTAATGTTCCAAGAACTAAAGCAAAGACAGGTAGAGAACTGTACCAACTGTTTACTCTTGGATGATAACATTCTTACAAATGTCAAGACGTTATAAATTGAGTAGCTCACCTGTGAAGGAAGTAGGGAGTTCAAGTGAGTTAAAAATTTCCCTATAAATACCATAAAGATTAACAGATTTGTAATACCCACCAAGAAGCACTTACTCTAATACAGTGATTATGAAAACACAGAAAATATTTATTATAAAGCAGTGACTTTAATATATAGAGCCTGCTACACAAGGCAGCACTGGTTCTTAGTGTAGTAATAGCTCAAACCCATCATTTAGATTTTCCAAATTGATTAAAGCTGACCAGCAAGTGAAAAGACATAAGGCTGTTCATTTTCAGATTCTTGATGTATAAAAAAGCCCGAAAGACTGTTACAAATAACATTTCTGCTTCTTTTCTCCATTAGAAATGTAAGTCTCGCTTCCCTTTGAAGACCCTATAGTGTCTGAAGAACTAGTGAAATTATCACAACTCAAAAGAATGAAAGCAGAGCTACTGAGAGGGTAAGGAATTTTTAGCCAGAAAAACTTTTTTTGATGTGTTTTTAACAACCATTTTAGTCCAATTCCTGATAAACACTTGGGAAAAACAATGTCAAAAACTCTATAGTTTCATCACTTTAAGAGCTAACAAAACACACACATCCTGAGATTCCCAGAGTCCTCCAGCAAAACCAAGGACTCGATATTCCTGATAATTCTAAATAAAAAACAAGTAGTAGTTATTATTATTTTGGAGTGGGAGGAAGCAGAAGGGGAAAAAACCTCTCAGAAGCTAAAAGAGGGCACAAAACCAGTTTTCTATAAATCCTCTGCAAGGCAGTTTTTCTCTTTGATGAGCCAAGCCAATTTTCTGTGATTTCAATCAATTTTTTAGCTTAAATTCCAAAAAGGAATCACAAGTTGCAAAGCCTAGCCAGAGCACTCTCTCGTCCTTCAATTTTAAGTTCCCATTATGGCTTCTAACTGTATGAATAGAGTTATTCTCTGGTCACAAGGAGGACAGTTGGCTCTATGGAAAGAGAGAAAACTGGAACTTGAGTCATCCTACACCAGTTGAGCCAGGAGCAGGCTGCTGACTCAGAGGCAGGCAGTGACAGGCAGCAGCTATGGGTTAACTTGCTTGGGTTCCAGCCTACACGTTTGCAGACACTCCAGCTCTCCAAGAAAATAACCCCAACTATCTAGCTGTACACTTACCTAGACTACAAAGAAAGGAAGAATGGTCCTGAGTTTAAAGAAACACAGTTCTCCTGCGTGCTAGTCCAGTGTAGTTCTAAGATCTGCCAGCCACTTCCTGTTTGACTTTGGGTAAATCAGTTGGGCTTCAATTTAGGCTGAAATCAACACAACTTGAAATGAAGAGTGCATAAGACTTAGTCATATCAGAATTTGAGGCTATAAGCTCTTCAAGACAGAGAACGTGTCTTCATGCACCTTTGTACAGAACCAAATACAAATGAGCTAGTACAATGAAATAATATTCCATTGATCCCCAGAGTAACACAGGGCAAAGCACAATCTCTTCACGGCTCACTTCAGCAGCCATCTCTAAAGAGGGCATAATAATGATGCCTTGCCTGGGCAGGATATAGTGAGGATAAATTAAGTAACGTTTGTGAACTGTTTGAGATACTTCGATGAAAGTAGACATATATGCCAAGTATTATTTAAACCTTTAAAAAAATGTTACAATTTTCTGCATTTCATGACCCTGGTGAGTTTGTTTAGTTCAAGTATCTGACAACTATTTTCACACATTTTCTATTGTCGGGTAGTATTAATTCACAATTATTAAAATAACTTATCAGATCACTATAACATGATCTAAGACTGAGTTAATGCAGTCCTGTGCATTAACTCAATTTTAAAAATACCAATATAAAATAATTTATCCATTTTTTAATCGTGAGCTCTCACATTCAATCTCAAAATGATGAACAGAGCAAGAGATTCAATTCAAAAATCATGAACATACTCAATTTTCATATCTGTTCCTCTTAAGTCTGCATTCTACTTGCTGCATAGGTCATTGTTAATAAAGAAGGATTTGCTACACATTTCCCTGAGAATTCTCCAGGCTATCTGATCTTGTTGTATAAAATAAGAAACAAAAACAGAACACAATATCATCTTCATTTGGGCAAAACACAGCCAAATCATAAGACATAATTCAATAAGTGCTGCAAAGGCAGGGAAAGAAAAAATATTAAATACATGCAGTAATAACGTCACTATAGAAACATCAGTTGCATTTCAAATAAGAATTACTTTTTCTAAACAGCTCTGGGCAATGTGTCAACATGTCAAAATAAATATTAAATAAAGTCATCTGTATTTCTAAATCTACTTTCTTAACAAAGATGCATTAAGCAATGCACTCTGCCTTGCAAGGTAGAAACATTTTACTTCCAAGCATATGACAACAATTTTTTAAAAGTTTCTAGGTCTTACTCAGTATTTAACATGTGATTTGACTAATTTATTGAAGTAGTACAGACTGATTTCTACTAAAAAAATGTGCAGACACTTCAAGGTTAATCAGAATGACAGTAACTCTTCAAATAGGACCCTTTTATTTTAGTTCAACAAAATTTTGTCCTAGAAATGGTCTGTTGCCTGCCTTACCTAAATAAATAATAGCAAATATGAATTTGACTAAGATGCTTTCATTGTATTACTGTTGGTTTTGCATGAAAACCTATTTGGAAACAAGCAGCAAAGAGGAAGTTTTTTCTCTCCCATTTGTGACAGGCAGCTGCTTACTGGCTGAAATCTATGATGACACCAGACACTTAAAGTAGCACCAAACCAAAGTAAACGTTGCATAAATAACTTTAAAAATGTCTGTCCCACTTAATAAAACATAATTTCTAATGCAGTTATTCTATGCCATGATAGCCTACTCCTTACAACTAGAACTACATTAAATACTGTCAATAATTAGAAATTAAAATACTGGTTTTCATATTTTTAAATGTAAAATAGTTTATTTTGGACATTAAAAAATGTATTCAAAAACCACAACTGAACCCCAGAGATTTCTCAAGCATGCAAAACTGTGGCACTATAGGTACAGATGTTTAACTACTCAGCACAGGTTAGAATGTAAAGTAATCTTAATTTGATCCAAAACAATTCACATGTAAAAATAAGCCAAGATACAAAAAAGAACAGTTCAGACACATAAGGATTTGTATCGATACAAACTGCCATGTCTGAACCACAGTTAACATCAGGAAGGTTTTTTTCTTTAAAAGTTGTAAGACAGGATTTTTTTTAAGAGTTATTTTGCCATGCATCAAGTAGGATATTCATTCCCCATGTCCTACATTACAGAAAAATCAAGATAGAAGCATGCTATTTAGTTATTTTTTATAAATGTACTTTTAAACAATTATTGATTTACTCTAGAATTTAAATACAGGGATTAGAATCTGTCACAGCAGAGTTTTGCTTTCAGAGCAGTTTTTAATTTACATTTGTATTCAAGGTTAGATCATTTCCAGCTCATGCCACAGCCAGTGAACAACTGTTCCCTAAAGAAAATGCTCTAATGTCGTCTAGTCCAGGTCTGAACAACCCTGCAATAGTGATCTCACATCTTCCTTGAAGAAACCATTTCATAAACTACCACAATGTATTGTTAGTAATTCCTTGCTGATGCCCAATCTAAACATTCCCATGTTGGTTATTCCTCCATGCATCATCCCAATGGCTCATTATTGCTCAAGGACGAAGGGGAGACAAACTTGCAAGCTTCTTGGAGTTCTGTCTGGGTACATAGAATGTGTAACAAAAAAGTCCCAGCAGAACCATATAGCTTTTGCAGCCTGAATGTTTCCTGAATAAAGCTGGTGGCTTTTAAAGACAACTGGTACACGAGCATCTACAAAACTTATTGTATTTTCAGCTCACTATTTCTTAATTTGTTTTCATAACAAGGGTCTGTGATGGAACCTCTGAGAACTTGTTCTAGAACTTGTATGAACAGTCTGGTCCAGAGACAAGGACACTGGACTGGAAGACAGCACTCTGAGTTCCTTTCCCAGCACGTGACCTTGGACAGGTCCCTCTCTTTGCTGTTGTTTCCCTAACTGTAAATTAGGGATGCTTACCCAGCCTTCTCAAGCACTTTTGAGATCTACTGATGAACAGCAGTAGGTATGTACTCAAGATTATTGTGCGTTTGTAATATAAACTTTGCAAATAGAATGGCTGAATGGAAAGAACATGTTAAAGTTTAATGGGACTAATTACAGATGCAAAGACTATTGGACGCCTCTTAAAAGATTAACATAGCAACTTCTTAACATATCCTCCAATGTAGCTTTCAGGTGAGACCTTAAAAACTTTTCTGTTCCACATGGACATTAAAGGGCTTGTCTATACACGCTGCACTGCTGCAATATGACTGTGAAGACGCTCTATCCAAACAGGAAAGGTTCTTCCATTGACGTAGCACTGCCCAGACCAGCGCTTAAGTCGGTGTAACTTATGTCGGGGTGAGGGGGGGAAGAGATGTTGATTCACACCCAAGCGACATAAGCCGTACCAACCTAAGCTATAGTTTAGGCATAGAACAAGAATCCATGCACTTTATATATTAACTGAGCTTTGCACCGTTTAACAACACATAGCCTTCTAAAAATCTTGAACAGAATTGTAGATTCTACCCTTCATGCCAAAGATAAAATGATCTGGTGTTCTTTGAGTAAGAAAACCCTAAATAAATAAATCTTTAGTGTTTGATTTTGCTGCACACAGAGACAAAGGAAATCTGATATTTACCCCATGCTGACTTTTAGTTTAAATTAATAACCTTACTAAAGCAGACGTCAGATCACGCCCAAAGTACTTCTCTCTAAACACAGTGTCAGGAAGTTAAATGTTCAACCGGATCTGAAAAAAATTCATCTAATCTGGCAAACAGACACAATACTGGTTCTTGATTCTGACAGATCTAAATATTTGGAGTTCATGTATGCCATCAAACATGGATAGTAGTGGATAGACACTCTAGACATTTCCAAAATGTTTCTTTACGATTCCTTGCTATTGTCTTTAAATAAACTAGTCCCATAGGAACCTGTAGTTTATGAAGCACCTGATTTATGCAGCAGATACGTGAGTTTTTCAGAAGTCCTCTCCTTTAAGAGCCCAAGCAGCAGAATGAAGTTACTTGCTGCCAGAACTAGCTGGAAGTGTTTCACAAGCAGACACACATGGTGTCCAGATGACTGCCAGCTACAAGCTCAAAGCTACTAGTGACAGACAATTTACTCCCAAAATGATCCACATGCTAACAATCGTGCTCACAACTAACCTCACATTTAAAGATCCATCCCACTTCAGAAATTTATATTGGCATGAAAGACTTCTGAACAATAGAGTTTATTGCTATTAAATATACTTCCTATGTTTGGGGGGAAAAAAAACTTAGAACTTTTATCTTCAAAGAGCCGTACAAGCACTTTTTCTTTTTTAACCAAAACCACCCTGTTAGGTAGGTAAGCAAGTGCTGAATTATTTTCTTCCATATATACATGGGAAAACAGAAAAAGGTTGATTAAATGATTTTCCAACGCAAAAGGAGGACTCTGTGTCAGAGATGGAACTGACCTTAATAGTTAGTGGCTCCCAATTCTCTGCTCAGACCACAATATCATGCCCCCCACTCCCCTGAAGTACAATCAATGTACCAAAACTCAATGTAAAATTCTAGAGATGTTAAGAGTATGTTAATACTTGATTTTTATCTTGACCTTAACAGGTTGAGTAACCTTCTAGTGATAAGCCACAATGCAAAAAGAAAAGTTTGTTTAAAAATTGAACACCAACCTGTTTTCTGTAATGAACTTCCATTAAGTTCTGATCTGGTAAAGATTAAACCAAGTTTCACAGGTGTCTGAGCCATGAACAGCCTGTTCCACATCATGCAAATCTAGCAGCAGTAAATTGGAGAACGTTTAAATCACACACAGTTTTAAGACTAGTCTGATTTCTGAGATGCTGTATCCTCCAGCTAAAGACTGTTTCATTAAGGACTGTTTTGTTGCTCAATATTAGATTTTTTACATTGATGTCCACAGTTCTGTAATTTATTGTTCAGCTTTTGCTTGTGTTGTCCTTGTGTAATGCATCCCTTCCAACATGCACATTGATGACTTTTCTTGTTTTAAACATAAATTGAAGATGTTTGTATTTTTCACTTCTTACCCTATTTACCCTGCTGACTATTCTAATTTACGTTGTCTGATTTTTTATGTTTGCTTGTTGAAGTCAATTTCTCAGTGCCTTGATGTGAAAGATATTTAGCACTTATGGCTCTTTCCATCTTCAAAGTTCTGTATGCATATCACCTAGTTAATCTTCACAGCACATCTTTGAGCTGAAATATTCACATTTTACAGATGAAGAAATGGAGGTGGAGAGGTTGAAGGAAAAGTCGGAATCAGGAGGTTCTGGCACTTAGTCGGGTGCTCAGAGTACTAGATCATACTATATAGTTAATGTGAATAGGCCACACAGTGCAAGAAATATCTTCCATTTAAAGCCTTTCAAGACATCAATAATCTCTTAATAAAACCAAAAAGCACTTTCTTAGGTAAGTCACAAACATAATTTTGAGATCATTTGCTACTGCTGCTCTTCCTCCTTTATGAGGAGCGATTAGAAAAGACAATTTAGACCAAAAGTATTCAGTACAAAATATAAATTTGTGTCATACACCTGAACAGTGATTGTTAGGCAGGAGGGGGAAAGTAGGTGTTATAAATAAACTCAATTTCCAGGGCAGATATGGGCATAGGGGTTTTGAATTATTAATTTTGCCCACTTTTCACAGAACTAAACAAAACTGAAATTTTATAAACTTTAATAAAAAACTTAACAGTTTAGAACATTGTAACCAGAACAAAATTCACAATCAAGTTATTGTGACATTCCTCTCCTGGAATTCTTCTCCTTAGTTGAATTATATTTATTTCATGGAGACGGAGGAAGACGATAGTGTTTTTACATGTTAGAGCCCATAACTAGTATTATTAAAAACAAGGGGGAAAATGTTGATTTTGTACCAATGAGTTCCTCTTTGGGTTGCAAAAATCACTTGCATTTTGAAATCTCACTTCTCACTGGAAATACTTCTCTTCCATTACATGAAGGCTTCCCCCACCCATCCCCCATTATTTTAAAATGTAAGCCAAAGGAAACAGTACAGCAGCTCTAGCCTAAAACAAGTTCTTTTTAAACAAAAAAGAACTTGGTTCTCAGACAGAAAATCTACAGGAATAAAATTATTCTGACAATATAAACTTGACTCAGTGTCAAGAAATATGTCAAAATATCAACACAGTGTAAATGTCACATACATTAAATGTTTCCTTGTACTGCTTCATAAAATATTAAAGGAGGCAGTGGGAGGACAGGAAGACGTTCGTATAAGGAATTTGCATCACCAAACTTTCAACTGTCATAGTAATTCCTATCAGATTATTTATTCTGTGACATACCATAGAACTCTCATTGATAAAAATACACAGACAGATGGAGTTGTTTAGAAAGCTGTTCATCATTCTAAAATAGTGCAAATCACACTTGGATTGAAGAGCATGATAAAGAAAATGGCATTTCACAGTTCAACCCAAACCAAATATTCCAACTACAGAAGATTTTGTCTCTCCAAATGTACTGATTTTATTCCAGATATACTATACACCATTTAAGAACAACAGAAAATGAAGTACTCTAGCACTAGTTAGGCTCCTCTCCCTTAAAATGTTCAGCAGAATGTTAAAAAACAATAAACAGAAAAGTCCTCAAATAGAAAATGTCTGGAGGTAGAAAAGTTCTCAGACTAGAGTCCACAGACTAACCAGGGAATGCAGAGCTCTATTCAGGGCCCACAAGACCACAGAAGAGAAGGCAGTAGAGAAGGTAAGGGATTTTAGAGCAGTGGGTCTCAACCTTTCCAGATTACTGTACCCCTTTCAAGAGTCTGATTTGTCTTGTGTACCCCCAAGTTTCACTTCACTTAAAAACGTACAATATCAGACATAAAAATATAAGTCTCACCACACACTATTACTGAAAAATTGCTTACTTTCTCATTACCACCATATAATTATGAAATAAATCAATTCAAATATAAATATTGTACTTACATTTCAGTGTATAGTATACAGAGCAGTATAAACAAATCATTGTCTATGAAATTTTAGTTTGTACTGACTTCACCAGTGCTTTTTATGTAGCCTGTTGTAAAATTAGGCAAATATCTAAATGAGTTGATGTACCTCCTGGAAGACCTCTGAGTACTTTCCAGGGGTACACGTACCCCTGATTGAGAACCACCGTTTTAGAGGACAGTAGAGGACCTATTCCATGAGGTGATTTCTCTCTTCCAGATCAAAACAGAAATAGCTGGGAACCACTGGCCAAGACGTGTATCTGGCAGCACCACCATCTCTAATGTAACAAAACAAAAAAAAAGTGCAACCTGACACCAACCCACACAAAACCACACAAATAGCCCTATTTTTAGAGTAAATTTTAACTCTGTTTAACTCCAGAAGTAATGTTGCCTACTAACACCTTTCCTAACAGCACTTATAGATCAACAAAACTCCCTCAAAAGAGGGGGAAATACTGCATTTTGGTGTCTTTCAACGCTTTTCTCAGATTTGTCCAGATATGGGTTAGTCCCAAAATCAAGAGTTGCAGTAAACTGGGAAAGTCACATGGCCAAAGGGATCCGTAGCACCATCACTCAACACTTTTCAAATTTCTTCAAAGATCACTTATCTCCTCCTCCTCTCTCTGCCTCTCATATTTACATTGTTTCTTTCCCCTGCATTAAGACTGATGTCCACATGTTCCCAGTCCATTAGCACATACTCTGTGACACCATGATGCTATTCTTTACAGTCAGTTCTAGTCCAGGGGTTCTCAACCTTTTACTTTCTGAGGCCCCCTCAACATGCTATAAAAACTCCACAGCCCACTTGTGCCACAATAACTGTTTTTCTGAATATAAAAGTCAGGGCCTGCATTAGGAGCAGTCGCCTGGGGCCACAGGGGGGCCCCCATGTAGCTACATTGCTTGGGCTTTGGCTTCAGCACCAACTTATGAGGTTCAGAGCCCTAGGCTTCAGACCCTGTGGTGAGGCTTTGGCTTTCTGCCCTTGCTCAGTGAGTCTAACACTGTCCCTATTTGGTGGGCCCCCTGGAGCACACCCCTGCTCGTGGCCCCCCAGGGTGTCCCAGACCCCTGGTTGAGAACCACTGTCCAATCTAGTCTCCCAGAGGAAGTGGTGGAAGACCTATTTGCCTGGAACATTTAGAATGAACAAAGCACAAAAATATACATTAGGTCACAACCCTGCACTACCTCTGTAGAGGGTGGGAAGAAGTAACAGGTCTTTTCCATGTCTAACTCTATGACTAGTCCTTCTCCTAATGCTACAGGGGAACCCCGTTACAGCACGACAGCTGGGATCAAAAAAATCCCATCATATTAGTATAGCGGGGTTTCTCAGGATTTTTAAAAAAAGTTTCTGGGTTCTCTGGACAGAGAACTCAGGGGCTGCGGGTGCTGTTCATCTCTGTCCTCAGCAGGTGCGTGGCCGCGGCTTCTCTCAACACTGCCCAGCAAGGGAGAGAAGCCGCCGCTAAGTGCCAGGACATATGGACATATCCAAGCACCCACATTATGATTGCGCTATAACTGAATTCGCGTTATCGCGGGGCACGTTATACCAGGGCTCCACTGTACCACAAACACCTGCCTGGATGCTACACAAAGACACCATCTAAGGAAACTAAGGAAGGCAAGTTTAGGCAGCGGGAGAGACTCCAGACAATTGTTCCTCAGCATTACATCCAAGCTGATCCCTAACCTGGCCACTAAATACATTCAAAAGGTGACAGAATGGAGACAGGTGTCCCAGAAGGAGAGAGCAACAAGTCCTGTCCTCCCCCGGCATGGACCGACCCTCCCCCGGCAGCACAGCAGCAAGTCAACAAGCCTTCCCCAAAGGGCCTGCAGGCCAGGGACCAGTCCACATGTCCACCACCACAGGCCAGCCTATGCGCCATGAGCCTTTGCCCGGCCCTGGCAGGACGGTGCCCAGACCACATGCCCTGTCCCAGGGGCTCAGTTCACCCCCCCACACACAACACAATCACACGGCACACCGCACACACACACAACCCCCGACACAATCACACAGCACACCCCACACACACACAACCCCCGACACAATCACACAGCACACCCCACACAATCACACAGCACACCGCACACACACACAACCCCCAACACAATCACACAGCACACCGCGCACACACAGCACACCCCACACAACCCCGCGCACACACAGCACACCTCCCCTCCCCCCGCACACACTTGTTGTCCCCCGGCAGGGCCCCGCGGCGGGCGCGCGGGCTCAGGGTGACCCCGCCGGAGCGGCGGACGTTGGGGGGAGTCCCGGGGGGAGGGGCGCGGCGGCCCCTTACCTGCGGCGGCGAGTCCCGCAGCCCCGCTCCGAGTCCGCGGCGGCGAGTCCCGGACACAACTTCGCCGCGCGCTCCCGACGCCCCCGCCCGGGCCCGCGCCTCTTGCTCGGCTCCCTCCCCCTACGCGGGCGCGCGCCGCCCCGGCTGCCACGCAGGCCCTGCCGCCCGGGAGCGCGCGCCGGCCTGGCCCGGGCCCAGAGCTGGGGGCGGGGCACCCCCCCCCCGCTGCACACGGCTCCCCCTGGGGTGGCTCTGCCCGCCCCAGCTCGGGGATCCGGGAGCCCCTGGGCGCGAAGGGTCCTGCCCGAGAACCGGGAGCATGGCGGGGCTAGGCCTGGTGAGGCTCCGCTCAGGGAGTGCCCAGGCCGCGGCAGGGCAGGGGCTGGACCCGCCCAGAGGGGCACTGGGGGGACCCGGGGCTCGCGGGGGTGCAAGGGGAGGGAGCCGTACCCAGCGCCCCCCCCCCAGCTCTAGGCCTGGGCCGGGCCCGGCCCGGCCGCCCTACGGCTTGTGTGCCATAGCCACAAGCGGGAATAGCGCCTGAGTCCTCAGCGTTTGTACAGCGCCTGACACAGCAGGACCCCAGGCCGCTAGCAGGGAGGGATAACAACAGGCAGGGCTGCGCTAGAGTGGAACCGGGTCCTGGGAGAATCCAACATGGGCCTGAATACTGAACTACTGAAATAAATAATAGAGAGAAATTTACCTGCAAGTTTGTTTAACTTTTGTTTTTAACTTGTGGGTTTTTCCACATCCTAAGATGAGTCATAGCAACAGCAAAAAGTGTACTGTGGAAAACAGAATTAGAAATACCCTCCCACCACCATCACAGTCTCATCACCTTTACTCCCACAGAAAATTACTTTCTCAAATGCTCACGTCTTTTCCCCTGAAAGTGACAGGATGCACATATGTACCTAGTCATTTTGTTAATTTATATCTTTTGTTTCCCTCCCCCAGTGATCCAGATAAAATTTCTCTCCACCTCTCTGTTTAACAGGAAATGAGCAGTGACAATGAGAGAGTTAGAAATTAGTTGCAACAGAGGCAAAGTAATATATTTAGAGTTTCTTACCCCAACCTTTACATTTTTCTTGTCCCATTGATGTATGTGCATAATGTTCACTCAAAAGACACTTAAGTAAGTGCCCCATATTACAAGCACACATGCGCTAAACATTAAAGACAACGTGAGTAATTCCACTGAAGTCAACAGGACTAGTTTTATAAAAGTAAGCCTTGTATATGTGGATAGAGGATTGGGGCCTTAGTCCAAGTCTAAAATGTAGGCTTTACTATAAATTCAATATGATTTTTCAAAACAGAACAAATTTCCATTGTTTCTTTTAAATAAAATACTATTTTGTAAAGAAGGGTAGATTTAAACATCCCTCTGCTGTGTTTTAAAACTAAATGAAATAGTGTTTTTTACTAGTGAAAGAAAACCCAAAGTAGAAATTAACTAGAAGTAGAAGTGAAATTAACTACTCTAATTTCATTGTTTATGCATCTCACCCAGCTTTGACAAACAGTTTATATGGTGAAAAATACATTTTATTTGTAAAATTATGTTTTTGTAAACCAAAGTCTAGTCTACGCTCAAAAAGGTTTGCTGCTACAACTACACAGGTATATTCTTATGAAAACCTTCTTAGGGCACATGCGTACAGCTTACACAGGCAAAAAAAGTGTTTTTGTTCGTATAGCTTATACAAGTTTGATGAGCAAAATAAATTATACCAGCAAACACACTTTTATGCCAATATAACTTCATCTACACTAGGGCTTTTGCAGGTATAGAAATGGTGCAACACAATCATGCCCCTAAACAAAATTGCTATACCAACAAAACTTTCTAGTTTTAAACTTGGCCTAAAAGTGTCGAACTGTTCCCTGTTCTTTGAAAACAACTCTCAGAGCTGACAAATTCATTACACCAAACACGTCTTGCAATATATTTACCCATAAAAAATAATATGTAAGGTATCTACATGACTATCAAGACAATCATTGTGAGATGTATGTACAGGTAATATTAAGGAATAATGTAACTATATGGAAAGTATACTTTATTGACTTGGAGTAGAAGTTTGTCACCAGAGGATAACAAGTCTTGCTGATGGCCGATTTGAAAAGGAGGGAGCTGTCATCCTGCCGTATTTAGCCAATGAGGTAATGCAAGGCTCAGTTGTCTAGCTTTATTCCTTCCTAAGACTATCAGTGCAAAACCGTCAGACAACTGCAAACAATCAAAACCACTTTGAGGTGAAAAAGGAACATTACAACAGACCGGTTTGCCCTGACTATGAATAAAGACAAAAAAGACTATTTCAGTATAACAGAGAAGGGGGAAAAACCCTCCACATCCTTTCACTGAGGAGACATCCTGGTTCTCCTGAAAAATTGGATACTGATTCCAGCCAGCCAGCTCTGCAACGGACTGAACTTTGGGGGGAAAAATCTACTTTATTAGATAGGAAAGGTAACGTAAGTGTAGATTCAGGTCCACGTTTTATGATATTGTTTTGTATTGTAAATGAGTTTCTACCACTCTCTCTCATTTCTAGTTAACTCTCCATTCTTTCTTAATGAAACAAAAGTAAGTTGATTGATATGTGTTCTAAGTTAAACAGGAGCAGTGATTTAATGTAAAACTACTAAACTGGGTCACACTGTTTCCTTGGATTGCAGAAGATTTGGGATTTCTCTGAGTAGCCAGTGTCGGGCTGGATATCACAGATAAATGATGAGATTCGGGGATTAGGGTTCACCTATTGTTGACCTGCAAGACAAAGTCAAGGCTGGTGTAGCCCAGAGGCAAATCTCTGAGTAACTAACAAGTTGGCAGTGTCAGGGAGCTAACAACCAGTTACCACAAGTAAGACTTCCTCACACTGGAGGCCAGGGATTAGAGGGTAACTCACAGTCCTGGGAACCCCAAGAACCATCACACATGGCATTATGCTTTTTAACAATAGTAATGGATACACACATGTATCATCTACACACATGTATCTTTCCCACAATACCCACTCCTGTCTGATTTCAACACTTTCTTCACACATGCATCTAATGGTGAAATTCAGGCAAAAGGTAACTTTTAAGGAGGTCTTTAATTTTCAAGGAGTGCCCCCAAAGGAGCACTGTCTGGGGCTTGGGTGTAACTATACAGATCTAAGGGGCCGTTTTAACATTTTCTTGATTTCTCACCTTTGACTTCCATTTCCCAATGGTTTCATTTGTATTTACTCCTAAAAAGGAGGATTCCTCAGCATATGTTGTTACCCTGCAAGTGGATTTGACATACCAGACAATGTGATTAGTCAAACCAGACTAGTTTATTAAGACAGGATGATAGGCAACTGGGGCAAAACACTGAGCACACAGCAAACTCCCACATTTTGTGACAAAATCATCAATAATATCCTACCTGCTCTGTTCCTTAAACCTCTTGTATTTAAGTATTATTTTAGATACCCTGCAACTGGATTAGAGTTGGCTTGAGAGGACAGTCCCAATACACAGTATCAAAGGTACCTTATCAATAACACCTTGTATTTGTTATTTATTATTTGCATTGCGGTAGTATCTATAGGATATTTGACTGGGTTGGAGTTTTGTTGCAAAAGTTTTTTCCACAACTCCAATGTGAACTCGGCTGTGTAGTCAGTTTGGGTACATGTAGACAAGACTCTTCCAGAGGCTCACATCCCTAATGTGTCTGATACTTAAGATGTTACAAGAGTATATACTATCTCTTTGAACATTTTTGATAATGTAAAGAGTTCTCTCTCATGGGTACAGATGCTTGCACAGCTATGCTATGCTTCTCACTAGAGACAGAGTAATAGACACACCAGATGGAAACTAAGAGGCCACCTGGTTTTAAAGCAAATTATATCATCAGTCCATCAGTACAAAATTTGAAACATAAGGAAAGTGCTTAGAGTAAAACAAAATGAAGTCATTTTTTTTTACCCCAACTCAATTTTCCCAAGATTGGTGGAGCATTGTCTTTTTAATATGGACAGAGGCGTAAGGACTTAAGTGTGTAACATCAAATGGAACACAAAAGAATTTTTAGTTATTCTGCTTTCATTTTATTTTCTAGGCAGTAAAGAAGCCTTTAAACATGGGCTACATTCTTGTGCACTGTTCCAACATCCAGGCTCTTTTATTGCTGAATTAGACAGACCAGACAGAATTACTTTAGATTACCAACAGAATTCAATTAGAAAAGAAAATTTAATTTCCTCAATTAAGTCTCGACAGAGATGTGCTTAGTTTAATATAGTGCACTATTGTTCCATGTGAAATTCCTTTCTGAACAACCCAAATAAAAAATGAAAAATTTAAACAATTTTTTTCTGGAAGCTTTTTTGTGTCAAATGTAATCAATTTTAAAACAAAGTTATTAATGGATCCTGCAGCCTGGCTCTGCATGGCAATGTTAAAAACCATGCATCTAAACACCCAAAGCTTCCTTTTAATTCAGTGCAAGTGCTGACTGCCCAAGGATTGCAGTATTAGGTTTTTAAGTCTCTAAATCAACAAATATTTTTGTGAACAGTCATTTTAATGAAAGTATTACCATTCACAGGACTCATTAAACATTGTCACTTAATCAGATTAACTATGCTACACAGTGCAATGATGTATTGATCTAGGGATAGTTTAAGTCCAAAGTTTAGGCTTTAGGGGGGAGGAAGGGGTTGCACAAATTAATAGAACCAATTGAAGAACTTAATTTTTTTTAACCTAAATGAAAACAATCTTATGTTTGTATATAAACAGATCTTCACATATATAAAGCTCTATGTGTATATGTTCTAGTGGAAATATTTTGTAATAAAAACAAACAGCACTGTTTATGTGCTTCTTTAAAAATAAAGGGAATATGCACCAGTGCAAAGTGTTTGCAACCCAAACATTGCCCTAGCACATGTGAAACAGGAAGTGAAACTAGTCAGTCTATTTTCATTGTCCAAACTGAGTAAAGTGCAGAAAGTAAACATACAGCCTAAATGATGAACCTAGGGTGATCAGATGTCCCGATTTTATAGGGACAGTCCTGATATCTGGGGCTTTGTCTTATATAGGCTCCTATTACCCACTACTCCCCGTTCCGATTTTTCATACTTGCTATCTGGTCATCCTAGGTGAACCATAAATTAAATCTGATTTTTTTCCTTTCATTTTCAAATAGTGCAGGCAAGATTTGTTTTTAAAAAAACTAGGATTTTTAACTGGCAGTAATCCTTAAGGATTTTAAATCAACATACAGTCTGATGGGTTGATTTTTAAAATTTACTCTGAATACAAAATGCTATTGTCATAGTTTTCTTCATCCTTACTCCATTACTGGTGAAATCCTGTCTCCATTCATTTAAATAGGCCCTGGTTTTCACCATATATATCATATATGCATGCGGTCTTATTTATTAGTTTTCTTCTTAATAGTAGAGTATACTGCGAAAACTTCCGGCTAGGAGTTATTTTCAACACTAAATGAAAACAATACACAACCTTTGGAGAAATAGTAGATGGAGAAGGTGACTGCATAGTCTTTCTAGTTATAAAGTTGCAGCATGTCCTCTCCACACACACTGTACATGCAGGCTACTTTCATAGTATATCTGCTGCATGCATGCTCCATTCTCATATTTCTGTAAGGTTTGAGTCCCAAAGGAAACATTAATGCTAAAGGAATGCATACCAGTATGTGACTAGTCTAAAAGTCAGTACAAAAAATCTCCACCAGATTGCCCAAAGAAATACCCTTTTTTTTTTACCATGTAAAGATCTGCAGATTGATCTCATGAGCATTTGTGCAGAAGTTTATTCTCAAACAGATAAAAGTGCAACAAAAACATGAAACATTCATAGAATCAAAAGGGATTCAGAAAGAACTGGTGTTCAGAAAGATAGGGCAACCTAGACATGTCATATGACCCAGAAAACAACTCCAGACCAGCTGCCTGTGGATCTCATCAAGGAACCAGATGTGACCAGTGGCAGAATATCCTTCCCAGCATGGGATCTGGAGTACGTGATTGCCGTCCAGGAAAGGGGAGATGGGAAAATATGATTGAGAAAATGGCGTGTTTTTAAATGTTTAATTGCTTAGAAGAAAGACACATTTTTTTTTAAAGAAAAGACACTAGAAAACAGGTTAGGGAAGGTGTCTGGAGAAAGAAACAAATAGACACAGAGGATTTAACATTGTTTCCTCCACTTTGATAACTGTGGATTTTAAAGGATTCAGTGACTTAATGAACCATTATTATTCATTCTTTTTTCTTAGTCAGAAAAAAAAAGCCTAGGATGGAAAATTAAAATATTGAGGGCCCTATTTTTCCATGTGTGTGTGAAAGAGAGAGAGATACAGAATTTCTCTGTTATATGGCCTCCATCGTCATGTGTCTGAGCACCACCCAGCATTATGAAGTGCATACATAAGCTCGCTCGCTCTCCTCTAGTCAGCAGGGAGTAGGCCTATGTGTGCGTGTCCTGATATTGTGCGAAGGCTGGCTGTGGAGAAGGTTTTACATGCACAGATATTTGTGCACACTGATCTCTTTGGGGGTTGGGTTCCAGATTGGTGGGGCAGTTACAAAGTTTGGACTCCTTCACACAGATTTCATTCTCGAGGCTAGCTATGGGAGGCTACGAACACATAAGAACGGCCATATTTGGTCAGATTAATAGTCCATGTAGCCCCACATCCTGCCTTTCCAGAGTGGCCACTGCCAAGTGCTTCACTGGGATTGAAGAGAACAGAGTGATCGGAGTGATCCATTCCCTGTTACCCAGTCCCAGCTTCTAGCTGTTGGAGGTTTAGTGACACCCAGAGCACAGGTTGCATTCCTGATCATCTTGGCTAATAGCCATTGATAGACCTGTCCTCCATGAGCTGATCTCATTCTTTCTGGAACCCAGTTATACTTTTGGCCTTCACAGCATCCCTTCACGTGTGTGGAGAAATACTTCCTGCTGCCTATTAATTTCATGGGGGTGAGGGAGATTCAGTAACTTGTGTCAGTCCCATGGAGAGCTCTGAAGACTGAAACTTTGAATTTCATCCAGCATTCAACAGGGAAGAGAACAGAGCACTGGGCGGACTGACTCTCATGAGCCTGTGCCGCTGCCCAGATAGGCTGCTGTGTTCTGAATCACTGCAGCGTTGTTAACGTCAGCAGTTGCATGCCTAGCTATCCAGCATTACACACATCAAGCCTAGACATCATGAATCACCCCAGATTCATGCATTTTCTTTCCTCCCACAACGCTACACTAAAGCCAGCAGATCCCTCTTTACAGTATCCATGGAGGCCCTATGCCAGGGACAGTCAATTATTTTTTGGCAGGGTCCAAATTTCTTTGTCAAGGGATAGCCAAGATCCAGAGTTCAGAGAAATATTTTTCACATCACAATAACAATAATGATACTAATAAGTATATAAAAAGATTTCACAGTCCATTCAAAAGCATCTGGCTGTCCAGATTTGGCCTGTAGTTCACCTATTGACTACTTCTGCCCCGTGCCTTCATACTGTTTTTGCCTCTCAATGGTCCCCTTCAGTTCCTGTCACCATAACTCTTGCAGGTGCTACACGGCTAGCGACCCCTCTGTTGGCTGCTTCTCTCAGAACCCTCCCTCAGGAGTTTTGCACAGCAGAAGAAGAAACTGAAAGGGTCAGTATTAACTTTCTCACAAGAGTGCTATGTGCTTGGCGGACAATATCACACAAAAATGCTGATCCAACAAACCCCTGCTCCCAACATACACAGCTCTATAGCATGGTCCCCACAGGTCCTCCATGCTACCCCTCACTCTAGGCTGTGCCTAAGTGGCATGATCTAGCCCATTGTCCCTGGTGATCTGAACTGGTGAAGCTGTGTCCTATCACTAATCATCACAGGCATCCAGTCACCCTCCAACCTTAGTTTTTGGCATAATCTGAATTTTTTGAGTGGTGACAAACTATACCCAGAATATATGGGCACCAAATTGCACCTAAGCAATATGCATGGAAAGGAAACTGTTAGAACAGATTGATCCAAAGCCTAACACACACACACACACACACACACACAGTGTGATTCCATTGACTTTGGTAGAGGTGCTTGAGATGCAAGTCATAGCAAACTTTGGCCCTAGGTGCCCTTGTCCTCAATAAGTAGAGATGAGGCCCAATCCCCTCTCCCCAAGCTTTGGGTTAACTTGTATCCAGAGCATCACAGACCCAGCTCTTGAAAACAGTGCAAGTTATTGTGCTAGAGCTTGTGTGACATCCAGCAGTTAATATCTTCACAATAATTCAGCATTCCTTTCCTATGCAATTTCACCCAAGAAGGGTAAATTGGTCAGGTCTGTTCAAGGGGCCTTTCCAAAGTATGCTGCAAATCTTCGGTGAACAGATCTACAACTCAAACCCCATCACTGAGTCCCATTCAATCCATTCCCACTGGCTGACTATAGAATTTGTAAAGACCTGCCAAAGTCTATCATATTTTGCTAATGAACTGTCTTCATTTGGGCCCTATTTGTTTATTTGCCTCTCTGATTGCTAATGATGCTTAAATGCCTCCTCTTGTTTAGCCATGCTGGAGTTTTCATTTTCTAAGCATTGGCTAGATTTCTGGCAGCTCCATGCATGTATTTTTTTTTAATTTAAATTGAAGCCAGATTGACCAGTTCTGACTTCAACAATCTTAAACCCGTCCCATTTTTCCCTGACATTCTTCTTCCCGTGATCACTTCCAGGCGAGTTTCATTGGAATGCACAGTTACTCTCAGTCTTGGTGAGCAGTGCCTGTTATTTCAAAATGAATTGGCTGAGTTTTCTGTCCTTCACAGCCAGATGTTACAAATGTGACCTTGCCAAAAGCTGCAATTCATGCACCTTCTCTTCCCCAGCTCCCTTTTGAAGGGGGAATTTTCTAAAGGAGCTAGTCCATGTAATGATTTTCTTCTGGAACTTGCTCTCTCTTCTTAATATTTATTATTTTGGTTTTTCACACATCACCTTCATTTTTTAAAGTATCTGCATCATGCTTTTCACCAATTTGGTCATTTATTCATAGGAGGAACCACAGAGAAATTCCCACTCCATTTCCAAACTCTGTATTCAGTAACTTCCCAGTGGTGGGAAGGGAACGTGGTGAGAATTTTGCCATTGACTTCAATGGGGCAGGATCTAGTCTTGTATTTTGCTCCTCTTCCTCTGTATATGCATGTGGTTTGAGAAACATACTGCAATACACTATTTATGGTGCTCCACAGCTTCCAGATCTGTGTTTGGGACCTTCCTGTACTCTAGGAAATGTACAAATATGTCATTCCACTCACTGACTGATAATGCATCCATTTAGCTATCATACATTATATTGGACCACCAAGTTATGCATATAGGTGGCTGAAACAACCAAAAGATTCCATTAATTATCCTCATCCACTCTGCTCTATCCTCTCCTATTGTTTGTTAATCTCAGGTACTCTGTTTTATCTTAATTAAATTATAAACTCCTCTTCTGTGCTCCCCCAACACATTGGGGCCCTGATCATGGTTGGGATCACTGGGAGCTACTGCAGAACAAATACTGACAAGATAAGAGTTCAGCTATTCATTTGTCACTGAAATTCAGTATGTAAAATGGTGATAATACATTGAGGGGGCTTTGAGACACTTAACTGAGGACCATTTTGTGATGCCTTCAAATCAATGGTCATTTTGCCTTTAACAATAACCATTGCTACAATATTGTCCTTAGTGCTCGTAAAGTGTTGAGTTCCTCAGTTAGAAGGGGTGGTAGAAGTGCAGAATAGGAGATTTCTTTATTAGCAGTCCTGCAAAGGAATTTTCGTGAGCGCCACTGGGGAATGTCTGACAGGTGACATGGGTGACCTCCTGCCAGGAGTGACATCTTTCCACTTCAATTTACATTCTCTAAATGATTTGGCATCAGATTACTTAAAGCAAGATTAGTCCCCTCCCCCTCCCCTTCCCGCATACGCACACACACACACTTAACTTATGCAGCCCCATGTCAAACACCCACATTCAACTATTTGTTCCACAGAGCCATGTTAAAACATGGAACACGGACTCCTGTTTTCAGGACATTCCATCTTGGGAAAAGCCACATGCCCAGCAATTTGATTCATGGGCTTGCTGTACGAGGCAACAGCATTATCATCAGGTGAAGATGGACAGATCGCTGTCTTGATGAGAAGCATTTCTGTGCTTGTAATTTGATTGTGCAGCCAAATATACAAATGGAATGTTCCAGTTGGAGTAAAGAAAAGTGACCAGTCTGTGGTTTGGTTGCACAGGGACTAAAAACACTATGGAGCAAACAGATTTTGAATAGCAAAGAACAAACCCCAGGTGATCCTTAGAAACTACAGCAATTGTAACAACCAACGGCGAACAAGTGGTTAAGGGAATATATTATGGGTGCAAAAGGTCTCCTGACCTCTGCCACTGTCAGTCCCCTCAATGGGGCTAGGGACGCTAGTGGAATAATTATGGCCTATATTTAGATTATAGATGCATCGGGCAGGGTGAAGGTTGAACATGAGGAACACAATTGTTTGCGGTTCATTAGCAAAAGGAGCAGCCAAGGGTGTGAGCAGGGCATTGAACTGGATTCATCCCACCTGGAGTGCTTGTGCCAAGCTGCATAACATTAAGGAAGACAGATCTGATTATGTGGAAACAAAAGCACTAAATAACTGTGTTTGGATTGTCATTTGCACAGAGCAGAAGAAAGGAAGGAAGGAAAGGAGAAAGCAAGACAAGTTGCTGACCCTCAGTCCTACAATTACTGTAAGAGTGATTCTAAAAGTCACCAAGAAAACTCTCTGCACAGAAAGCCTAGAAAGGCTCGGGCAGGAGATTGGGAGCATCACTGAGTTTGAATGCACTAGTGTGTGCATTGGGGGTCAATGTGCTGTGTAGTCAAGTGCATGCAGGTGAGCGTGTGTTGTGGTAAGAGAATGAGAGAGTGAATGTGCTGTTGTGGGTGAAGCAGTGGTATGGAAGGGTGTGTGTCTGCATGGACATGGTGCAGCGGAATAAATGTTATAGGAGGGCAAGGCCAGTATGGTATGGGTGTGGCAAGTGTTCATCCAGGTGTAAAGGGGCATGTGTGAGTATAAAGATGGTGGGCACTTACAGGAGTAAGTGTGTCCGAGTGCTGGGTAAGGAGGAAGTGAGGTCTGGGGGACTAGTGGTTAAAAAAATGTAGAAAATCCTGTGCTCTGTAACAGGGAAATGTGAGGGTACAATTTATGAAATAGTCTCAGACACTGGGACCGCCAGTACTGTCTTCTGGTGCAGAATTCTTTTCACACACAACATTCTTAGAAAAGGACAAATTAAAGAAGATGCTGAGATCAAGGTAAAACAGCCAGGAGAGAGAGGAAAATGTATATATTTACAGGCATAGTGTCAAAACTCACCTTCTAATGTCTGATTCCTAACTCTGAATACATCTCTGCAGCGCATCATCATGGTACAGTGCAACATTGAGGAGAAGCTAACTCAAAGGAATAGAAACACGACCTGAATCAGAAAAGTTTCTCTCTCTCTCCTTTAGTTAATTACTGGAAATCTTTGTTGTGTACCGAATCATCTAGGAAGCTGGATGAGGGAGTGAGTCCCCATATTAAAGACCATGCCTGAACAACCACTGCAGTTTAGTTTGGAAAGGAGAGTTTAAGCAAGTCAACTTTTAATTCTGCATTTGTCCCCGGAGCTCTTGCAATTCTCTCTCATTTTGGAATGCATGTCCTCCAACAGTAACACTTCACATGTAGGGAGCATTTTTGCAAGCATTTACTAATGAACCCTGCCCCCAACACCTCTACCGGTTGGTAAGTAAATATTCTTATTCCGTTTTATTCAAGGCTGTAGTGCCAGGGTCAGCTATAAAATTAAAGTTTCATTCTCAGTCTTGTGTTCAGTCCACTAAACTAGACCACACCTAGACAGACAAGAGCTAATGTTTTACCAAAATTTAGCATTGCTAAGGTGATGATGAAAAGCAGGATTATCGAGGCTAAATCACTGACTTCTGCTGTCTAATAGGTCATATGTTAATTGCCTGTTGGAAGCTAAGAGGAACCCCCTCCTCCCATTATCCCCATTCTGCAGAAAGGGAAATGGAGGCAAAGAGAAGGGAAGCCATTTGGCTAAGGTCACACAGCAAGTCAGTAAAAAGATGGGAATAGAACAAAAAAGGCTCCAGTTCTAACCACTAGGCAACCTTCCAGGCCAGAGCTAAAGACCAGCCCAGACTGAAAGTCCAAGAGAAGGGGAGACAGGAGGGTGAGCTGAAAATGGCTTTGTGATGATAGCGAATAACATTACTGCTTATGTCCATTTCAACCAGGGGAGTCCCTTGGATGTCATAACCAAGGTATTTTGTTGCTTACCTGGTGTTGCAGCTATCAGTAGATTTAAAAGGTCAAATATGGAAGAGGTAGCAGGGAAAGTAAAAATGGGAAGCAGATGCCATATGCATAAGTTAATTTTCAATATAAACAGTTGCTCCCATCAAACTGACTATGCCTGGTCCCCAATCAAATGGCTGGCAAAGTTCCTTCACTCCAAACATTGGGTATAATGAATTCAAGAGTTTTTGAACAGCTGCTTTTCATGGATCATTTAGAATTTGTGATGCAAATATGAAAAATCCATGTTAAATGCCCTCAACTAATTGAGTAAAGTACAGCAAATACAAGAGGCCAGATCGCTGACCGTGGTAAAACCAGCACAAAAGCCTTAATCTGCCCAGAGTGTCTACAGAGTACACGGGAAGAGCTGGAACCTTCTGTATCCCAGTGCCAATTCACAGTTCCGCTTACCAAGAAATAAACACTAGGCTCTCCTAAGAGATGATGTAACAAATCCCTCAGTGCCCGTCCTGTCAATTTAGGGCTAGGGAGAGAGGGGTGAGAGGCCGTATGGAGCTATTCCAGACTTTGTAGATTTGTTGTTTCAGAGCAGCACTTAACATCTGGGTTAAGGGGAGGTGGGATACTTTTGCTTAGTTTAGTTTAAAGCACAGGATGCAAAAAGAAGAAAGGTGATTATAGGCAGGACGGAGGCTGGGCAGGAAGCAGAGGTTGGCCTTGGGTGCACATGGTCAAAAATCAAACCAATGGGGCTATGGATACTGATGTTTTCAAGGCTGATTCCCCACTTTGGCGCTTCAAGTGTAAAAGGTGGGGGCACGCAAGGATTCTAAAAATTAATACTGGCCGCTCCAGGCTTGTATTAAACTCCCAAGGTTACAGCTTCTCTCTGACTTTGTTTTGGTAGCTGCTGCCACCACCCAAGTGCAGAACCCCTTTGAGCACCTGGGAATTCCCTCCTGTGGGCTACCCTCAAGTTTTCACACACACCCCTTTGGGGACGAGCTGAGAAAGAGAGAGGGGGGAAAAAGGGAAATCAGCTGTTGTCACCAGCTAATTAAACATGTGCATAAACCTCCAAAAATCCAATTCTGTTCTTAAAAAGAACAATTTTATTAATAAAAAAGAAAATATCTCTGGGAACTTAGGCTTTTGCTAGATTTTTAAAAAAACAGAAGGATTAAGCATCTAGATAGCTTTCTTGAGGTTCATCTTAAAGGTTACAGCAAAACAAAAGCACTTGTGGTTAGCACAACCCATGAAGAAATAATGAGAGATAAACCTAACTGTGTCTTTCTAGACATTTCCTGAAAAACTTACATATTTGGGTTTTTAGATGAGTAGTTTCTAGGCATGATACTGATGATTTTTCATACCTGGCCCAAGCTTCTCACACCACAACTCTACCCTGTCCCCTCTCTCTGGGAGAACAACCACAGACAGACAAAAGGGGAGTCATTTTTCAATTTTAAAGAGTTCTAGCCTTCCCATTGGCTGTTTTGGCCAGGTGCCCACTCACTTCCTTTTACCTATGCAGAGCAGAGAGACTTTTTAATCCTTTACAGGTAGAGCAATTAGAGAACAGCTACTAAGAAGGATTTTATAGTTACTGACTGGCTGGGTGTCCATAAAAGGGAGCTACCCCCCTTTTCCTTCATTTATCACAGATGTTCACATAGATCTCTTTTAAAAAAACAGGAGATGGAAGGTGTGATAGTGGCAGGAGAAAGCCAGGAAGATTGTAGCTTTCCAGTGAAGCATGGCAGAGCTGCGCTGTCTATAGACTAAAATAAGTTTGTGTTGTCTAGATGTTTCCTGTGACGATCCCAAAAATTCTACATTTGGTAGGTGAACACTTTACTATCTCACTATGAATGTACTGATGATATAGCTACAATTGCCTAGAATAGGGGCTGTTACACATCTCAAAAGGTGGTAAAATTATCTTTCCCGCAAACCTTCCTTAGCTCTGCATACTATGTGCATGGAAAGTAGCAGCTAAGGCCAGCACATGAACAAGTCTCCCCCAGTTGTAGTTTTCTAAAATTAGAACTTGCACGTCTGCTACACTACATACCAGCCACTGGTCCTTTCAGCTGTTCCTCACTTTATCATTATATTCTTCCGAGGGAGCCCATCTAACTGTTTTCTTGTTACTATGGAGGTAGCTTTCGCAAGTTGTGTGTCTGTGAGGAGCAGCAAAGCAAACACACTGATGAGCTGACAAAAACAATACAGGCCAATCATTTATACCCACTTTCTTCCTTTTGCCTTGAACAAGCAAAAAGCTCAGTCTAAAAGCCCATAATTGTTGCTCAGATTCCGAGAGAGACAAAGGGATGTTATTATAATAGTTTCAGAGATATCCACCAAGGGAAGAAAAGTGGCAAGTTCACTCTAAGTAAGCAGATAATCTTCTAAATTTCATTCATTTGGGTAACTTTTATTAAAAAAGATTTTGCTTTGTGTTTTTCAGTGACACGTACAAATCTAATTCGGTTTTAGGTTTCTTTGGAACTTCTGCGTTCATATTGACTCAGCCCCATAGTACAAATGCTTATTGCAGAGGCAGGGCTGTCTGTAACAGTTAGGTAGTTCCAGATGCAGTCTAGGCATTCATAAGATACTGTAAAGTTTCTCTGTCCCAGCTTGTTTGATTACCAATAACTACAAAGCAGAAATGATTTGATGTCACTGATTCAAGGGCTGCCTGGCTCTAAGGCTCTCTCTCAAACAGGAAGGAAACAGGAGGTACAAGGATGATGCCACAATTGTCAGAACTAAAAGCAAAAACAACTGAAGAGACCAAGTGTCAGGAAGGAAAACAGAATCAGAGTCAGAGGCCTGGGAAAACATTTGATTTGTATTATAACCCTTCAGGAGCATTCCAAGTTCTCAGAGCTCATCCTCAACATCGCCAAGAGCACCCCAGTCTTCAATTTGGATGGTGATGAAGAGAGAATGAGTTATTCTTCAGTATCTAGAGTTACATGCCAGCAACAGAACATATAATAAGTATAAATTCTGCTAGATAAATGAATCCTTTACACATTCTTGTCATCCTTTTACTGATTTGGTACAATCCACGTTCCCCATTAAGTCCAAAAGAAAATACATACATATTAAATAAATATACCAAAATTCTGCATGTGTTTGTCAGCCTGTGTCCTGGTTACACCTGCTTATACAGTGTGTATTAGAGAAGGACTCTTCTGCAAAGTTTTAATTCAGATGCAAACTCTTCCAGAAATTTGGAGTGTTCTGATGTAAGCTTCAGTCTGGGCCTGTCGCTAATATCTCTTGTGCATGACCACCCTCACTCACAAAAGTGCAGTTTATAAATGGCAGCAGGATGATTCAATAGTCAAATAAGATTATCTGTAGTTTACCTCATCAAAGAAAAGATATGGCTAGATGCAATTCAGTGTTGAAAATACAGAGCTCAAGGTGGGGTTGATCTCAGATCACCCGGGAGATTAAAGCCCCAAAGCATGAGAAAAGTATCTGTTTAAACATGAAGAGGCACTGACCAACTAAGCCCCAAGTTGTATGTTTTTAAAACAGTGTTTTTCAAATCTCTCCATCAAAAGAAATGGTTATGAAATCAAATAAAACCAATGAAAACTTTCCCCCTATAGTTTGAAAACGCCAGCATAGTGCCCAGATGAGACACAGAAAAACTGACAAGAATCAGAAGGTGAATCTGGGCAGGCTATTACTCATACCAAGTGAACTGCAAAACAAACAAATAGCTTTAGATGATGAAAAGTACATTGTTGCAGTTTACATCATAAGGGGTCAAAGGTAAGGAATTTCTTTTGAATATGGAATTTTTATTTTAAATCCCTTTATTTAAGACTGACCAGCATTAGATCCAAGTTGGGAATATCTGGGTTATGGATATATCTGGTACGTCTAGACAACAGTAATACTCATGCAAAGCAAGACAAGCAGCTTGATTGGATTAGATGGTTGTTTGGTGAATGACAGAACTTTTTTTCAGTGGCATGTATGTTTTTAATGTTTATCGTATCTCATCTAGGTACTTTGTTACAGAAACTACATAAAAAAGTTATGAAATAAATGAAACTCTTATCTTCTTTGGCAAATGCCCACTGAGAGTAATTAATGGCTTTGTTATACATCTACTTTTCAGTAAATATCATTATCCCCATTTTACAGATAGGAAACTAGAACCCAAGAACCTCCCCACAGCCACAGGCAAGTCAGAGGCAGAGTCAAGAATAAAACCCAGGGCTCCCGACTCACAGCCACACATGTGATCTACTAGCCTACACCTCCCTCCCTGTGTGTTTATGCCCCCTCTGGTAACATGCTCATCTGCTGTGACAGCAGCCCCTCCCATTGATGTCTGGATGTAGAATTCTGTGATCTCCTTCTCTGGCTGGTGTTTTAACTTGTGTAGTGCACGACCTTGGATTTCCCTGCTGTGAAAACTGAAAAACAAACTACAGCTGTTTAGTTGCAATGTAAGATAAGATGATGTTTGCACTGTAAAAGTACACTTCACTGATTAGGTGTAGAGAGGAAAGCAGAGTCCTGGAAAGGAACAATGGAGAAGGGCTGACTTTGAAATGACTCATTTAACACAGTGCAGTGCTTGTTAATAAATTCACAATTGTTAATAAATTCATAATCACCATGTTCCAGAATGATCTTACTGCATTGATCTCATCTCCTGCCAACTTAAACTTGAGCAGAAAAAAACATTTTCCTGAATTCTCGTGGCAAGCTTTGAAGCAAAGCCCTGTCCCCCTAAAGACTGTTGGCACCACTGTTAATGTGTGCATTTCCTGTGTGTTTAGTTGCGGCCTAGAAAAGATGACTTCTATGGCTAAAATAATATTTGTGTTCCTTTTATAACTTCCTGTTTGTTTTTGTTTCTCTAACATTTGTTAGGTACATTTTGTAAAGTTCTCAGAAGTTGCCAAGTGCTGTTGTTGTACTGTGTATTAAGAATATTTGCATGAGAAAAACAGAAATAAAAATAAAGCTGTTTGACAAAACAGAGGGGTTTTTTGACCTGCAGTAACATACCCACCTTATCTGCCAGTAGAATAGTTTCTAATTGTTAATTAATACATTCAAGGGAAAATGCTATTCCTCTAAACAAATATGTTTAGTTTAAAAATGCATAACAAAGGAAGTAAATGGATAGGAAAATAAGATTTTTTGCATTGAACTTTCCAAAGCTTTTAATGGGATTCAACAGGTTTGGCCATAAAACAGATTTAGGTTGCTTTGTATTGGATTTTATATGTCTAAGTTATAACCCCATACATGCCCCTGAAAACAGGGCTTTAGGGTGGAAATGCTGATCCATACTTAATCCCAAGATCCTGACAATCCCTCTACAGTATTCTACTAAGATGCTGGGAGCATCCCAAAAGTCAGGCCATCACAGGAAGCAGCCACCATTGTACTAGGGAAAGGGAAGAAGGCCAGGTCATATTACAGGTGGGATTTGATTTCTAAGAATTCATCTTTATAGCAGGGCCTGAGATAAGATTTTCAGAATTGTTCCCTGAAGCCAGAAAGCAGAAATTAAAAGAAAAGGGGTACGGTTCAAAGGCGGTGGGGTCCAGGTAGACGCAAATTAGGAGAAGATGGACTTTGGCTGACAAGGCAGATGGAGGTTGGTTACCAGGAAATTCAGTCTGAGTAAAGGTGCATTAGGCAAGTGATGAAGTCTGACCAGAGGCTCAGATCTGATGCTGAAAGACTTGCACAATTTCACTCCTTGTCTGAAAACGTCTCAGAACATTAAATAAGGACTTGGTACAACAAATGGCGCAGGTATTTCAGCCCCATTCCTTGGAGCATTTTCTCTGGCATCCTCTGAAATCCCCTTTGCTGCTTCTTTTGTGCAGCCTCTGGCCCGGGACAGACTCGGTGCTCTTTGGCACTTGTCATTTTTCTTGGAATACTGTATATATTTGTGACAACTCATGTCACAGAAACCCCCTTGGGACTGTCACCTGATGTGCTGAAATTCTCTCTAAGCCCATTTTCCCTGCCAGCTTGGGGCTTCCAGAAGCCTGCCTTGTTGAGCCAGACACGCTAGCCTGCTGCAACACAGACCCAAGGTCTGGGCTAAAAGTTGCAAGCTTTAAGTGAAAACAGCTCTGCAGGTTACCTGACTCCAGCACCCAGACACCCGACTCCCAATGGGATCCAAACCACAAATAAATCCATTATACTCTGTTTAAAGCTTATACAAGGCAAACTCAAATTGTTCGCCATTTATAATACTGATGGAGCGAGATACACAGCTGTTTGCTCCCACAGGTATTAATCACTTACTCTGGGTTCATTAATAAACAAAAGTGATTTTATTAAGTATAAAAAGTAGGATTTTAAGTGGTTTCAGGTAATAACAGGGAGAACAAAGTAAGTCACCAAAGCAAAAACATGCAAGTCTAAGCCTAATACATTAAGAAACTGATTACAGATACTATCTCACCCCCAGAGATGTTCCAATAAGCTTCTTTTACAGACTAGACTCCTTCCTAGTCTAGACCCAATCCTTCCCCCTAATACAGTCCTTGTTAGTTCCAGCAGACTTCTCATGACTGGCCGTCCCTTTGTCCTGCTCCACCCTCCTTTATAGCTTTGGCACAAGGTGGGAGTCTTGTCTCTCTAAGTCCCCACCCCTCCTTCTAAATGGTAAAGTTCCAGATTTAAGATGGATTCCAGTATCATGTGACATGTTCACATGTCCTGTGAGACCCCAGCCTCCATTTTTCCTGGGCTGGCCCACATGTACACAGGAAGGTTTGCAAGCAAACAGAGCCATTTACAATTCATTGATTCTGAAGCACCCTTAATATGTTTATATCACTAATATAAGTCTATATTTTATTCTCCTAATTTCAGACATAGAAATAATACACGCAAACAAATAGGATGAACATACTTAGTAGATCCTAAGCTTTGTAATGATACCTTACAAGAGGCCTTTTGCATAAAGCATATTCCAGTTACATCATATTCAGATTCATAAGCGTTTTTTCATAAAACATGAGTGCAATGTCACAACATTTAATACTGTTTTCCCCATAGTCTGCAGACAACTATGAGATACAGGTGCAGCCTGCACAGAGCTAATGAGTGTCAAATCCCAGCTCCCTGACCACCCACTGAAACAAGATGCCCAGTGCTTTGAAGCGAAAGAGAGTATGCTTGTGGCAGACAGCAGGGATCTCTTCGCCACATCTGGCCTGGTGGGGACTGTCAATGGGTCTGTGTCTCAGCCAGTGCAGGATGCTGTGTTCATTCCAGAGTCAGATGTTACTCTTCTGTGGAGCTCTTAAAGTGTGTCACAAAGGTTAAACCTCCACACTCCTGTGAAGTGGGTAGTTGTTACCCCCACTTTTCAAATGGGGAAAATAAGGCACCAAAGCAGGAGGGGAAGTCATTTGACCCAGATGTCACGCTGAACAAAGGGCAGAGGTGAGAATACAACACAGAAGTCCTGTCCCCTAGTCTTGTGCTTGGACTTATAGCTCACACTCCCCTCCAGAAGAGCATAAATTTTGGAGCTTAAGGCTTCCTGACAGAAGTCTTATTTCATTTTTGTGAGGTGGCTACACAGGGAGTGACCACACCTGGAAACTTAAAATAGGGTTTAGATGGGAAGAAAATAATGTTGCTCCCTATGTAGGCACCATTTTAGCAGTGGGGGGGGGGGGGTCAGGTCAGATGGGTAACAGTATGAAAGCTCTGAACTAGCTCAGGGCCTAGAAGTTGCAAGATGTGCACCACCTACTCGCTGCATGGCTCAGCTTACAGGTACTTTCCAAACCAAAACCCACAACCCTCCCATCAAAACAAAGAGAGAGAAAGTGCACGCAAGGGCTATATGCCAACAGAGGGAGAGGGGCCAATTCCTGACCTTACATCTGAATTACTGTAATAATAATTATATTTATTATTTGTATTATCATAGCCTCATGTCCCTGCCCTGATTTCACCCTGAATAGATAGTCCCAGTTAAGGATCCTCAGGAATAAAGTGCATCACATTGGCAGCTATAATATCTCTGAAGTTGGAGGGAAAGCAACTGCTCCATGTTTACTGTGACCAAATGTCTCTATGGCTGCACACCCTGCCCTGGTTCTTACTAATACTCTCTAGTGTCCCCTCTAGATTTTCACTGGGCACTTTATGCTTCTAACTTGTGACAGAAACACATTCTGGTGTCATGTACAACACCAACCCATCTGTAGCTTGCAGCTGTTTGGGCAAGCAGAGAGGATCAGCCCTGGACACTCTGTCTGACTGACAGGCCCACTGGCCGGCAGACCCGCGAGGCTGCTGGCCTTGGGTGAAGGGGGTGCAGTGACAGGAGACATGATCAAGACTCCAGCACACACCAGTGATTTTCCCACCCTCCAAGCACTGTCACTTACTAACCACTAAATGCTCCATCTCTGTGGAAGCTGCAAAGCCCCTGGTGCCTGTAGTCACTAACCTGCATGCCTGGCCCTCAGGGGAAATGAGAAAAGGCTGGGAGGAGGGCACAGGACCACTTCATGCACTCCTCTGAGCATCCAGCTACTCTCTCTCTCCCTGTAGAGAGGGCAACAATGGACCAATTCATCCCTGGTGTAAGCCATTCCATCTCCCACTTACTTCAAAGGCAACCTTGAAAGCTGGAGTAAATGGGATCCAGCGGGGATAGTGGCACACAAAGCTGTGACCTGAGATCAGCTGCCCATTTCCTGAGCCATAGCGTTAGCCAACGTGCCTAATTCTCCTCTCTCTTATTTCAGGTTTACAGCCATTCATCTCCTCTGATTTCCAAAGGTCTACTCCTGATTGACACCCCTGGGCATGTGCAATGAATCAGGTCCCTTCTCCCAGAATCCTGACCCTGTATCAACAGGGCATGTTCACCCTGCGGATGCTACAACAGCACAGCTACCACACTGCAACTATGCCCTGTAGCGCCATAGCGTAGATGCTCTTTCCATCGATGTAGGTAATGAGCATCGGTGGCTAGGCTGACAGCTGAATTCTTCCATCCACTGAGCTGTGTCTACACAGTAGGCTAGATCAGCTTAACTATGGTGCTCAAGGGTGTGAATTTTTCACACCCCTAAGCAATGTAGCTGGAATGATCTAAATTTTAGTGTAGACTAGGGCTTAGATTTCACACTCACCAAGACCACTGAGAGTCCTTTTTCTCCCCTGTTAAATCATTCGGTTTTGTTGACTCCCTCTCTGATTGGAATTCCTGTTTTCATTTGCATTAATTTTGCACTGATCCAACTGTGACCCATGTTTATGAAAGGGGCTTGTGAGCGGCAATGTTAACTAGCCTCAGTTTGCTGATTCAGCAACAGAATAAATAGGTAATTACACTCTGCCATATGTGTCTCTAATTCCAAATTGACGGTGTCCAAAAGGCTCTGTGTGTTACCAGCGGATGACTGGAATTGGGACTGTAAAAATGAGTAAATTGGTCCCCAAGGCCAGAAATAGCTCTGCCAAATCCCACTGTTTATATCATACTGAGTGGCTGACTTGTGGTTATTTTGTAATTTAATACTGCTAAATGTCAACTGGAAATCCTTTCAACCACAGTTTGATACCTAGTGACAGAAAATCATTCACGACTTACACAAAGCAGCCAGCTCAGAGAGGTGTATTTTTTCTTTCAATCTTTGCATAAACATTTATCTAGCAGTGGTTGCCATGGCCTTGAGGAAGGAGGCAAAACACATTGGGTGAGACCCTGTCCCCAAAATGATGCACGCTTGATATGCACAGCTGAAAGCATTACCTCTCTAGGCACCCTGTGGCTTCCTGACAGAAAGCTACATGTGTCCAGCTCTCCCACTGGCCATCCCAGTCAGCATTAGCTGGTTTGCAATTCCCACTGGCAGCACAGCCCAAATGTTACATGGACTCCATTTGAGTTCTTTGGGACTTTAAGTAATCAAGAAAACCAAGAAAGGTCCCACCCCAGATGTTTCTTCTAAATAAACAGAAAGAATAATGGTTTGTGCAAAGGTCACTCACTCCATGCTGGGACACAGAGCTGGGGAGCGAAGATTGTGACTGAATGGGATGCGTCTGTATCAAATTATGAACTCCATCTTGTGTTATGTGCTGAACAGATGTCTAAGATCTTTTAGAAATGGAAAAGGTACAGAGAAGGACAATGAAAATGATTAAGGATATGCAACAGGTCTCACAGGAGGAGAGATTAAAAGAGTGGGACTGTTCATCTTAGAAAAGAAATGATTAATGGGGAGATATGCTAGAGGTCTATATCATGAAAGGTGTGGAGAAAGTGAGTAGGGAAGTATTATTTACCCCTTCACATAATGCAATAACCAGGGGCCACCCAATAAAATTAATAGTCAGCAGGTTTAAACAAACATAAGGAAGTATTTCTTCACATAACACAGAGTCAACCTGTGGAACTCATTGCCAGAGGATGTTGTGAAGGCCAAAAGTATAACTGGGTTCAAAAAGGAATCACATAAATTCCTGGAGGACAGGTCCCTCAATGGCTATTAGTCCAGATAGTCAGGGATGCAACCCCATGATCTGGTGTCCCTAAGCCACTGACTGCCACATTCTGGGACTAGCACACGGAAGCCCTGCCCAGGAAAGGCTCTGAGGTGGGGGCCAACCGATGCCACACAATAAGTTGCCAGTGACAGAGGGCAAGAGGGACTCTGCCCCGCCTGAAATAATGACACAGTTTGGACTCCCAGAGGCAACGCAAGCTCAGCCTGCATTAGACTCCACAGCTGGTCCTGTTCCCCCCGCTCAGAGCTGGGGGTAGCAGCATCAAGGAGGTGCTGTGAGAGCATGCGGGGGGTGGGGGTGGGCAAGAGAAGGATTCTCAGAGCTCTGTCTGGGGAGAGGGAGGACCCCTTCTTTCCTTGGTCTTGTCCTAGTCCCACCCAAGATAGATCTTTGCCCTTGGTCACTCTCACAGAATCACAGGAGTGGAAGGGACCTTGAGATGTCATTTAGTCCAGCCACCTGCACTCATGGCAGGACTAAGTATTGTCTATTCTAGACCATCTCTGGCAGGTGTTTGTCCAACCTGCTCCTAAAAATCTCCAATGATGGAGATTCCACAACCTCCCTAGGCAACTTATTCCAGTGCTTAACCACCCTGAGAGTTAGGAAGTTTTTTCTAATGTCCAACCTAAACCTCCCTTGCTGCAATTTAAGCTCGTTGTTTTCTTATCCTCAGAGGTTAAGAAACAATATTTTCTCCCTCCTCCCTGTAACAACCTTTTACATACTTGAAAACTGTTATGTCCCCCCTCAGTCATCTCTTTTCCAGACTAAACAAACCACATGTTTTCAGTCTTCCCTCATAGGTCATGTTTTCTAGGTCTTTAATCGTTTGTGCCACCCTGGATTCTCTCCAATTTGTCCTCTCCATCTTTCCTGAAATGTGGCACCCAGAACTGGACACAATACTCCGGTTGGGGTATAAGCAACGCAGAGTAGAGCAGAAGAATTACTGCTTGTGCCTTGAATCAGAAGTGATGAAGAGTCCTGTGGCACCTTAAAGACTAACTAAAGTATTAGAGAATAAGCTTTCGTGGGCTAATATCCACTTCGTCGGATGCATGCAGTGGAAGTATCCAGGGGCAGGTATAAATAGGTAGGCAAGAAAACTTTAATAGGTATAAATATATAAGTAAGTTTAATAGGTATAAAGGTATAAATAGGTAGGCAAGAAAAGTTTCTTGCCTACCTATTTATACCTGCCCCTGGATACCTCCACTGCATGCATCTGATGAAGTGGGTATTAGCCCACGAAAGCTTATGCTCTAATACTTTAGTTAGTCTTTAAGGTGCCATAGGACTCTTTGTTACTTCTGCTTGTGTCTTGTTTACAACACTCCTATTAATACAGCCCAGGATGATGTTCACTTTTTTTGAAACACTGTTGATTCATATTTAGCTTGTATGACGCCGAGGTCCTTTTCCACAGTTCTCCTTCCTAGGCAGTCATTTCCCATTTTGTATGAGTGCAACTGATTGTTCCTCCCTAAGTGGAGTACTTTGCATTTGTCCTTATTGAATTTCATCCTATTTACTTCAGACCATTTCTCCAGTTTGTCCAGATCATTTTGAATTTTAATCCTCTCCTCCAAAGCATTTGCAACCCCTCCCAGCACGGTATTGTCTGCAAACTTTATAAGTATTCTCTCTACACCATTATCTAGATAATTGACAGTTTTTCCCAATTCTTAGCTGCTATGATGTAGGGTGATCAGGTTAATTAATGAGTTGAGGGGTTCCTCCAGTATCCCATAGAGCAGCTGGTCAGGTGCATTGTTGTTCTGTTTATCTACTTCTGAAGAATCAGGCATCGGCCATGGTTGGAGGTGAGAGGATATGAAGAAGATGATGGCCCAATGGTCCAACCCGAGTTCCAGTATCTGGGCACTCGCTCTTCATAAAGGAACCCCACTGTTCTTACTAGGTAATGACTTTTTCAGTGACGGCGTGAAGTGGAGCTATTTTATTTAATCAGTTTTATTGGGGTGTTACCTGGGCTGTGTTCAGTGAGACACAGATCAGTAAACAACCCAAATGTATTCATTTTGCACAGTGGAACGAGAAATTCTGTTACAGGGATTGATTTGGGCAGCCCCTGTTCAGATTGTTCCAAATCCACCAAACAGTGACACACTCCCAGAGAAGCAGTGTTCTGTGGCTTGCAAAGATAGAGCAAGACATTTTAATGGCAAGCTATGTCGGTCAGGTTACAATTGGCTCCAGCACGCACTCCGGGGTCTGCAACTATCTTTGCCTGCAGACATGTGGGCCACAAGGAGGAGACACATTTCTGCCATCTATTGGGAACCTCAACAACAAGCAAACAAATTGCTCCCATTCTGAACCCTGTCTCCCTACTGCTCCTCTGATCTTGGAAACCAAGTTCCATAGTGCTCACAATCTGCTACAATCTGTATAGAAGCTTTTGCCAACTACGACTGCAGGGCAAATGTTACATATACATAGGGTGACCGGATGTCCCAATTTTATAGAAACAGTCCCGATTTTTGGGTCTCTCTCTTATATAGGCTCCTATTATTCCCCCACCCCAGTCCCAGTTTTTCACTTTTGCTGTCTGGTCACCCTACATATACATGACCTCTCACTAATTGAGAAAAAGCTGAGGTGGGGAGGAGATTGGATTAGAAATTCCCATTGTATACCAGTCAGTGACTCAGATTTCAGCTGGTTATTTCTCATTTTGACATTTCATGCGCTAAGGAAGAGAGTCTGCAATTGGCACAGGACTCAGAATAGATATCCACGCGCTGAACAGACAGACACCCTATATGCAGCCAAAAAGAAGCCTACGCAGACACACACACACACAAATCGGGTTAGCTGGAGGTTTGCTCTTCCGGAAAGCTCTCTGCACTGATTGCCTGCCCCAAGGGGCCTCCTCCGGAATTCCCAGGGCTGGAATCCAAAAGAAAATTCCAAAATCCCAGGCCTCAGTTCTGCAAGCCAGTTAGAGATTGGCCTATCCAGGGTCTGCAGAATTGAGCCCCAATGAAAGAAAGAACAATTCAGGTCACACGCGCTTGCTGCTGTCTGGTCATCGCACCAGCCAACTTCATGGGGTAGGCAGGGGCTGTCTTGAGCACAGAAACAGGCTCCAGGAAGGACAGGAAGAACCTGGGATTTTCTTTGTATAAAGATGCTTGCGCTCCTGTCTCCATGTGGAGAGTGCTGGGAGGATATGGGTGGACAGGCCCTGGGCAGTATGGGCTCCTTCCAGCCTGGAATCTCTCACAGCAGTTACACTGCTCGTCAGAAGCAACCCAAGAAACTTCTCGTCTCAGTGGTAGAAAGGGCAGGCTGTTCTCGCATCACATTGTTCAGACCCCACAGAGACACACGACACAAGAGTACACAGAACGGCCAGTAATATTCTGCAGATGGGGAAAAGCCAGTTTAAATGATGCTTTTAGCTTCTCATACCTAATGCCCAGAGTGTGGATTTCTGGAACGGCTTTCAGGTGGGTTTGAAGAGATGCTGCCCTCACCCTGCTGTAAATCAGAAGTCAGGCCATTTAACTCCATGCCATTGCACTGGTGTAAAAGCAGCAGGAGGGAATAAGACCATAGGTACTGCTACACCCCCGGATTTGAAGTGATTTCCATTATATCCAGGGTTTACAGTTTGGTTCAATGGCTCTCAGCACCCCCAGCCCCCATACAAACTGTTCCAGCCCTGGTTAATGACCCTGGTCACTACAGGCAGAATGGAGCTGCCATGTGCCAGTGCTGCCATGTGGCACAGGGACCAGAGTGACACCTGCCAAGCTCTTTCACTCAGAGTAGGAGAGAGATTAAAGGGCAGGATGGTTGGCAGTTAGGGCTTAGTTCATTAGAAAGAGCCCTATTTAATTAGGAATTAGCTTGGCTCTGCTGGGGATCAGGGACACACGGGCTGGGAATACAGAAGCTGCAGAGTGATGCTTGTCAGACATTTGAATGCTGGCAGCCTCATAGCCCCTTTTGCTGCCGGGGAAAGGGCAGCCCCAGCCCTCAGCTGCCTTGTCAGGCTGTGCCCCTCAGAGATTCACTGATGCTGTTGTCATGGCCAGACTAATCCTCCTCCCTGGGACCTGAGGCTGGTTTCCTTTCCAGGGCCAGGCTGCACATTATGCCTCCAGAGCTCTGCTCAGTTTAAAAATACATGTTTAGATTTAATCCGTGCTGCCCTAGGGCACAATGACCAGTCTGGCACTGAGATCACCTGACAGCCCCGAAACGACACCTCCCCCAAAGACAGAGCCCTCAGACGCTGGCACCTAGAGTCTCAATTCCTCTCGCTTGGAGACCCAATAGGATTGTCTCTGTTAAGTGGGATTATGGTAAAAAAACAAAACAAAAACACCTTTGTTACTGACTCTGTCTGCTCTGTGGATGAGAATTGAGTCATAGCGGATTAAAGGCTCATGGTTAGAGCCAAGGAACTGGATCCAGGACTCCTGGGTCCTGTTTTTCAGCTCTATCATTGAGTTCCTATGTGACTTTGGGTAAGTCATTTAACTGTTCTGTGACTCACTTTCCCCTACCCATGAAGTGGGGATGACACGGGCCTATGACTGATCAACTATTTTGTGCTAGTGAAGCACTTGGCAGATGGCCATTGCTATATCAGCAGGGGGCATTATTCTTATTCCTGCCTCGGTCTGTGACCTGAGAAACAAAATACATCCATGTGCCAAAAAATGGGAGAGCACTGAGCACTAGGAATAGGCAGCTTCCAGCAATTACTATCTACCCTTGTATAAAATTACTGCAGGATCCCACAGCTACAGTCCCCAGCACTACAGGCCAAACCTATGCCTCTGTTGAGGTGGTGATGATTTGGAGCTGCACTACCCTAGAGGCAGCTTATGGGAGCATAGGACTTCAGGGAGGCATTATCCTTCTCCAAGCAGCCCACTGCACAGGCAGTGCTCATAGGCTGCACCCTTCCAGTGGATGCTACCCCATATGCACCTCACTGGTCCTGCAAACTGGTGTAGCAGGGAGGAAGCAGGGCCATCTTCTCTCCATGTCCTCTGAAGGGAGGAGCACAGGGGCATGCAGCATGGTGGCCACTCCACACATCGCGTGCATAAGGAGTGTGGTTTGGGGTCTCCATCTATGCGTCACCACACCTGATAAGTGTTGATCTCAATCTGGCCCTTTATCTCAGGCATTTAGTATCAGCATGTTAGGCAAGCAGCTCAGTGTGCGTTAGGTAATTACCGCAGACAACTGTCGGTTTGTAAAATTGGTGAATCCACATCTGTCCTTGAGTCTCATCGGTAATAGACTTCAGGCTGCAGCAGTCCATCCTCCCTGACAGAGAGCAAAGCGCTAAGGGGAAACGACACTGCCTTCTTACAGTCCACGTTGTGCCCTGGGAGTTGGTCCAGAGTAAGGAGAGGCAGATCCCAGTTAAAGTGCAAGGGGAGAGGGGAGAGTGCACGTGTGTGTAAGCTCCATACCCCAGTGCAGTGTGCGTGTGTGTGTGGGGGGGCGTGTCTGAGATCTACACCCCGGTTAATGTGCATGGGGAGAAGGGATGGTCTACACTCCACGTAAAGTATTTTCTGACAGGATTCTCCTCCCTATCAATGAGTGAACATCCCAAGTACTTTCCCCAACTCTCATCTGAGCCACAGACATTGGATGTTGGCTCCTGCACCTTTCTCCAGGGGGCTGCAACCAATCAGCTTCCAATGGCATTTTGCAAAGCAACAGTAATGACTGAAGCCTCTTTACCTTTAAGGCATAAGGTACAGTGCACACAGCAAGAAGGTTTGCCTAATTAACTCCGATTGTATATGACATTGTCATGTTGATTTACTTAATATACATGGGAAATCTCTCTATTTCACCAGCTGATTGGTGACATAATCTGGGACTGTAAGGAGCAGGTTTGACACCAATTCCCTCTGGTTATGTTACCTGTCTTTTCCACCTGCAATCACATCAATGAAGCTCACAAGGAACTTCAATATCTAATTTATTCATTTTGCTTCTGATTTATTGTAAAAAGGGATGACTGTCAGGGTACACTTGTCTAGAACGACAATCAAACCCAGAATCCTTCAGAAGCAGGAGCCTTCTCAACAAGTATCAGGCTTCACCCATCGGTGTGTACATCAGAGGGATCGCAATTACCAAGCACGTTTTCACCACTGTGTAGACCCATGTGGGCTGGGAGAAGGGTTTTAGCCAATCGCTGCCTGGAAAAATCAATTACCCTGCCTTGCCATTCACTAAAGATGCTGGAAACCATGACTGACACGTGACATCTTTGATCATGTTACTCCTTCTCATGTTTGTCCTGGGATCATTATTCACTTTTTACTAAGCCAAACTTAGGACCTGATTTTGAAATGCTTCCTTATGTAAAGGGCACCACTAAGGCCCATGAGACAAAGGTCCATCCAGCCCAGTATCCTGTCTACTGAGAGTGGCCAATGCCAGGTGCCCCGGAGTGAGTGAACCTAAGTCCAAAGTTAAGAAAAATAAACCTTGTGCTGATGGCAGCAAACTCCCACTCAGGTGAAAGCAGCCCCCTTAGATCTTACTCATGATTCAATTGACAACGAGGCCAAGATTTCCAAAGCTGCTTAAAGGAACTGGACGTCCAAAGCAGCTTTAAAAATCTCACCCTAACTATGCACCCCTTCAGGATGACACCGACAAATTTGCTTTTGGCAGCAACTGGTGTTCTGGACCCAGGCACTGCCGCAGAAAGCCAGATGCTCCAATGCACTGGGTGAGTTTGCTCTTTAGTGAAGAGGTATACGTTAATGATACCTTGTCTATGGGCAACACTGAATCTCTCTTAAAAATAAGAGGCTGGGTTATTTCTCCCAAACTATCTTGGGTTAAATGCATTGTAGAGCAGCACTGCAGCTTTCCATTTTCATATCATTCCTGAATGACAACTATGTAGGTTCGTGTGCATGCAGTATGTGGATCTTAGGTAAGAGCGAGGAGGAATTTTTCAGCAGAGATCTCCTCAGTTGTCCCAAACACAGAGGGGATAATATGCAGGATGTTACAGATTTTTCCACTGAAGCCCAGATAGGAATGGAGAGGCAGGTATATTCAAAACTTGTTTGCAGGGTTGATTTGCAGCCTGTTTGTTTATTAAAGCTGTGAATGTTGAAACCAATGAGCCTCTCAGTCAACTTCTTAAAAAAAAAAATCTAACTAGTCAAGAGAATTCAAACCAGCAGAGGAAGGAGATGCTGGCATGACCAATGAGAAAACAAAAAAAGTCTCTCTGGGTAAATTCAAATTCCTTTTGGGTGCACATTATTCTGGAAACATTTTAATCCTGGAGTACTTCCAAGAGTCCCAGACATCAATGGGATGTGGATTCTTCCACTCCTAGTTTGCAAGTTCAAATCCAGCCTTGGACAGCCATGGCCAAAGATTATCCCGTCTCTCAGCTGTAGTTCCAGGTCTGCTGGAGATGAGCTGGGGTTGCAGCCTTGGTTTTAGACCTTGAACCTGCAACTGCTAATGCACCCACACGCAGCTAATTGCAGGGTCAGAGGCCTGGGAGACAGGTACCTACATCACATCCCCACAGCTAGCATTACATGAGATCCTTTCCAATGGGCTCCATAGAGAAGTGAAGGACTGAACGGGGCTGAACTCCCCCCTACCTCTTAGTCCCTGCTCTTTGTTTGCATCAACAAGGGATTTGACTCTTCAGGGCTTCCCTCTGGCACCTTCCACCTGCACAAACATCGTTTAATAAAATTGCCCAAACTTGGAGAGTCTCCCTGTCCTCCAAAATGGGAGCAACTTTCTCTGGGCTGGTTCACTTTCTCCACAAAGGGATGCCTGGAGTAACTCAAGTAACAAACCCAGAACACTTCCCCCTGCACATAGCCTACCCTCGTCATGGCCACACTCCTCATCGCAGTGAAAAGAAACCCTCGTTTGGCAGAGCAATCAGGAAGAGCAGGGTTAGCCGATCAAAGAGATTTTCAGATATTCTGTGGCAGGCATGCTGCCCAGCTCGGGAGCTGAACAAGCAAGGAATAGGCCAACGTGCAACTCCATTGGATGACAGCCTAGTTAAGATCTGTCTGTGTCAGCACAAAGCCTAATCTGGGTTGATGCAAACTGCAGAAAGTATCATTAGAGGCTGTTGGGGGAAGTCAAGGAGCTTCACTGCTCCCTTCTTGTCTGCCTCAGTAAGAGATATTTCTATTTAAAGAGGTGGATTTGATCCTCAGAATTTCCTCTCTAGATCTCCAATATTCACATGTGTCACCCTGTTTCTCCTGGCTAATTAATCACTCACTAAGCTTGTCAAATTAGAACCACGTTCGCTGTGTGCCTGCAACATGTTATGAGGACTCTGGGGTGAATTTTTCTCCCTTTGCTTTATTGCTGGCACTTAGGAATCCATCCTGGAATTCAGCAGCACGTCTTACAGTCTTTTGCAGCGCACCCCCCAGGTTGCCATATTGGCAAGGTACCAATGCACTGCTAAATCTGCAGCAGGCTGGGATGAGGAGGCGGCGGCCTACAGTATCTATTAGAGTGGTTGCACACAGAGCTATGACTCAGTGTAAGGGCCTTGCAAATAACACATCTCACGCTACAGTTATTCTCTTTCTAGTCAGTCCCTTGTCCACGAGATGCTCTGGAATCCCCAGTCTAACACTGCCCTATTCCGCGTGTTCAGTGTTGAATCCTTTTAAACTGGGAGCCCTGCGATTTGATCATAAAAAAAACAATCCCAGAAAACTTGCCATCAAACTGGAAGAGCCAGGAAAGGCAATCTTGACAGAGGAAGGAGAACATTTGGTATTTTCCTCTAACCCAGTGATTGGAGAATTCCCAAAGGTTTAGGAGAAGTACAGATCGTAACCAAAACTATCTGAACCTCCTAGATCTGCAGAACTATGCAGGAGATCTTGGGAGAACAAGATTTCTTAGGGGATTACCAAGACTTCCCACTTTTAGTTATCATCAGAATCAAGCTCTGCACAGCCCAGGACACATCAGCTCGAAGTGGCACTAGGCCTGCAGACATAGCCCCACTGCTACAGGATTCAATTGCCTTCCCCCCCACCCCCGCAACACACCTTTCAAGATCCATGGGTCCTATGCATGCCTATCTCAGCGTGTGATGTACCTCATCAGTGCATAACATGCCCCAATAGCAGCTATGTGGGTGAAAACAGACTATCACCATGCTCTTGAATGAACTAAAACATTCAGTGTGTCACTGTGACACTTGTGGGCAACCATTTTTCATGAAGTGACTACTCCATATTTCATCTCTCCGACCTCATTCTCCAAGAAACCTACACAACACCACCTTCAAAACACAAGCCTGGGCTCCTAAATTCAAAACTCTGATGCACTCTAGAAAACAGGGATTTAACAGACACTGATTTTGTGGTCCATTACAACAATTTGTGACATACTAACCTGCCTACTAACCTTTAATTGCCTCTTTCATTTAAAGTGGTCTTCTAGAGAACTTGTGAGCCCGTTATAGGTAACAATCTATCCCATCTTGGATGCTCTGGTTACCTTCTCCAGACCTGCTCGAAAGCTTGTCCAATCCACGAACAGAAGTTGGCTCAACAAAAGATAGTCCCTCACCCACCCCATCTACTTCTAATAAAGTCAGAAATCCTTTAAGTGCACCTCTCATTGTGATGCGTTGACACTTGTGCTACAAGTCGGAACCCAGCAGGGCAGTTGTATGGGAAAATGTACAATGGTGGGAAAAAGAGTTCTGTGGCACCTTAGTCTGGACTTCTGCAATTCCAGACTAACACGGCTACCCCTCTGAATGGTGGGAAAAGTGAACTCTGCACTCACCTCTGAGCAAGAGAAATGGGCAAAGTGCATTAGGAACCATGAGCTCCAGTTCAACATCTGCCACTAGCTCCCTCTGGGAAAGTCCCCTCCCCTCTCTGCCTGTGCTTTCACATTGAGAAAGGGGACAGTAACTCTTACTAACATCAGACTCAGTTTGTCAGAGCCAGATCTCAGCTGCAATAGCGTGAATACAGACTAACCCTACTGGTATCGATGGGGTTTCCCAGACTTACAAGTGAGGTCATGTTGGACTCGTAGAGCGTGTATAGTGCTGCAGTGGGGACTAGGCTTTATTATTAAGGAATGAAATCTTGGAGTCCTGCGTGACGGTTCCTGGGGGAGGGGAGGGATGGAGAATTTGTCCCGGGAGTGCTGTGGGCCAGTTGCAATGCTGAAGAGAAGATTTCAACCTCACTCAGGGTGGCTGAAAAGTCTTCATCAATCTCCTTCAAAGCATAGCAGTTGGGATAGACACACTGCTGAATCCCTCCACATAGAATTTGCTTTGCTTTGCCTGCGTTTGACGCATGGGAGACTGTGACAAAGTTCAATTTTTAGGGTCAAATCCTCAGAACAAGTAAGACAGCATAAGACCCTTGGGGCCAATGGAATCACACTGATTTACACCAGATGAGGATCTGGCCCTTAGGATAGTTGCAGCTGAAAATATTAGTTTGAAAGTGTACAGTTCACTGTGAAGTTCCCCTTGAAGTCTCATCTGCTTGTACAAAAAACTGTACAAATATCTAGCGGGATTCAGTTTATAGCTATTCAATTTCCAGGCCAGTCACTAAAATAAAAAGAATACAGCATTTGAAATAGGTCATCCAAGGGATAAAGAGAACAAACTGTGAGAGAGCAAGCAGGGCAAAGAAAGCCTTGCCCTGGACAGCTGCAGGGGGAAGGACATAGGATTGTCACTGGAGATTATAACAAGCTCATTATTTTTATTGTATTTTGTTTATTTGTAGTTTAGCAATGGACTAAAGAGCCTGAGTAGCTGCATCAGGGAAAGCTAGGACTCTGATTCCAGAGAGTCACTTGAACAAAGAAAATATTTTCTAATAACTTTTTGTATTAAAGATCTTCCTTGACGGGTCAGAGAGAGAACCCAAGACTCTACCTTGTTTAAACCTGAAAACTGAACTGATATGCCCAGGGTTTAGAGATTTGAACCTGTTGGTTACAGTTTCAATTTGAGGAAAGGAAGAACTGCTAACTGAATGTTAGCCCCAACTCAGCTCAAACTCAGCACAAAATCGATGCTGAGTTACAAAGAGTTCTATCAGCTTTTATTTTTATTATTTTTTTGCCTTTTAAAAAAAAGTCATCCTTGCTCTTTCTGATTTCAGCCAGGACTGGAAGTGAAAATACTAAAATGCTGTTTGAGAAACTTCTCCTGATGAAGTGGCAAATTTTCCAGTCAGATTTCTAGACCAATGTGTGTATTAAAATGCTTTAAGACCATGAGATCAAAGTAAAATCTAACTGTTAATAACTGAACAGATTCTCTGTGCTTCCTGAGGACCATGCAGATGAACTACCTGGGTGTCTAGGGATGGTCTCAGGGAGAACACATACCATCTCCATAGTCCTCCCCATGATTTCTGTGCTGCTGTTAAATGGGAAATTAACAAGAGGAGGCCCAGAAACCAGAGTTACCTGTCCCAGTTCAAACCAAAGAAAGGACCCAACTCAGCAAACCATCCCTTTTCAGTAAATCATGTAAGCCTGAACTTAACTTTAAGCACAAGTTCTAGACCCATTGACTTGAATTCAAGTGCTGTGCTAACCTGGGAGTCTACAGTATTTTATTTTCCTTTGATTTTCAGTTCAGACTGATCTTTGAAAGCTATAGAGAGGCACCAGGATCATGAATATACTTTGAAGAAAGTGACATAATTATTTGTCTATTGCTTCTTCACTCGGAATGGGTGGTGCAATAAAACTGTTGGACCTGCTCACCACTCAGGACTCCAGGTTTTAAAAATTGATTTGCTATGGTCAGGGATGAGACCAGATTAAATACCTCTGTCTGGCATCTGAACAAAAGTTAAGATATATTCCTGGTATTGCATTTAACTCTCCATTTAACAATTCACTTTTCTTTAAAACTAGCTCATTGGAATATTCGGGTATTTCTTCTCTGTCTTCTCTTCTTGCACATCAAATCAAAGCAAGTTACTATAGGATTGCAGCCAAATAATTTATGCTTGCTTAAAGTAAATACTTAAGCAACCACTGGATTTTTTTTTGTCTGCTCGTTATGGACTCAGTGGCTAGAAAGGAAACAGTTCATTTTCTCCACTTCACTACTATGGTCAAATGGATTGAAGTGCAGTGGATCTGCTGATGCCCCAGAGCAGAGTACAAATGGGCAGCAGCCTCCAAATACAGTGCATAAACCAGGCAAATCATCCCGTTAGCCTCAGGTCCTCTACCTTATCCCAGGGGATCAGCAAATGCAAGAATTAGCCACGCAGAAAGCCAACTGTTCACTCACCTAATGAAATGAGGCTGCATTCCTTAAGGGACAGAACGTTCACCATCATCAGAATCAGCGACATGAAGGGTCAGCAGGAGTGTTTGGCAGATAGGGAGATGGAGAAGTACAGCTCTATGGGAACTGGGACCGCTGTGATCAAGTGCTCTTCACAGTAAAGAAATTTGAGAACAGGTGCTGGTCACTTTGTGCGTCTGATCTGGATGGTGCATTCAGGGGACAGGACGTTTGCACACCTCGAACATACAGAAGGAGGTGGACACTGGGCTTATGATAGACAACTTCATCATGAAACTTTGGGCACTGAAGATGGACCCATCCAGTCTAGCCTCCAGGAGCCCAGTTCAGGACTGCACCCCACAATATATTCACCATATAGAGCAATGCAAACAATCCCCTTTGACTTTCCCAATGGGTCTGCAAGGGACATTCTATGCTATGTTCCTATTCCACTGATTTTCTGTACACATTTGAGTGATATTATAGGGGGGAATGATCAAGGAAAGCAAATTTCAAAGTCACAGGAGTCAGTATCACCACAAACTCAATATTTAATTTACACACATGGGTCTTACTACCAAAATCACTTACAGGCTCATCCAATCCAGGGACATCATAGCTTGTGACTCATCTGACCAAACACAAAAGAGCAGGACAGCCTGAATTTTGAATGTGTGTTCAATATATAGAATGAAAAAATCTGAAAAGCTCTTCACAGAATGGATTGAAATGGCAAAGCACTCTATGACATGCCAGCCAACTCCCAGGATAGACGCGGAAGCTAGATCAGCCACAGAGATTATTCACTCAGCAATGTCACCACTGCTTTGGCCAGTTCAGTGTTGTATGTCCCAAACTCCCTTGGGAGATGATTCAGGGTCTAGTCTAACACATCATTCTGCTTTCGTGATCTTTAACTCAAATTCACCTTTTGTATTTTCACCCCATTAGTCTGTCTGCCTAAATACTGCTCACCCTCTCACACACACTTCTCAAATTCTTGTAAAGACAGCTGTCAATACATGTCAGGAGGGAGTTCATGTAACTGTTGTCATATCTTTTATTAATTCCCTGCTAGGTCTGTCTGAACACAACTGCTGTGACAGTGACTACAGTGGGCCTGGCTTGCTACTTGCTGATACCAGCCTATTAATGAGGAGTCACTCCTTTGAAGTCAGTGGAGATACACCAGTGTATAACTGGAAAAATTCTGGGCTTGTCTACACAGAGAAGCTAATTTGGATTCAGGTACATTGTGGATTTAAAGCAGAATACCTATTCCTGATTAACTCCCTGTGCAGAAACTCTTATTCCAGAATAAGAGTGCCTTTGTCCACATTAGTTTAATTCACAGCCAAAGTAGATTAAGCTAAATTCAGAATAAGGCACTCATTCTAGAATAAGAGCATCCACTCATGGACTTAATCAGGAATAGTTTATCAGAAATAGCTATTCTGGAATAACTCCCTGTGTAGGCAAACCCTAAAAGACTATTTATCTTGGAATATGATGGGTAAGGTTTGGGAAGCAATTAATTGATTGTAACTTTTGTACTGTGACAAAGTTCCTCATCTGCCTTGGTGGGTCCTGCACTTTCTGGCAGATTTGCTTGCTTCAGATGTTCACAGCAGCCTTCAGTTTGGCCGCTCTTGCTAGAGGCTCAAACATGCCATTCACTCAGCTCACCTCATCACTGGCCAGCATGGGGGAAATGGAGAACAAACTCTGCAGTCTCTGTTGTCCTACCTAAGGGGTCGGAGACAGGCCAGATCCCTTCCTAAATTACACCTTCCCCTCTGGTGTGTGTCTCAGACTAAGTCAACTCCGCCTGTGTCAGACAGGGAGTTGAGGGGGAACCCAGGCCTGCCCTCTACACTGGGTTCCTGCCCAGGGCCCTGTGCATAGCTGCCGTCTACAACATCTCCTGTATCAGCTACAACTCCCTCAGCTACTTCCCCAAGGCCTCCCCCCAGCACCTTCTTTATCCTCACCGGAGGTCCTTCCTCCTAAAGCCTGATCATGCTTGTACTCCTCAGTCCTCCGGGAGCACACCTCCTCACTCCCTGCCTCGTGTGCCCTCCACTAACTGATGGGAAGTCCTTTTTAAACTAGGTGTCCTGATTAGCCTCTCTGCCATAATTGATTCTAGTAAGCTCTTAATTGGCTCCAGCTGTCTTAATTAGCTTGCCTGTCTTAACTGGTTCTAACAGGTTCCTGATTGCTCTAGGGCAGCCCCTGCTCTGATCACCCCAGGAACAGAAAACTATTTATCCAGTGGACTGTATATTTGACTTCTACCAGACTCCTGCACCCCATTGGTCTGGGTCTGTCACAGTACGTACTTCCAGTTGTTAGGTCACACTGCTGTTAAGTGCCCTCCTCAGCCCAATAATCTTTTTACCAGCTCTGCAAAGACTCTCATGTTCAACAGGCTGGAAATAAGACAGGGTGAATTCGCCCTCTTTGATTTACCAGCAACTTTCACCTCCCACTTCCATCCTGAGCTAGTAACATGAGCAGAGCAAGTGTCTGTTTGGGGAAGGTGCATTCTGAATCCTTATTGCCCACATTCCTCTCCACAGGTAGATGCCCTGACATCGGTGCTGTTTTGATTCAACTTTATAAAAAAATCTGTGCTTTAGAATGACACCGAGGCATTTACAGTCAAAGGGGGCGAGGCAGAAGGAGAAAGCCAAGCGCAAAAAGCCTAGAATTAAGCTAGTAGAAACTACAGCTGGAAACCTTGATTCATACTGAGTAGCTGGAGTCTTTGTCCAAATTGTGTTGGGGGAGGCACGTTCTTCAGATAGCTATTGACTATTCTGCATTTCCAGATCTATTTGAAAGTCTCAGTACACTTGCAAAACAACCCTCCCAAAAGAAGTTGCTAGAAATGCAGAGCAGTCTCAGAGGCCATTGCAAACATGGCAGCTGCTATCCACTGGATATAGTTTTTAACAACCTGAACCAGCACCAGCACAAAGCAGAGAAAACGTCAGTCCTTTGTCTGGAAAGCTTTTGAAACAGCCAAGCTGATTCCAATTTGCTGGAGGCATTAAAACAGCATATGGCACAGTGGTGGGGAGGGGATAGCCTAAGAGTTGGTTACAAATGTGTTAGATAATGGAGCTGCTGTTACAGGGGCCCCAAGAACCCTGGCTGTTGCCCCATTTGCACGCTCCTAGCAGCAGGTTTCTAGGTTGCAGACTCTCCCTCACCAGTGCAGGCCACATCTGGTTCGGGCTGAGGAAATTGTTATTTATTTTAGCAGCCCTGCTGCACTTCAACTGATTTGCAAAAGACAAGTCGCCACATCAGCAGCTTCTCGAAGAAGCACCAAGAGGCAAACTGACCTCCTGAAGTACGTGGGTGGGAGGATCAGACCCCCCTCCAATACACACACACACACACTGCTTGGATGCAAGAGCCAGATCAGTTAGCTACAGAACAAACACAGAGAGATGCTTCCACACACAGCCAGCACCCTGTGCCCTCCTTCAGGAAGAGCGTCAGCAATAGCAGGCCTGCGCATCACAAGGAGCAGAACTCGGCCCCTGGTTACTGTCGAGCTGCCTGAGATGTTGCTCTGGGCTTTGCAGGACCTAACGTGGGGTCCCAGGCAGCTCCCTCTCTATCATAGTCTCCATGGCACCTCTTCTCCGCTGCTTGCCTGTGACTGCTCCCTCATGCTGTGGAGATCCCTCTCCCTGGACGGGAGCTGGGATGTGCAGCTGAAGGGGATTCAGTCCCCACTACAGCCTGTCAGTGTCATCCAGGGAACATCCCACCCCACCACAGCAGGAAAGGGATGAGATGTGGTTGGAACAATAAGGGTCAGGATCTCTCCTTACAGAGCAGGGGGAAAGCTCATATCCAGCCTGTGATCTTGAAGCCGGTTGTGTTGGAGAGGGATGGAGGCCATGTCACAGGGGCTACACAGGACCCCAACATCTGGTGGCAAGAGGCCTTTCTACCTTGATTTTGGTTAATGATCCAGAGAAACCTGCAGCGCCTGTGACAGAAGGCCTTCCCTCCTCTCCAACGAGGGACTTGGTCTGTGAAGACAATTCCCTCCCAAGTCCTCCCCGGGTGCACATTTGCCCAGCAGGCTGCAACTGGCAGCCACTCTCCATCCAGACTGGCTGTAAAACTCATCCTTTGAGATTAATCATTTCATCAGATTTACAACAGAGCTGGAGTCTGGGTCTGCACCAGTTCCCCAGGGCAACTGGCTTGGGAACAGGACTGGGCGAATGCCCAGCACACAAAGAGAGTTTGCAGGGCCCAAGTGGTGGTGGGAGCTTTTGAGGTAATAGAATGGTAGTGAAAGGTGACGCATGCCCAGAGAGCAGTAGAGAACCATGACCGCACAGGATAATGGAACATTGCCATCTCTTTCCAGGCCTGACCTTTTTCAAAAGCTTCTTCCTCTTCTTTAAATGACTGTTATTGTTCTGCCAAAACATCATCTCCTGACCTGAGGTGGCTGATATGGAAACTCAGCATTATTCCCACACCCAGCCCACCTCTTCTTCCTTATATCGACTGGAAGGTTTTAGTTCAGGAGCTGGAGCTGGGTTAATAAAGAACATTGCTCCTTCTCCAGCTGGATAACTAGCTCCAAGCCGGAAGTGTTGGTTATACACACCTTTGGCTAATCATGACCATGGGGGCATATAATCACAGAGAAAGGGAAGGAGACAGTATTCATCTACTGCCTTTTGAGACTTCAGTCAGTCACTTACCCACACAAGCTACTAGCCCATTCCTCTCTCCCCTCCATGAGACAGTAGACGGGTGGTATTGATGGTAGCAGGTCTGGCCTAAGGAGAGTTAGGCAGAGGTGGTTAGAAAATAGTAAAAAGAATGAGGAGTCCTTGTGGCACCTTAGAGACTAACCAATTTATTTGAGCATAAGCTTTCATGGCTAGAACCCACTTCATCAGCCCAGGAAAACTTATGCCCAAATAAGTTGGTTAATCTCTAAGGTGCCACAAGGACTCGTTCTTTTTGCGGATACAGACCAACATGGCTACTACTCAGAAAATAGTAAATACTACTATTTTCTGAGTAGTAGCCATGTTGGAGCGGGGAAAAAAGGTAAAAAATTTTGGAGCGGGGAAAAAAGGTAAAAATTTCAAGGAAATTTTCCAGTTTTTTGAGGAAAACTGAAACCAACTCATCTTCTTTTTTCCATTGAAAACTGAAAATAAAGACAAACTTTGAACAAAACAGAAAGGCCACTATTTGACATAACCAGTTCTACAGCTGGGTAAGTGTCAAAAACCTACTACCATGAATATTCATAGGGAAATGCATTTGCTGAGAATGTGTTCAACCTCTTTTGCATTGGCCTTCATTGATTATTCCAGCATTTGCATTTACTAACAAGAATGGTAACAAATCAGCAAACCCTAAGCCACCCTGGGAGAATATTTACAGACTCTTAAAGGCTACTATTTGCACCTGATTCCAGGAGTTATGCTTGTCCAGTCAGGGAAGAGGAAAATATCAAGTGTCCTTTTTGTCAAGCCAAACTAGCTTGAACTTTGAATGTAAATACTCCCAGTGCACTGCTCACAAACAACCTAGGTTCTGAGAACTCTTCATTACTGTATGAATCACTCCAAAATATTAAATTAATCAACTGTGATCTGGTTGAGAACAGAGAAGGAGGCAAGTTTTGTTGAATAAACCATGTATGCCCATTAATCTCCAAGATTTAGCCATAAAGAACACTGTCATTTTGAAACCAGAATGGGATTTTTAATCTGACTGTGTCCTTTTAAGCATATGCAAAGTAAGTGACAGCTTGGTGCCTTCCACTCACATACTCTCCACAGCTCACAGCAGGGCTAGGGAAGCTACAACAAGGCCTGGCTCCTCCCATCTGGTTCCAGTAGTAGCACCAGATGAAAAACACCTCCCAGTCCAATCCCCCTGTACAGAGACCTGGGACTAGGGTGATGAGACAGCAAATGTGAAAAATCGGGATGGGGTATGGGGTAATAGGAGCCTATATAAGAAAAAGATCCAAAAAAATCAGGATTGTCCCTATAAAATCGGGACACCTGGTCACCTACCCGAGGCCCTGCAGACCACAGGGGCTCTGCATTCAGTTAAGGGCAGCAGTATGTTGTAAGAATCAAGCTTACAGAACAGTTCACCATGAAGGTTTTAACCCTACACAGAAATGCCATTGATAAATCCCCGTCACGTATGGGTTTATCAGTCTAGGCTGGAATGTTTCAACTCTTCTGACAGGTAAAAAAGATGCCCTGATAAGAAGGACGCAAAAAATAGTAACTAAAAAGCTTATTTCTGTAGAACGCAGTAGGACTTAGCTCCTTGCACAGCAAATGCATTGCTGGGTTGGAGAGGAGGAGCCCAGAGAGCAGGAGATAGGGAGGCAGTGGCGGTGGTAAGAGTGGGAGGCTGGTGAAAGAAAGCCAAGGTCTCAAAACTCAACCCTGAGCTGGAGGGGCCACCTCTAGGAGCCAGAGCAGAGTTCAGCCTCCATCAGCTGTCAGTCTGTCACCTCTGCGGAGTTGCCCACAAAGGGCCAGGGATTATCCATGGCGATGGCTGGATCTCTGTGAACACTGAGGGAAGCCACTGAACAGCCCTCCCAGGGCAACAGCTTTTGCTCACTGCTGCTCTTTACAGACATGACCCTAGGGGAGGCTCAATTAATTCCTGCCAGAGGAAGCCATTTTTCCTCTTTGTGAAAATGAGGACATTCTGCTTTAGGGCAAAGCTGTGAATTCACCACAGGCAGAAATCCAGCCACCCTGCTTTGCCACCTGGTGGCAGGAGTCTGACACCTGAAACACCTCCCCCCTTCCCCCTGTGAAAACCCTTCTGGGGCTGTGATTTTTCTTGATGGGTCACAAAAAAAGCCATTCTGGTATTCAAAACTTTACACGTGCAGCTCCTGGTACACAAATGGGTTGTTCTGATATCAATCTAATTTTCCTTTCTTGTGGGAACAGGTGTACCCAGCGCCAAGAACCTGGGTCTTTCCCCTAGTCCCCTCATCCTGGAAATATGCCAGGGTGAGAGCCACCAGGGTTATTACCATATGCCACCGCACGATGTGCCATCTTGTATATCTGCCTCAGTTGTTCAGGCACCATGGTGATGGGCATGAGAGAGGCATTTCCATTTTTAACCAAGAGTCCAAAGTATGTTTCATACACAATTTGTGGCTAATTACTTCGGTATTTTATTAAAGACTGTGAGGCGTTCAGATGCTATAGTGTGGGGTGGGGGCGGGGTGGACAAGTACCTTAGATGGATGCTGTGGTCTTTGAGATGTGTATCTAGTTTCAGTAATTTCTGTAACTTGTTTCAAACTATGGATGGAGCGCCTCTCTTTTTCTCCTTCCTCCAGTGCCAGTGCCTTTCCAGAAGGAAGGCTCACTTTATTGATGATAATATTATTGGCCCTTGGTTGTAACACTTTATGATGTGTTAAATTACAGTGAAATGCTTCTGCGTTGTTACTCTCCAAAACCCATCTCACAAGTAGGAGGAAATTTTCCCATCCTCTCAGTGCCCTTTTCTATTACACAGAGCTAGATCTGAGCCACTCTATGTACTTCATGTATAACCCGAACAAAGGGGTATTTGTTTCTGTCTCTGCACATATGCTGCATGTCCTCATAACTTCCACTGCACCCTGCAAAGTGGGCGGGGAACAGCATGAAAGTGGAAATTGTCTAATGCTGCCTTATCAGCCATATGCTTTAAAGACTAGTCTGAAAGAAAATGACATTTCTTTCCTGGAAAAATTCTATTCTCTCCTTGCTTCAAAGGCAGCAGGATCACAGATTTTTAAGGGTGCCGAGAAAGCAGCTATTATACCAAAGACAAATCTTGGCACGGACTGATTTCAGACTGCCATGTTTCTTCCACAGCCATGACTGCCAAGATGTATATCTAAGATGGGCTGCTTCTGGTTACTCTTTGCTTCCATTCTAGAACTCTAGAGGCAGATCCAGTCTCACCAAGGTTGTCGTTTTCCAGGGATAAGAATAAGGATCTATTAAAACCATCCTGCATTTGATAGTATTTTTGCAAGAAAATAGGCCAGGTACACACATTTGACTCTCATTAATATCAGTCTCATTTGCAGCTACCCCATCTGCTGTTTGCGTGTGGAGAAAGGGAAGCTCAGTGCAGGGTCTCAGACAAAGGCCTCTAGATCCTGAAAAGTCCATATTCCAGCCTCGGGTTTAGTTCTGCTGCCTGTTACACCAATAGTTACCTAGGAAACGGAGTGGGTTCATTTGTGAAGGTTCAAGGGTCTCTGTAACTTGATCCCACCCTCAAGCAGAATCCTACCTGCCAATTTGTATAGCTTCTGACAGAGAGAAAGCACAATAGTTTACAGAGCACAAGTGATTCCAGACAATAGAGTAGAGACTGAGCAAATACACTTCAGTGTAAGACTGAAAACAAAGTATGGAGGGTGGCTCATGACCCATCGAACTCCCTTGAGGATGGTAATAGAACAACGGTCTTAGGTTATCCAGCATGGACAGACAGATGGACACACATTGCACACAATGCTGGAGTCAATGGGGAGAACAGCTGCCTGTGGTACTAAGGCCTACATAGACCTGTGGTACTAAATAGAGGTCCTCCTCTTCTGACTAACTTACAGTCTGTGATGCTGACTCCAGGACTGTAGAGCAATGGATAGGCAAATGCACTTAGGCAGATCTAGTGTTGACCCAGTTGCTGTTTCCAAGGGATCACTCACTGCCTCAGATTTCAGCAGAGCATCGAGTGGAGTCCATGCTGATCCAGGTGAGTAGAACAGTCTCTTCTGCTCGCCTCTCTCAGACTCAGACCATTGTCCTCACCATTGGCCTAATAATTAAGAAGTTGTTCGTGCCAAGTTGAAAACACTTTTTTCCAGCACAGCCAGCTCCGCTCACTTCTAATTGCACTCTAGATAAAAGGTTAAGGGGAGGAAAGCTCTCATTATCTGGGTGAGTTGAAGAGAATCCCCCTACTAGCAAGGCCAGTGCAGCTGTTCATGCCTCCATGGGTAGGGTTCCTGCCTTTGAGACCTCCTCAAAATCCTGATCCTTACCATCGAGAATGCATTATCTGCTCCTTGTGTTCAGGCAGAAAATGGAAGATCTGATTTCTTTGTATTAAGGCAGAAATTCTGAGAAGGGTGAATTAGGTCTATCTCTGTGTTTAAATTCAATTGCAACTTAGCATGGAATAGCTCTCTGATCTGCACATGATCTAAACTATATCGTTTGTGTATGTGTGTGGACACACACACAAACACTCACGCACACACACACACAGTGTTGACACAGTTCAGGGTAACTGCACTGGTTTTCCCCTTCCATGGTCCAACCAGGACACCCATTTAGGTTTCCAGTTCCCAACTCTCTACTGCAGGCCTGCACAACTCGGAAAGCAGCGAGGGCCATATCACTGCAAAAAAAACAGCTGCGGGCTAAAAAGCCCCGCCCTTGCCCCGCCCCATCCGCTTCCCCCCACCCCACGGCTTGGCTTGCCCCACACCAACTCACCTCCCGCGGGCTGCACAGTGAGCCCGTGCGAGCCGCATGTTGTACGGGCCTCTTCTACTGACTTGGAGATCTCCAGGCAGCACAGTTCCCTGCCTACACTGCAAATTCCCCAGCAATTCAGGCCTGCTTTGCTTTTCTGGGACAAAATATCCTGGTGTTTAATCTCAAATAGAGCAGAGATTTTCTAGAGTATCACATGTATCATTTTCTAGAGTGTCATATGGGTAGTCTTCCGTGGTCAAAGAAATGGAAGGCCCATGACAGGAAGACATGTAATTTGAATGAGAGAGATGAGCCCTCTGATACTATACCCCACACAGTTCAGAACACATGCTCATCTTCTCCAGTTAGCTCGATGAAGTGGGCTATAGCCCTCAAAAGCTTACGCTGAAATAAACTGGTTAGTCTCTAAGGTGCTACAAAGTCTTTCTCGTTTTATTTACGGGTACAGACTAACATGGCTGCTAATCTTAAACCTGTCATCTTCTCCAGTTAGCCATGTCAAGAATTATTTCTAAGAGGTTCTGGAACAAATTCTCTGTGTGAAGCACAGTGAATTCATGGCAGGAATCCCCACCCAATCTCCTGCTAGTGCCAGTCAAAATTTTGAAGCAATTCCCCCCCACCCCACCCTTAACAATTTAAGGCCTTGACAGATTACCTAACTTAAAGAATTCTGAACTGTACTTATAAAATATTTCATGGAAACATTTCTTAAATACATTACCACCTTCACTCCCCAACCATGACAGTACTATTTGAAAAGAGATATGGCATAGAAATGTCTCTCTCATTTAAAAACTCACACCTTTTGAAATTTCTGCTGCTCCAAGCTGATATTTATATTCTGTATCTACTTAAAAGGTGGGGGAAATAGGCAGATTTGGTATCACATTTTGTTGTTTAAAAACTTGCGGAAATAAATACTTTGATCTAATCACATGTAAATTATGTGTCACTGCTAAAATATGGAACTGCATGTAAATCTCTGATACAAAAGAAGCCATCACCATCTCCATGTAGAATGAAAAGAAATGCGGATTTTTAAAACCAGGGCGTTCAACTTTATTAGCATTACAGCTTTAGTTTATATTCCTAAACCAAAAATGCGCTCATAGCAAAATAACGCTAAACTGGACTAAAGCCCAGATTCAGCAGAGCACATGATTAACATTAAGCAGGTTTTGAAGTCTATTCAGCCAACACATAGGCATGTTCTTAAGTCCCACTGATGAAAAGTGAAGTTATGTGCTCTTAAAGGAAGCATTTAAGGGCCTTGCAGAACTGGGGCCTAAATTTGGTGTGTCTTTGGTCTAATTAGACACTGATAGTCATCTAAATAATCCAGCCTTACTGAGCCAATAAAACTGGTCTAGGAATCTCATTAGATTTCAATAATTTTCTGCTTCCAGTTAGGAAGGTGGGCTGACATTTTTCTCTCTCTGAAATGGTGCTGAGACTTTGGAGAAGTCCAAATCACCCCTTCCTCTCCTGCTGATGGGGCTGGCAGCCTAGCACGCAGCACCTCATGAGATCCGATACTTGTTCCCTCCTCCCTGCTCTGTGGGGCTGTGCAGGAAACTCCCATTAACAGCAGTGAGTTACCCGTGGAAACGTCCTCAATCCCTGTGCAAACAGAACGGGTCTGTCTGGGCAACTGAAATGGCGGTGACAACCCTAGGCCATGGAAGTAGATCTCCTCCCCTCCAGAGTTCATCGTGTTTGCTTTGCAGGAGGCAGTTTTAATTTATGGTTTCTGGTACTAAGGTGGCTGGGGCTACTTTGTACATAGAGTATTGACCTAAGGCTTAGAGAATCTTCAGTGTCATGTCAGAACACTTGCAGCTTTCTCAGCTCACTGATCAGTGACAGAGCTGTTACAGGTCATCGAGTCAATAAATCCATGGTATCTGTGTGTGTCTGTGTCCCTAGCCCGTAATGCTCCAAAAAGGATTCTGTCTTGGGGGAAGTCACTACCAATAATTCACAGCATAGAATAAAGAACATTATTTCTGGATGCAGGAAACATGAGGATGGTAAAAGCTGACTATAATAAAAATAGTAGGGCAATCATTTCAAACCACTATTAACCAGAGAAAACCAGTTCTTTCCTTCCAATGACAACGCCTGTCATCAAAACAAAGCGAAAACAAGAGTTATGCAAAGAAATTAATCTCAGTTCAATGTCCACATCACAAAACCCGTAAGCACAACTACCTGAGTCTAAGGCCTGAAGGGTCATCCAAACAAATCACCTTTTCTTCCTAGAGATGGTCCCAGGAGGATACGGTGAGAGCTCTACACCTGAGCCATTCTTTTTAGGTGACAAATATGAGGAACTGTCCTGGACTGATGTGTCAGTTGAGGTGGTTTTAGAACAAATGGATAAATTAAACAATAAGAAGTCACCAGGACCAGACACTATTCACCCAACGGTTCTGAAGGAACTCAAATATGAAACTGCAGAACGACTGTCTGTGGAAATGTAACTATCACTTAATCCACTCATCTAGTACAGAGGCTGAGGAGTAGCTAATGTAAAAAGGCCCCAGAGGCCATCCTGGCAATTACAGGTCAGAAGTCTAATTTCAGTATCAGGCAAATTGGCTGAAACAATAGCAAGAATACAAAATTATCAGAGACACAGACATGATCTGTTGGGGAAAGGTCAATATGGCTCTTGTAAAGGGAAATCATGCTTCCCTAATCTATTAGAATTCTTGGAGGATCTCAATAAGCATTTGGGTATAGGTGATCTAGTGGATATAGTGAACTTCAGAACAAAGAGTTTACAATCTAATGGGATTGTAATGGGAACAAGAACAAGGCAGGGTGCTAGGCTCCCCCATGCCTAGCACCCTGGGGAGCTATTCTCAGTTGGTCCCTGGGCACTACTGTGATCAACACAATTATTATTCTCCAGCACAGAAATCCACTTTTTAGAAACCAAGAGGAGGAAGAAACAGACAGATTAATAGTCTGGATAATAGTCTGTCCCTTCTGCAAAACTGTGATTCCAGCAAGAAGAAAACTCAGAATTTTTTGACATCCCGTATGACTCGATGCTATTCTCCCTACCTTAAGACCTAAAAGTCCCTTGGTAATATTAACTCAGCCATTTCCCAGCAACCTTATCTGAGACTGCAACAAGACTCTCCCTTTCAGGATGACTGGTGGCATCACTGAAAAGCATGCAGGAAGAGATCAGCACTCGCTCGCTCTGCACATTAGGTGACTTCACTCTATTTGCCATATGCTTTTGCAATAGGTTTCTTTCATCAGCCGCCTTTGAGGTTCTTTGAAAAATGGAAATAATTAGGCACGTTTATTTTCATTGGTACAGGGATGCTGAAGCCTGATCTGAAAGGTTTCACCACCGCAAGGAAATAATAGGCCCAATTAAGTGTACTTTATTTATTCTGTGCAGTTCAAACACCACAGCTTTGGGGACAAGAATCTTATGCAGAGCAGGAGTGTGGGTTTATACAAGATCAGGGGTTAAAAATAATCTGCTTGGATTTGCAGAACAACAACAAAACAAATCAGACAATGGAGAGTCAAAGGGTAAAAGTTGCATTATTCATGTTTATGTGAAATTCACCCCTGTGCAGAGGGCCAGCAAAAAAATCTAGGCACCTTTTCAGTTCTGTTTCTGCCAATGCTAGGGCCAGAGTTGCAAGAAGAATCATGGGATTCCAGTCTGTTGGTTTCATTTGTGTGCTTAATAATTTGACAGTTAAAGAGATGGATGCAGTTGTGACAAAAACCTCATTGACTCCAGGGGAACAGAATCAGGCCCTTAATTATCACTCATAAGTTCTTGGTCAGCTGATACTTCCAAGAACTTTCTAAAGTTTCAAAGGAAAAAAAAAATCTCATCGGTGCATTTTAATTGCACACAGGTGAAAGGCAACATGTCATCTGGCTTGGGCTTGAGGGGAGGGGGCAGTTGTGTTCTGTGGGAGCAGTTCAAAAGGGCTGATGCTGCATTAGAACACACAGAGAAATCAAAGCCAAACAGAATTCTTAACCTAAAGCAAAACCACTATTAAAAACTGGAGAGGATGCCCTGGAAATAATTAAAGTGATGCGAGAGAAATCAACATGCTCCTGTGCTTACAGGTCTCAGGTCTCCAGGGGCCAGCTCCTGTCTCTGCTGCCTGCAGTGGCTTCCTTCCCATACGTTTGGATGAAAGGCACTTTATTACAGTAATTTATCACCCCATAAAAGTGGCTCTCTTGCACTGCCGAATAATTTTGAAAGAAATATGTTTTAAAAATTAAAAATGCAGTCGGTGTATGCACACTCAGGTCTGCTGGGAGACATTTTTGCAACTACTGTAACTGCCTGGGTAGTTTTAATACCTCTACCTTCCATTATTTAAAGTATGATGATATTTTTTCCTTCTCTGAGCTTTGTCAGCTATAAATAAAAGATAAGGGTTGAACTGTAGAGGGTATCAGTAAGCACTTCCATTATTGCTACTTAATGTTACTCCGAGAGGGGATGGCGGGGAACTCACTGCGTCTCGTTCGCACCTAAATCCTTGGGCACAGGCTCGGAAAAGCTGAGGGTGTGAAATTAAGAGGTCATTTTTCTGCTTATGTTTCCTTTTTCTCCTTCATGTGGCACAACCCAAAGCACAAACAATGCACTTTCCAGCTCCCCTAATGAACCATTTAGCTAGTGCAAACACTTGGAGAACCAGGGAAAGGCTTTTGCTGGATGGCCCCCAATTGATCAGCAAGACTCCCTCCTGCCAGTTCCCAGGCCTGGGAAGGTGTTCAGACAAAGGCCTCAAACTGGGGCTACATTCCCGGGACACACAAGATTTATTCACGACCCCTCCCCCACTTTCTGGGGAGGACGAAAGTTCCTTTTCTGTGTCGAATCGGAGCCGCTGGCTCCTCAGCTGCTATTGCCAAAAAGAGCACATTTTCCTGGTGTTCTGCGGCATAAGGTTGTGCATACTTTATTAGCATTGTCATGTAAATCGCTAGATCCTCCAAAGGCAATTAGCTCAGCAACAACAAAAGGCAAAGGGACCCAACTGCAATGGGCTTATTTAACAAATAATTCACCAGACAGGCCCAGCAAGGAAGAGTCGGTTTAGGCTTGTTTGATTTGGTTTTAGCAAAAGGTACTTAAAAAAAAAAAAAAAAAAAAAAGTGCCTCAGATTTTCCACATGCTCAGTCTGGAGCCCTGATCAGTCCTCTCTCTGTGGCTTCCATTGCCCCACTCCAGTCCCCCAGCACCTTTCTCAGCCCCAATTCATGAGGTTTTTGTGACAGATGGGATTTGGGGAATTTGCCCCAGCACAGCCACATAAGTGCAAACCCTTAATGCAGATGCAGTGCACTGGTGGAAAGCGGGGTTTGGATCTGTGCAGCTTACTCCAGAGAGTTCCCAGAGTTCTTGGTACCCCGTGCAAGCCCCGCTTTGCACTAGTTCAGCCCATTTGATATGGTTAAATCAGGGTAAATTTCCCCAATGTGGCAGGCTCTTTAGCTTTGCAAGACTTCCTCCACCCTACAGAATCCTCAAACTCCTCCTTGCACCAGGAGTTGCAAAGAGGCAGAGACTGTGACCTTTAGTGCCACCTCGCCTAATGGGATGAGAGGGCAAGGCCCATTAGTGGGGCAGCATGGGGCAAACTGGCACTATGCTGTCATTCCCTTGGATGGGGCTGTCACTCTGGCACCCATCCCCAGCCTTCAGTTCGTTACAAAAAGCAAACCAACCAGTCTGGACATACACAGCTTTCAGGCAAGCATGAAGGACTGAAGAGAAAGCCTTTGTAAGGGATGGCATCAGTAGGAAACGTGCACTCCAGACGGGCTCTTCAGAGCTACCTAATTCTGCCCCCCGCACCAATGCGAGTCAGGAGCGACTCCTCCAAAGTCACTTCTAGCCCAATGTCAAACCTGAGCGCTGATTCAGGCCCTGCCCTCAGTGGATCTCCTGGGCCAAAGCTGAAACAAGCTGATATGAGGAAAGAAATAACGTCCTTCTAGTGTCTGTTATTAACTGTAAAACTCCCCCCTCAATCTAGTACATCTGGAGGGGCTTTTTAAGTGCAGCTGGACTGTTGTGTGTAATCACTACAGCCTGACATCTTTGTAGCTGACACAGAGAGCACAGGATGACTAGGGAGCCCGGAAACATTTATTAAGTCAACTCTCCAGTAACTTCTACATGCCAACATTTGACAACTGAATTGGCAAGGCCTTTTAGACTAGGCTTCCCCTTCACATCCCCGGTTTTCTATCTTCCCCCAGAGCGGGAAGGGATTGCATCAGTCATTCATGCTTGCCGTACACTAAGCACAGATCTGCAACTAGCCCTGATGTCTCTTCAAACCACAGGATGACGGAATTAGCACATTACTCATGTCACCCTTTTTGCAACAGATTATCATGGGGATGTGATGGTATCTGCCTGTCTTCAAATTCTAAGAAGCAACTTCAAGATTCAGAGAATGAGAAAAAGTGAGTCACGCTCAGAGGTTTCTTTAACTGCTTTTGTTCAACCAGCATTAACAGCGAGGTGAACTGGAATCTCTCTGAGTGCACAGAACTTTAAAAGACTAAGGGTATGGTTACACATACAAGATTATAGCGCTATTGGTTATAGCGGTCCCCTTATACAGTAATATGTATAGCGCTATTGTATGTCCACACTCAGACGCGCCAGCGGTATAGCACGGCCACATTTGGGGCACTTAATGCAGCATTAAGAGCAGCGCATTAGGGCAGGTATCCCAGCATTCAGCTGGGTGCAACGTGCTTTTTAAACGAGGAGGGTGAGGGGGGACGCATTGTGTGTATGCGGAGGGAGAAAGATAGTGATTTTTCCGATCTTCTGAAAGCCTGTCAGCGAGCCTCCGTTCACAGAAGGCTTTGTTTTCACACAGGCTCCCTCCTTAAACATTTGCATTGCTTATCTGCCGAGTTAAGAGAGAAACTCTAAAGAGGTACTTCTGCATTCCTCCAGCTGAGTTCAAAAGAAAGGGAAGAGACGTCAATTGCCTTAAATGGCTCTAGGCATCTCCAGAGATCACTTGTAGCGCAGTGGGTGTCCACATTCTTGCTGTAGCGCTACAGCAGCTGCGCTACAGCCCTTATTCCCCCTGCGGAGGTGGATTAATAATAGCGCTATAACTCAGCAGTTATAGCGCTCTACGTGCCTTGCCAGTGTGGACGGGGAGGAGGTTATAGCGCTCGTGGGGGCTTTATAGCGCTATAAAGTGCCAGTGTAACCAAGCCCTAAGAGACATTGAGGCCTTTGCTTTTAGATGTAGGGCTAAGCAAACCTCAGACAGGAGCACGGAGCTGCAGGCTGCGGTTAGGCTGAATCAGACTACATTAAAAAATGGAACGGTCTGTTCAGGGAGGCTAAGGCATTGGGGACCCATGAGAAGGGACTCTGCATCATTCTGCCATCACAGGGAGAGCCCCTTGCTTATGCCACCAACACAGGAGACTCACTTGCCACTTGGCACAACATGCTCAAAGTGTCATGTGAATGACAAGTGGCCAGCAACGTGGCCTAAGTGGACTAGATGCTCAGATAATACGATGAATAGAATTATCTAGATAAACATGTCCACAATACAGATGGTCTTGCTAACCTGATCCTTGTGAGCTTGGAAACTTGAGGTACAATCCTAGGCCTCAATGGAAAAGCTAGATTTAGCTGGCCAGCATTGTGCCTTCCCATGAGTCCCTATAGCCCCCTCTGTTTCGCCCAATGGAACATGCAGCTAAGGGATTTAGCTTGCAATCAATTGTATAAGCTTCTGCTGAGTGAGGTTCTTTAAGTATTCCCCATTGATCAGCATCACAAGCATTTTGTGTACATGCCAGAGTCACACTTTAGATTATGGTTCCATTTATGCATGGCTTTTGAAAGATTAATATGCCTGTTACAGACATGAATAATACGTGTTCTAGATGGTTATAAACACATCAGAAGAAGTTTTTATAGATTGTTATAAGCCATGGTTATATGCAACCTATTGCCCTGGTGGACTTTGTAATAAATGATTGACCACTTATTAAATCAAACTACTACTATTTTATTCACCCTTTATAAATTATTTCTAAATGGAGCCTTACCAAAGTGTGACCCATCTCACATCTGTTACTTCTCCCCATGCCACCGCGGCACCGAGTGGTATGTCACTGCAGGTGCTGGAGCACTTTCAATAGGGTGCCAGTTGTGGACATTAGCATCACATATTGCATATCCCTATGACTGGTCTGTCCTGCACTGCACAGACGTTTCACGCAAGTACAATGCTTTCATTTTTCCCAAGGGTTGCATAGCTGGGCTGACCAACAAAGTCAACTCCTATCTCTCTCTAGTGAACAGTTGAAACTGTTCCCCAGTTTTGTTGCATATAGCAAACCCTAAGCAGGTCTGTTTTCTTAGAAAGTAATTTTTGCAAAGAAGTCTTTGGTGCATTGTACCATTCTGTACCTGAGAACGTATTCTCTTCATAGCACTATTCCTTCAGCTGGTTCTGGATTTACATAGACATATGGTGGTTGGGAAGTCATGCAAAAGACCCTGCCCTGAGCACACACTATTAGCCTTGCTAATTACTCCCAGCAGCACTTACCATTGGGTAAGAGGCTTTCAGAACTGAAGTGCTTCAAGGACTCTGCTTCCTTCACTGAAGTTTGGCTCCTTCTTCACAGCCCACTACTTGAAGCTCTCTGTCCATGGCAGCTCTCTCACACAGATGCAGAAACTCAGTCCATTCCAAGAGAGTTTGTCACCAGCAAAGGGTTTTCTGGGTGTGATTTTGTAAGTGACATAGCACTGTTGCAAGCCAACGAGACAGTTAGCTTGAGGAACAGTGTTCAGAAACAGCAGAAAGTACCTGCTCAGTCAAAAGCATTAGGAAGGACAAAACCATTAGCACCGCTGAAGAGCTATAAATAAGGGTACTTGGGAATTAAAATCTCTTAGCGCCACAGGAATACACTGGGGTAAGAGAACTTTATTAAGACAGAGACACGCAAGGGTCTAAAGTGTTGAAAGACAGGTGCTACTACACATGGCATGATCAATATCAAATTCCTCTTTCCTTTGTAGTTTCAGGAATAACTCTACTGCCACTCCACTCCACGTGTTAGTGAGAGCAAGCAGCATACTGGTCAACAGTGGTGCGGGATCCATTCCTGCAGACCGTAGAGGCAGAACATGTATTAACAAATGGTTGAAAGATAGCGCCAAATGCGGACAGAAGCACAGGGATTGCTGGGATGCAAAGCAATGCATCATGGGGCATTGGGACAGGATGGCCCACGACCCCCTCCGCCTTCCCACAACTCTTAGCAGCAGAAGAGAAAGAGATGCTCTGTGTGATAGCTCCCCAGAGTGAACCGCTTCAAATACCTCTGCAAGTGCCACAAGTGTGAACACGCTATTGTGCGGGCAGCTGACAGTGTGAACATACAACAGCAGTTTCCCTTCAGCACTCTCTGAACGGTGCTGTAACTGCCGGTGATGTAACTCTGCCAGTGTAGACATACCCTTGGTTTTTAAGGCAGAATATATGTACTTTACTTTTTTTCTTTTTTTCTTCTCTCTCTCTCTCTCAAAAGCTAGTTTTCCGATTTGTTTTTTGCTCACAGGGCTCATACAAGAGGGAAAGTTGTGAGCTGCTTTCTAAAGCACAAATTATTTTTAACTATATTTCATAGATACATCCATTAATATTTTATACACAACTGTATAAAAAATCCACAGGTCTCACCAATTTGGCCTCGTATTCACACCCTATGTGTCTTTTGTCCCTTTAAAATATAGAAAATATTTTCTCTTTCAAATGTCTAAAGGAGGCTGGCCTTGGAAATGAGTCCAGGGGCTCTACACTGTACATTCCAAACTAAGTTATCAGTGGATGTTCTGAAGTAGTTCATTGTTTACAGGATCAGTGAAATTTTTTCAACCCTTTGTTCCTCTCACTTCTTGGCACTTCCATGAATTATGAAAAGCTGAAGAATTTGGAACTTGCCAGCAACTGATAAAAACAAAATTTTCATCTTTCATGTACTGTTTGTCACAGCCACATTCGTCCATTCTTCCACCACAGAATTTTTATGCCTTATCTTGAGCAACATCTGGGCTTCTAGCACATTCTCTTGGCATGCAAGGTGGCTCAGGATTCCACAGCAGACCAGGGCTGGGTGCTCTGAATCTGAGATGTAAATTTGCAACACAAGTCTCCATTCTTCCTGGGCAATAGATCTTGTATTACACCACAATTCAATGCGACGTGTGTGTTTCCCCTTTTATTTATTTCAACAAATACTTGGCTATTTTCACCCTCTCACCCTGATTTTCCAGTTTATTTCATCCAGGCAGATAATTGGCATGTCAAGTGTCTGAACTAGCAGTTATGAGTCCCTGCTGCCCTCAGCTCCCTGCTATTTCATACTTTGCAGCCCTGTAGATTTTTGTTTGTTTCCTTGTTCTCTCCTGATAATGCAGTTTTCCTGCTAACATAAAAATTGTTGTTTTAGCTGTGTTGAAGTGAGTGCAGTTCTCCACAGAGCAGGACACAGCACTGTAGAGTTGTGTGTGTTATACTAGACATTAGGGCCTGATTTTCAGAAATGCTGAGCACTCTCAGCTCCAGTTCAAATCAATGGAACAGCTGGTGCCCTGCGTCTCTAACAAGCTGCACACACCTGCCCTGGGCGGTGGAGAGCGCACAATCTCAGCTCTGTTAGAATGGCATTGCTGTTTTCAGTTTTATTCCGTCTTATCGACTCCATGCCCAACTTCGCCCTGTTAACAGGCCGTGGTGGTCTTTCTTCCTGCCGGTCCCTTCTGAGATTTGTCAAAGCAAGCTGGGCCATTTCTGCCTTCGACATCACCACCAGAGGGAGAGTCACCAGGAATCTTAGCTGGCACTTCTGTCAAGTGAGGCAAAACAGAGGCCAGCAGGCTCCTCTGTATCTCTAGCAGCCCACAGGGCTAACATGAGTTACAAACAAATAAAACCGACCTAGTCCTTTGCAGTAGAGTCAGTGCAGAGGGAGCAGACCGCTCATTCGGAGTCACTTTTCTGGCCTTCCTGTCAGATTCAGCGTTAGATCCACAGCTGGTATGAAACAGGGCCATCCCACTGAAGTCAAAGTGGCACAGGTTTCAAGCAGCTGAGACGCTGCCCCTTGAGCCCTATGTTGCCTTTTGCCAGTGACAAGGCAAGTGTTGCTTTCAGGATTGGTAGTTGCTTAACCCACAGCATTTCAAAGCACACAAAACAATGCAGGCAGGTCAGTACGGATTCTGCTCGAATAAGGAGGGATCAACAGAAAGACAGACTGGTGCAGGCAAGTGCGTGATGTCAGTGCATTGTCCCATATCTTGAAGTTTAGCAGCAGCCGTGTCTCCTCCTGTTTCTATTCAAATATCCTTACAAACAGCCAGCCAATGATAAAGAGAACATGGCTGTGAATGGCTCTGCTCTGACGGACTCTGTAATGGGAGCTGCAGACCCCAGCTGCGTGGACTGTAAAATTCTCTTTGACACGACCACAGTCTGTGTTCTGCTCAAAGCCCTGGAAAGTTTTCAGAATTTTTCAGACAGTTTCCTATTAAGTTACCCGAAGTATTTTCAAACAGGGTGTTCGCTTGCCTAAAATTTTGTTACTGTTAATAAAAAGTGGCAGAATTGGACGGGAAGCGAAGCATATGCACTTGTGAAAAGAAAAGGTGGCCAGTCAACAGAAATGTGACCCAATGGAAGACAAAGCAAAAGGAAGGAGTCTGAAATGTCTGCGTGTGGGGATGGGAGGAGGAGGAAGCTGGGGCAGGGGGAGGGCTCAGCTTGTGTAATTCAAAAGCCATCCTTTGTTCCTTCTAACTGCTGTCATTTCTTAGGGTGTGTCTATACTGCAATTGAACCCGCCCTGGGATAGCGGGGTTTGGGCTAAGGGGCCCTTTAATTGCCGGGTCAATGTTCTGGTTCAGGCTGCAGCCCGAGCTCTGGGACCCTCCCTCCTCACAGGCCTGACCGCATTTGTGTCTTCAGATTTAAAGAACTTTGGTTAGATATGGATGTCCCGACAATTAAACTCAATGCTCCTAGGAATAGCCACATACACGGACTCTGCAAGGAAAGTAATCCTCCTTGTATTTTAAAAGAAAGTGGTTTGGGAACCGAGCTAGCTCTAAGCGAGCGCACTGAAAAGAAGAAGGAAGCTGCAGGAAGGGCTGGCTGCGCTCTGTATGTACCATTTGAGAGGCTAGGCACACACTTGGGGCAGCTGCGGGCGGCTACACTCCATTTTTAGTGCACCAGCTCAGTCCGAGTTAACATGGGTAGGACTCCTTGAGCTAGCAGTCCGCCCACCAGTGATAAGCAGAGTCTGCCTTAAGATGACAGATGAAAGGACTGATAGCACTCAGATACCACAGGCCTGGTCCAAAGCCTTTTTAACCTTTCTATTGGACTTCAGTAGGCTTCAGAGCAGGCCCTAAGAGCCATCTATTTTGTCTGACCATAGTCACTGTATAGAGCAGCAGACTAGGAATGTACTTGCCTCTAAAGGTGGTCTCTCCAGAACAGGGTTGAGATGCCCTGGCAGGGAAGTGGGGGGAAGTTTGCCCAGTCCTCAGCCAGACTGTACCTGCTTTCCAGGATTGACAGTCTGGCACCTTTCAGCAGCACTAAATAAAAGTTGGTGTGGTGGTAGGGGGGTGTCTTTTATTTTACTTTAAGAGCCAGAGACCAGAATTAAATTTTATGTTACTTTTTAAGTCAGACACATTTGCAACACTGAGCCAAGTCAAATGTTAAATTACCACCAGCAGCTCAAAAGAAAACTATGATAATTTAATTACTGGCGAGAACATTTTTTTAAGTTTCTTAAAGTTACTTCATTTTTAGATGTACAAATGGGACTATGAAGATTTTCAAATTTTCAGAGGTTTAGTTTATTTGTGAGGTGCTAACAACAACACTTTTCTGCCCTGGAAAACTTTTCATCTCCCCTTGTTATGGAGGGACCTTTAGAAAGTTGCCTGAAGTATTAGTGGGCAGTAAATCCCAGTGTTACAATACGCCAGTCATATTATTCCCCTTACTATCATTATTTCTGAGCCCCCAGACACCTGCCTCGCACTTCTCAGAGACAAGAAAGAAAAAGTCCCTACCCTGAAGGACTTGCAAGCTAAACTAGACATGCATGAGGAACTGAGAGGCAGAGAGCTTAATTTAGGGCATCTAAATGGGAGCTGAGCTTTTTTGAAAATCTGGCCTTATGCCACTTGCGCAAGGTGACACAACTTCTGAGAAAGCCAGGAGCTGAACTTAGATCTACTGAAACCCAAGACAATGCCTTAACCACAAGACCTGCCCTGCTACGCATAATGAAGATCTGCAGAGTACAAAGGTTCATACTAATTTTAAGACCTCCCACTGCCTATTTGCTGCAGAAATGTTGCATTTGCAAAATACCCTTTAGTGATACTAGAACTGGAAAATCAGCTACGCATCTTTTCTTAATTTATTTTAGTGTTGCCACCACCCTCTATTGATTGGAATCAGAACCAATAAAGTATGTGCCCTGGGAACTATACTGCTAAGAGATAACAAGAATTCTGCTCTAGTTGATGTGGTAAGGACCAGTGTTTCAAGAGCAGGAAGATCTGCATGCTCTGTCTGCTGTGACCATGAAGTTCCAAGAGGGCATGCTGTGTAGCACAGTCACAACGGTGAGGTTGCCTGAACTGCCACAATTTGTGATTGTGTATTATATGTTTTACACACACAATTAAAAACCATCCTCTTAAACTTTAAAAAGCCGCTATTTGCTACCCATGTAGCCCAGAAATGCTAACACACACTAACATACAGCAGTATGAATAAGGCTGCCCTAATAATGTGCCTCTCTGGATTCTTGTCATGCTACCCTAGTGATATTCAGCTCTGTAATGAAGGTGGCAGGAATCCTAGGAAAGGAAGAACAAAGAAAACAGCAAAACAAGCTTGGAATAATGCGGAGTTGCCATGAAGAGTCACAGTTTCACTTACAGGAATTTAGAGAAGTTTGATTTTTCCCCTTACTCCCCTGGGGTCCTGCTTGTTGTAGCAGGAGCAGCGGAGTCAGTCAATGGGCACAAACAGAGCAGAGGCCATTGGTGTACAGCTGAGTTCGGCTTCCTAAAAGGTTTAGAAGACTTTCCATCATCAGGCTCAAATCAAAGTCACACTTCATCTATCAGATCTGGCTTCTCTAGCCTTGGGAATCAGACAGCTTTTTATAGCATCAGGGGAAACAGGGACAGGGACATCACTTCACAGCTCAGAGCTATCCTTATTTAGGATGGGATTGTCCAATCACCAAAGGGTGGTAGGGTGGGCTGGGGAGGCAACTACCTCCTGGGACCTGAGAAGAGCCCATACAAATGGCCCAAGAAGATACAATGTAGTTGGAAGAGGCAAGGTAGATAAAGAGGAGGTAAGGGGGCCATGAAAGAAGGCATCAAGGAAGGAGCCCGTGCTCTGCAGAGGAGCAAGACAGAGGCACTGCAGGGAACTTGTCTCTGGGGGATATTAGTGTGGGTGAAAAAAGGGAGGAAAGGACAAAGCAAGAGAGGTGGGATTTTTCCTAGTGGAGGAAGAAGTTGGGGGTGAGGAATAGCACAGGCTGTCTCCCCACCTTCAGCTCTGATAATGCATCTCAATCCTCTCCTCTGTCCAGGGGCAACGGAACTACGGTGCACCATGGCTTGAAGTAATAGCCGCAACCAAATGCACAGCTTCCATCATACACAACATTTACAGTTTCGTACAATGGCTCCAGCCCTCCTGCCTCCATCATGCCTCTATTCCAGTCCTGCCCTCTACCACCACCCCACATACGGGGCACTCCCCCGACGTCCTCCAGACACGGCCCACAGCACGTCCTACTAGCCCAGCCCTGTGGTTTCTCATTTGTGCCCTTCACTGAATATATTGTGCAGATTTATACTGACCAATTTATAGACCCTATAAAAACTAGCTGCATAGTATAAAACAGGCAGTGGAATCAGGCTAATGCATGCAGGTGAGGCACATTATCCTGACTCCAGCTGTAGTCAGAAGGGTGCAAGATCCCGAGGATTCCCCTGGGCAAACCTGGAATGGAAGGAAAGAGTCTGGAGGAGAGAACTGTGAGATTTTGATCTCAGACTTTTTTTTGGGAGGTAGATAAAAGGGACCTGAGCAGGACTCTTGGCAACAGGGGGTGAGATATGAGGGAGAGGCACCAATCTGTGCATTCCACTTCCCATTGTAAAAACAAAGCGATTGTCGAAAGGCAGCAGGCATGGGACAGGTCGGAACCTTCCATCCGCCCGCTACCTTCCACAACGCCGGCAGTTTGGACCCAATGGAATCCAGGCCTGCACCATCCCTGTTTGGGGAGGTAGTTGCAGAGGGAAGGGGCAAAGTAGGTGTTTAAGGTACCATTACACTAGCGTCACTCCTGCTGCAGACATGGTGCTAGCTACCAATGGACGTGACACGAGACAGATATAGCAGATATGGGCCATGGGGGAGGATTCAGTCCCAGATCCAGAGCCCCACCCCTCAAAACAGTGGACTGTCTGGGATCCCAGCACCCTAGTTTAAGCCCCTCTCTGATGGTAAGTGAAATGAGATGGAGGAGGGGTGCAGCTAATGGACGTGCGTATCCCTCTGCCCTGCGGACAGAACCAAAACCAGGAGGCCAGAAGCTATTTCAGTGTCACAGCTGCAGAGTGCTGGACACTGGAACACATTCAGGTGCAGGCCTTGGAGCCTTTGCTTCAAGATGAGCCTGCTCCCCGTTCCTCTGCTCTAACCTCCAGCAGGTTAGATGATGGGAGATCTGGGTGGTTGCTGTGTTCCTTTGTCCATGGGGGCCTGTGTGAGCTAGTTCTCTCAGGGCACAGGTGCTGTGACCCACTTCCAAACCAAGCCCTTGGCTCCTTTCTGAGGACCTGGGGGAGAGGAGGACGCCTCAGTCTGCCTGAGAGGGGAAAACACAATCTCAGAAGGGATAACAGGAAGCAAAGGAGTGGCCTGCTACAGCAGTGAGCAGGGAGGGAAGTGGATTACAGCAGAGGAAACAGAGCAGCTTTCTGTTACAGTGCAAAGACAATGATTTATTTGACTAAAAGTAGGGCTTTCTTGCTACCTTCTTTCCTGCCCCTCAGCACTGGCAGGCTCACGTGGCTATATTCTGTTTGCCTCGTGCAAAGGGCCCAGCTGCACCAGCACCGTCTGCTGTTGCCAGAGCTCAGTGCACTCACCAGTTCCTCCAGCATTTTCCAGTCTATCACCAGTCCCTCCCCCAGCTTTGTCCAGTGGGACCTTTGCTCTCAGTGCTTTCAGCAGAACACCCCACGGCAAGGACATCAGTCAGTGCAGCACATCTGATTCTCAGCTGCCCTGGCCAGCGTGCGATGATTTACACTCGTGCAAAGTCGATGCACAATGTGACCATTCTGACTGGGTAGCGTTTTGCATCCACACTGCACAGGACACTGCGCACACAGCAGAAATGACAAGATAAGGAGCAGGGCAGTAGCAAATCAGACCTACTGAGTATATTAACATCTTCAGCCTGGGGCCATTCTGAGGAGGGCTAATGTGAAACCCGCCTGTTGCCTACACCTCTTGCACTGGGGTGAATTCTACCCTTGCTGATTCCTTCTTGCAGTGTCACCTGATGGACTTCATGATCCAAAAAATTCAGCCACCCTGTCTCAGTCAGAATTCATTCCATGAGGTCAGGACAGCTGGACGTGTGTCTCTAACGGGACAAAACTATAGAAGAAGAGGAGCACATGAAGGCTCTTTCCTACAGACGTTCCCTAATTCCTGGTTTAGTGATTTGTGAGATTATTTTTTAAATCTTGGCATTTGTTTTGAGTCTTCTGTAATAGACGCAGATAATGTTTAATTTACTTTAATTAAAGATATTGGGTTTTAGTGGGTTTTCTGTCAGTTCCCATAACTCATTTTGATGGGAACCCATTGGATTTTAATGGGAAACCTATTAAGATGAACATATTGCGATCTTTAATGAAGCTGATGTGCGATTATACAGGGAACCACCTAAAGGTAATTAAAACCTATTGAGGCCACTAAGGAATAAAGTGAAATGAAGTTAGTCTTGTTTAAGACAATTAATGTAGACAATGATCTGAGAACAAATTAAATGATCCTTGATGAAGAGAAGCTGCACAGGGGCTACCCCAGAAAATATAGGACACACAAGGAAGGCTTTTTAAGGGAAAAAACATAATAATGGAAATATATTTGTTCATATTACAAGTCAAGCCTTCCCAGGGAAGCTCAACCGTCTCCTTCCCTGGATGGCATCAGTTCCTGATCCAAATGCCCACTTCATTTAGAACACATTGGGGGTTTCAGGAGAGGGTTTGCACTCAGCTAACAGTAAGCACAGATGCTTACAAAGGAGTATTGCCAAGTGGTGAATGCACAGAACTGGAAGGTAGGAGGGCTTGAGTGTGAGATGCGAGTGGTGCCCTCTTGGGCTGGCCCCGTGCACGAGGGCCGGGAATTGCACCCGCTGTGACAGATAATAAACGTGACTTTTGCCAAATCTCAGCATGCTAAAGATTAAGTGATGGCTGGTCTTCCTGCACACAGCTTCCACTGGGGAGTGTGTGCATGGATTGCAGCACACGCACACATTATATTTTAACCCCTGTGAGGCTTTTTCTGGCAGTGATTTTGCACTGAGGGTCTGTCTACTCTGCAGCAAGTGTAGACTTACCAGAGCTAGCTTCGATCGAGCTAACTTGAACAAAACTCTCCGTGAAGCTGACGGACAACAAATGGACACATGGGCTAGCTCCTTGAGTAAAGACCCAGTGTCCTGGATGGGGTGTACAACCCCTGCTGCTGCCTGCACTGACACTGCTTCGCTGCTATTGTTTTCAGACCTCCCTCAATTGACACTCACGCAGGCTGTAGTCATGCCTATGATTGCAGCACAGCCGTTCTCAGAGAGAGAAGGGCAAGCTGGGCCTGCTGCCCAGATTCAGGACAGTTGACTTGAAGAGGAAATAGTCAGGGGCAACCTCTCACCCTAACGAACCACATGAAGTCAGACGTTCTCCCAGGACTATTATGAAGAGCTTCAAGGTGACTGCAAACCATCGCAACAAATCACATGCAGCTGCTACGCTAAGTCACCTGACTAACGTAGACCCAACGCTGCTGCCAGTGACCTGCAGGACACCAGGACGTACCGTACTTTGATGCCGAAAGCAGTAACATAATTAACTGTAGGTATTGTCCACTGTGTTGTTTCTTAACAAATCTGATCTGATCCCTATTCACCAGGCTCGACAACCAGGCTGCCTCCCCATCCGCTGGCAGAGGTGTTAGCCAAGATTTCAGAATTCAACAATGAAATGGGTCTGCAACTAAAACATTTATCTGGCAGTTTTCCCTCTTTAAGTCAAAGTGTTATGTTGGCACACTGCACTGTAGGTGGCGATTTGCCAGAGGAAAGCATGTGTTGGAAAACCTTGCTCAATATTACAGCAATCTCATGCTTGTGCGCCTCAGACAACTCTAGGAGGAGCATGCCAGGAGGGCTAGCAGCAGCCAGCCCCCCAGGCAAGCAGTGAACAAGGCTCAATGGTGGCTCAGAGCAATCAAAAAGCAAGGGGCTGCCTAAAGCCACTCTTCATGCAGCAAGGTGGCTGCTGGGAAAAAAAACCCATTGGTGTGAGTGACACACAGCATTTCCACTGATCTGCCTTAGCTGGAGTGACCAGACAGCAAGTGTGAAAAATCGGGACGGGGGTGGGAGGGTAATAGGCACCTACATAAGACAAAGCCCCGTATATCAGGACTGTCCCTATAAAAATCAGGACATCTGGTCACCCTAGCCTTAGCATTATGGGCACCTCAAAAAGAGCAAAATTTGTAGGGGATATCTAGGCAAAGACATGTTATCGATTCACAATTATTTCCCAAGATTGCTACAAGTTGCTTGGGAGCAGCCAGATTTCAGACAGTTCTGCCAGGCTATTTAGTTGTGAGTGGATAGGGCCTCAGAGATTAGGAGGGATTGACTTGGAACACATGACTTGTGAAGACTCCCTGCCCAAAGATGAATAGTCACCCGTGTATCCCTCTTCCCCATGAGGCAGTGCAAGTGGAGCCTGGGTTCAGAGGTCAGGATGTTCTTGACCTGCTCTGTGGCATTGTCCTGTTAGTAGCAATTAGAGCTCTGGCATGAGCAGATGTGTACACAGAGGGTGTCAGGACTTCTCTAAGATCAGTTCCAGCGAAGCCAAGGAAGAAGTTCGGATGAAAACAGGAAACAAGATCACTCACCACCTCTCCCATCTCCAGTGAGTCAGGTCCCTCAGGCGCCAGTCCAGGACCCTGGTAGTGTCAATAGAACGTGCATGCCCCACAGAGTCCTGAGAGCTCTGCTTTTCTTTATATCTAGTGCTGGCAGGTGAGGGAGACTGGAAGGTGCAATAGATAACACGTCATCTTAAACCAGAGCAGGAATTCAAACAATGATAAACAAGCGCTTCCCATAAATACACAGGCCAGTGCAGAGATCCAGTGTCAAAGTTCAGGGCGTTTGGGTCCTATAGAAAATAGCTTCCTGTGAACAGGGTCTCTCCTCCTTCAGGATGCCCTGAGCCTTTTTAGAAATCTAGACAATCTTCCAGGGTACTTGTAAAAGGAAATTCTCCATCACTTGAAGTCTTTACACAGAGGTTGGATGTCTCTTTCTAAAGGAAATGCCCTAGTTATTGGGCTCAGTGCAGGAATAACTGGGTGAAATTCAGCGGCCCATATTATGTAACAGATCAAACTGAGGATCTTAAAGGTCCCATATGGTGCCTCAGTCTATGAGCCTACAAAAAGCAGTGCAGTGCAGTTACAGGGCAGCTGGGAGCCTTGGAAATAGAGGTTTCTCAGGAACAGGAACATACTGGTCCGACTGCAGTGATCAGTCCATATTCAGTTCCCAACAGGAGCTCAAGTATAATTTTTTTAAAGGCATTGTTCATTTTTCAAGCTATTTTCCAACCACAGGACGCATGCCCATAACTGCCCAGCTATGTCACGCATCAAATAAATGCCTGGATTAAGTTGCCATTCCTTTTCTCATTACATTTGCAAAATTAAAGGTGTCTACAGTCATCGCCTAGGGCTTCAAGTATATATTTGCACACAAAAGTCAAGACCAGACACTTATGAAGGAGAGTCATACAGCTGAACCCTAAATCCAGTCAACAATGGCAGCTAGCAGCTTCTCTACATTAATTGACTTCTGTCCCTCTGCAACAGCTAGAGAAACAGAGTCTTTCTTAAAGCCCAGCTAGTTAATAGAAGGTAAACTGAGCAATACCTTCTGTTCTAGCTGGAGAACATTGCCTGGTTCAGTCTCTACTGGGGAAGAGTCAGGATAAGGAGTGTTATTAAGTGGGAGTCTGTGCCACATTTGAGAAGCACAGTTTTAAGTCTGCATTTCTGGGCCCTCTAGTTTGGGTTGTGTTTTTAAACTCCAGTATTCAGAGGAACTATTACGCACTTGCACCACTTTATAGGCGCACACGACCTTAACTTCACTGTAACAAAGTTTTTGGAACAAGTTGGTATGAAAGATGTTATGTAAATACAAACTCTGATTGTTTACTGGTGCAGACTCTAGGATAAATATGCCGCATTCACAGAGATCAGCGAAAAGCAGGCTGATGATCTAACCCGGTGCAATTATAACACAGCGCAGAAAGAGCAGAAATGATTTCCGAATAAAAGATGCACAAAAATTGGTTTGGGTTTCCTAGCATCATCCTCTTCCAGGTCTTGCTGTTTTTAAAAATACCAGCTGAGCAGACTTCACACAGGAAACCTCAGTGCTGGGCAGCTAATGTTCCCACACAACTGTCTGCAAGCAATAAAGCCACTGTGCTCTTGAGTAGCAAGGAAGCAAATCCTGGAATCTAGCACACCTCAGTGGAAGTCAGCAGAAGAGCCCCAGTGTCACAGCTCCCCAGCCTGGTATAGCAACTATTCCAGCTATCAGCAAGAGCACAATGAGCCTTTTAGCATCACAGATATTGGGAAAAGGCAACCTAGAGAAATGAGTCAGAGACTGAAATTACTGTGCAATGGATATGCCACAGGAACCCCCGCTTCACCTGCAGGGTTTTTAAATTTTTTTAAAAAAAAGAGTGCAAGGATTAGCAGGGGGGAAAGCAATATAGCTATGATTAATAGGTCACCCTTATTAATAATCTTTTGTAGGTCTAGCTGCTTCAACCTTGCTGACATCAGAAACTGCTGGGCATTGGTTTGTCATGTAGAGCGCATATTTTTACAAGTTCGCTGGGGGAAAACCCCCCTAAAAGTTATTATGAGGTATGTGCCAGTAATGGACAGAGTGGTCCTTCTGTCACACTTCAAAACACATCCGTCCCAATAACCACCAAATGCAACGTATGGGCGCACAAACCTCCCAAGACATTAGATCCTATTTTCTTAACTGCTCCCTCCTACATGCTAAAAAAAGACATTTCTCTTTGGGGGTGAGGGCAGATCTTGTCATTTTTTTTGGCCTTCTGAAAAGCACCAGATGCCACCAAAGGGCAGGTACAGGATTTGAAAGTATTTCTCAGATGGACGACTTCCCTTCTCCCCTCCTCACTGCCCTCAAAAAGCTTTATTCTCCCTTCTTCTCCCTACAACCATCGAAAATCCTTTTATTTTAATGCCCTGCTTCCCCTCCAACTGGTTCGGCGACTCATTTCCCCTCAACATTTTTACATGTAGTACAGGAAACCCAACCACCAGTTTCATACAACATCGGGAGACCCTCAAAGTTACTTTACACAGGCAAGACTCCGGAGCAGCATTTCAGGTTTTGGAGCTGCATGTAGATAATTCAAGCAGATCGGAGGTGTAGAGAGATGGCAAAACTGGAATGCAGAAAGGGAGGGGAAACTGAAGCGGCTTTGATTTTAGTCTTTTATTTTGTAGCTAATCTCCAGTAGACAGTCGTTGATCAAAGTTATAAAGCAGGATTTGAAACCATCAGCCAGAGTGAACTGATAGCACAGAATTCATGTAGCAATTTCCTATACATGCTGTGAGGTCTAACGTATATAAATATGGGGTACACTAAAGTTATTTTTGGATGGATTTTTTGTTGTGTGCTGAGTACAAGGGAATTACACTTAGCCTGCAAAAACCATTTCAAACCAGTCCAATCTGGATGAGCCCACAATGGACCGTCTAGTATCAAGTCAGACCTATTTCTAATCTTCTATGACCATCCCGACACACTCCACATTGAGCCCCTCCTCTCCTGAGACACACTCCTCCTCTCCACCAGTATAACACACAAATCACACTTGTGTATCACATTAGCTCTGCAATAGCCTATTTTCATCCTGATCCCCACACTTACTCCTGCCTCTAAATTGTTCTTTATAAAGAGATCTGCAGGGACCTTGTTATTTTTATTGCTGCAATAAGGCAGATCTACAGGAGAGAAGGAAAATGTTTAGAAAGATAGCAAGGGCCCGGAAGGCTGCCTGCATGTTAGTGAGGGCCTTGTTGCAGAGGCTGGGTGACCAAGGTGCTAATCAGCCCAGCTTGCAAAATGTGCATTAGAAAATAAAATACAGACGCTGCCTAACATAAGGGTTAACCTACTCTGAGAACTCCTTCCGTAAGCAGAGACAGAGCAGGGATTTACAATCTCCTTGGAGTGATGATCCTGGTCTGCCGCTCCTGTGGGGTTGGGTGCCTTAGAGAGAGGGGAAAGAGTGTGCTGTGTGCCCACACACTGAGCAGATCCAGAAAGGGCTTCTTGCTCAGAGGAGCTTCCCAACAGTCTATTCTTATATCCCAAGGTCACAAGCTTTTTAAATCAAGGCGCTGCAAGTTGACAGCATAGAACGATGAACTTTACTGAGCACGTCAACATTGCCAGGCAGTGTGCACAGCACTCACTAAACTCCCAAGTTCCTGTACCAAGATGCACTAGGCTGAGTTTACCACCCGGGAAAGACCCTCTGAAACCGTAGCTTTTTGAACAACCAAAGCAATGGAGGGGAAGCCCCTAAGAAATTATGTCTATCAGGATTGCTCACATGCCACTGATTGTCTGTTTGGGCTCAACTCTTATCATGCAGAGCCCTATATCCAGCCCATTGGCCTTCCAGATGGAGAAAACTAAATGTTAGTTACTATTTTATGCAACACTGGGAAACAGTATGACACACATTAGCAGGGGGAAAGGTGTCGTACAAGCAGGCATGGAAACAAAGTCCAGCTTGAAGAGATTGCAACGCAAACCTACAGAGCCTGCAAATCCTGCTTTTTTAATGAGCGGGCAGGATCACTGCTACTGCCGGTGATGCAAGGTACTCGGCATTCTCCTATAGGTGAAGAGTGCATGACCTTGAACATACTCCCAGCATGGAGAGTGAGATACTGAGACTAGGGTGACCAGATGTCCCGATTTTATAGGGACAGTCCCGATTTTTGGGTCTCTCTCTTATATAGTCTCCTATTACCTTCCACCCCCTGTTCTGATCTTTCACACTTTCTGTCTGGTCATCCTAGGAGACTCATATTTGCATGGCAATATAAAGCATGACCACCAACCCACCAGATCCATCTGTCAAGACTCAAACAGGATGTTTTTCCAAAAAAAATAACAACCATACACAACCTAGAGACAGACAAGAATCTCAATGGATGGTGTGGAATTTTAGTAACATTGACCCATGAGAAATGCTGATCCATTGGTGGAGCCAATGAGTTGCTAAAACAACGTGAGCAGTTACTAAGTTAATTGGTGATAATATCTCAATGAAAACAGGCCCTCACCACTTTGTACACTAGAAGGACATGACCTGGATGTGGATTTATTTCCAAATCATTAGTTAATAATATTGAACTAGAAAGTGTTAAGGGCAGGGGGAAAAAAAATCAATCAGAACTGGCACAGCGTCAGAGACCCTCAGGACTTGTGTCCAAAATACAACCAAACACTAGCTTTGAGTGGGACATGTTTAGGCTTGCCCATCCTTGGGGCACCCCTTGCTGAGTGGAGCTGGCTGAAACATTTTCAGCTGAACAGTTTTCCATCGGAAATTGCTGTATCGTCAAAATGTAAATCTTACACGTGAACACATTGATTTCAACAAAACTTCAGATGGGAAAAGTTTTGAAACAATTTATTTAGATTCATTTCATTCTGACTCTCTGATTTTATGTATATTATTAATTTTATAATATACAAATTTAGTATAGTGTTTTCACATCATAATTGTGAAGTGTTTTGATAAACTCATTTCAACGTTTTTGAAAGTTTACTGAATGAAACAATTTCAAGATTTCAACCTTTTGTCATAATTTGGGACAAAAACAAAAATTCAAAATGAGGTAATACCGTAATTTCCTGAAGAATGTAAATTCTGAGCAGTTCTCTTACTGAGAAACTAAAGAGATGGTGTCTCGAGAGGGGATGGTGCTGAAGCAGCAGCTTGGACAAGAGTGCACAGTGCTAACCAATGAGGCTGTTCTAGGATGCCAATATGGAAACTAGAGCTCCAGCAAACAGTTCATCTTCCTGGTGAACAACCAAGCTTGGTAGCGCAACGCTGTTTGCTTTGTAAGCTCCCTTGCCACAAGGCCAACCCACACACATCCAGTTCCCTCACCACTGCTGCAAGACTTAATACCCCTTCCAGTTTCTCTCTTGACATGGAGAATTCACCAGTTTGGTTCAAGCAGTGAATGTAGCTTTTCATATTGCAGGCCCATCACTTTCAGCAAAATGGCAACTCATTCTTCACAGCATCTCCTGGGTGCACTGGATTGACAGGACAAGCTCTCCGACACATCCCTGTGCAATCCAGAAGGGCTGGTCTCGGAAATTAGCATTGAGTCATTCTGCCACCATTATCTTGGAGCTTCTTTTAAGATCTTAAAAGGCAGCGATTGATCTGCCCATTGCAATGGGCCTGACTAATATTTCATTACCTATCCCCACTAAAAATGTTGTTTGATTTAGGTTCAAAGAGCTCATTATTTAGTTTTTCCCAGACAGGAAAAAAGTATCAAATTCAGAATAAGAACATATCAAATGCTGAGCTAATTACAAGTCGCCAAGTTTCAGTTGGTGTACAACTGAATCGGAGATCTTGCTCATTACCAGTTGTATAACATAATTTCCAGTGCACTGTTAATTAGTGCCAAAAAATAACCCAAGGAATTCATACCAGATAAAACTACAAGCACACGTGGAGGACAAGAAACAGATAGCTAAGGAACCAGTCTTTAGTGAAACTGTCCTAGTCTGAGAATTTCCAGTGATTCCAGTGAACTGCAGAACAACATTTTGTTCATGAACATTTTAAAAAAAGTAGAAGTTTTAGGGGAAACTTAGCTTAAAAAAAATCAATCATCTCAGGAACAGACTCCCTTTTTAAAATTAAATTCAGGGTCCTTACTGGAGTACTGGGCTGCTGAAACCCCTTCTTCTGTACTCAAGGGCACATTCCGATCACGTGAGCAGGAGAGACAGACAGCAGTTTGGCAATGGCTCAGAGGCTATCCACAGACCTATGGGGCTGGACCTCAGCTGGTGTGAATTATCATAGCCCCATGGAGTTATAATCTACCCCAGATGAAGGTCTATAAACTCCAAGGTTGTTACTCAGGCAGCTTCTACGTGCATAAAACTACAAGGGTTTTCTTCCCAAGCTGTGACGTATGACCATTAAAGTCATCTTGCCTCTTCTATAATGGCCTCATCTTGGCCAGTGCTGCCATTCCAGCATGTGAACTTTTGGTTTTGAGGCAGAAGTGCAGGTGCAAGGACTGGGTTTTAGTGTGTGTGTGTGTGTGTGTGTGTGTGTTCTTGCGTTTGCGCTTGCTCAACAAGTTGGCTGAACTATTTTGAACCTTTAAGTTGAATGTTTTGATGGAATGTTCAGAACAATTTGATTTCCATCCATATGAAGTTCACACATCCCTACTTTTAAAAAATACCTCTTCAGTTTTTAAACTTGCCCAGTTGTTGTCCCCTCCAATGAGGAATAAAAACAAGCATAAATGAAGTACACATTCTGTAAGAGCTCTTCCAGCAGCTTGGCAAGAAATACAGCCAATTGGGATGCATTAAAGCCAATGATAGCCCCAGACTGTTTAAAGAGAAGTCAGATACCAATAACCAAATATGTTGCTGTAAAATTTATTGGTCTGTCTGGATCAAACTGTATTTGCCATCTTAGTGCAGCCAGGAAACGATCTCCCGTTCCTCTGAACCTGAATGCCTTGTGCCTCATTACTCGCCATTCCTCCCAAATCTAGTGAGATCTGCAACTACGAAATCTCTCTATGTTCTCAGCCAAGTCTTTTGTATAGTAGAACAATCAGAAAGACCAGGATCCGCCAGTGCAGTCTCCTATGGTACACGCTCCTTTATTAAATTGCCTTTCATCTTCAAAGGCTTCTATTTGTGCCTCCTTTCCCCACTCAACTCCTGTCCTCCAGCCAATTTTCAATCAGCCAGCCAATTCTTCCCCATCCCAGCTCCCCACCTTTAGACATTAATCTCCGACGTGGGACCCTGTCAAACACCGTCTGAAGATCCAAGCCTCTCCTGGCTGCTGCTTTGCCTCTTGTCTACACTGACAGGAATGCGTGTTCTAAAAAAGACATTTCCAAAAGTTAGTGAGGCAGAAAAGTCCTTTCCGGAAGCCACACTGGCTATCTTTGGTCAAGCTGTGCTTTTCTCAACATGCCACCTTTAATCTATTAAAACATTTTCTAAGACTTCCCTTCACCTGGAGGGAAATGAACTTGTCTGCAAGACCCTGGTGCATGTCTAGGTCGATCCTTAAATAATGGTGGGAGGTTGGACGCCTTCCACTTTTGAGGAATCTCCTGCAAAATACTCCAGCTTTGTGAAGTGTCTGCGAAAACCTTTCCAATTTAGAGCGGCAGTTCCTTTAACCTTTCTAATAAGAGAACTGTAGGGTAGGAGGGATTGGTCCCAGCTACACATTACATGCTCTCCAGCTCTGGTCCCTTCAAGCTTCATTTTCTACGCTCTCTTTTCTTTTGAGGAACAAAGTCAGGTTTCTTCCTTCCTACTTAAAACTCTGGTCTGGGTGGCTCTTCTCCACTTCAGATGTATTCTCCCTGCTGATACACAAATGGAAACGTCAGGCTGAGCGCCTTCACATTTGTCTCTTCCACATCCACTAGATTAAAAAAAAGTAGCTTCCATCTTTGCAGCTGGCCTCTCCTTCCTGGTGAAATGTAGATTCCACCAGCACTCTCTCATCTAGCTCAGCTCCATTGCTAAAATGTCCCCAATTATCAAAGAATCCTATATATCCTGCTCCGCGTGATCTTACCTACACCATTATCCTGCGGCTCAATTCATAGCCTCTACCTAGGAAAGCAGTAAAGCTGTCTGAACAGACCAGTTTACATCCACACTGACTCTCCGTGGTTTCCAGAGGAGATATCTGAAACCTCAGTTTCACTATCTCCTTTTCCTGGTGTCATTCATACAGATGTGTACACACTCAGACTGGCTTTACTCCTTGCATACTCGATGAGAAGATGAAGTGCCAGTCTCATATTGCATCCACAGCCACATAAACAGGCATTTCCCCAGGCCTGTATATTGCCTTGCATTATTAGAAATAGCTGATGCACATATTCAAAGGACTGCAGATGGGCTAGCTACAATATATTATGCAGGGGGCTTGTCATTTCTTTATCCTTTACGTAGCTATATTTCCTTCTGTCAAAAAAGCTGCATCTTTTACACTGTAAGGAACAAGAGAAGAGTTTGGAATCACTGATGGAGTGGAGCAGGAAGTGGGTAAATGATCAGTTTCTAGAGCAGAGAGTAAATCCTTCTCTAGCTGTCAAGTAACTATGTAGAGGCCTAAGATTTATTAAACTGGGGAGAAAAAGAAAACCATTCCACGCAGGCCAATGCAGCCCCAGTGCTATCTGCATAATACACCTCGGGTACCAGCCCTTCCCTTTGACTTCAGCGGCTGCATTGTTTTGGTTTCAATCCATTCACCACAGTGCTAATTCCTTGCCAGGATCCTTTCTAATCTTTTGGTTGAAGACTGTTACAGCCACTGCTCTAATGTCAGCTGGTGGAGTGGAGCAGCCACAGATGAAGTCAGACAGAAGTCTGCCTCCCCCAGGTTTTAAAGCTAACAAGAAACAAAACATGTTTTGTCCCAACTGCAGGGGCGGGGGAAGGGGGTAGAAGGGGCACAGTCCAAAGCATGGAACAGCTCCATAGAACTCTCCTGGTTTAAAGACTGTTTCCAGAGCAAGTCACTGTTCTTCTTGGGTCTCCCTGTATGCCCCCGAAAGCCTCTTTGATCCTGCAGCCCCAACTCCACACTGTACATTTTCAAGGGGTCTAAGCAGGGTCTTAACTTCTTGCTTGGTGGAAGTAAGTCAGGCTTCTGCCTCCTGTCACAAATGCTGTGTACTAGTGGAGCACTTGCTGTTTGGGTATCTCCTAGTGCCATACAAGCCTTAATGCATTAAACTCTGGATGGCAGATGGCAAAAACAGAAAGATGAAGTGACTTATACAGAGCAACACAGGGAACTCAGAGCATGTGCCTCCCAGCTCTGCATCATAACCACCAGACCAACACCACTCTTTGTATAGAAGAACTTTTCCAGCTACTTGCCTCTGGCAAATTCCCTTCCCCTGCCTCCCTGGCCCGACCCCCAAAGATACCCAAGGTCACAGCTACTGAGTTCCAAGTCTCAAAAGAGGCTGTTTGTTTCAAACAAGCAGGGAAGTGGACAAGACAGAGTCAGTCAATGTTATCACAACTAATGCAGCTCATTAGTATAGTTTTAAACTCAAAGCAAATGAATATCTAATGAGATTTCCCCCCAGGTGTAATTAGCGATAAGCTTTACATTGCTCTAAAAATACCCTCAATTTTTTTTGAAAACTAAATGCAGATAACTGGAAGCTCTAGTTACACTTAATGAAGAGAACAAAGCATACTGAAAAGCAAGAATATTTTAATTGTGTTTATTTAGCCTTCAGCAAAGGAGCCAAGACATTTTCACAATCATCAAATTAATTCCGAATTGCTCCCATATAAGTTGTCCAGCTAGCAGTTACATCCATGCTGATCACATACAGTGGGCTATGTACTGATCAGTCAATTGACTAAACGAGGCATTATTCAAGGAAATGAACCCATCTCTTTACCAAGCCTTTTTTTCCTTTCTGGTCTGTTCAGCATAAAACAGTTTATAAAGCCAAGAACAAACATTGCTATTATGATTAGTAAAAATAATGATATTTACCTATCTCCCCTTCTGTCCCCATTCCCTCTCACTCCCCTTAAAAGGTATGGGATATATATTAGTTTTTTCTTCAAAACTCAAGTGACATTAACTTTCATATTCACTGCAAATGAGTTGGCAAGATGACTTTAATTTTGGATGATTGATTTAGTTCTGTGACAATCAGCAGAGCTGTCCAAATGCCTGACCTCTATCCCTTGGAAGATGATAGATTGCAGTTTGGTGCATAGATTGTACTTCCCCAGCCAGGGTCACAGAGATCTTTTTGGGGGCCTGGGGCAAAGATCTGAAACTGAGGCCCACTACCCTTCAAAAAAAAAAAAAAGAAAAAAGAAAAAAAGTGCTACCACTGATCCTGGGGGCAGGGGAGGGGTGTAAGAAAGCAAGTCTGCCCCAGACTTATCCCACAGTGGTGGCTTCTTGCTCACGGGGCTGAGCCCATCCCCCTGTTTCAAGTGTGACGACCTGGCACACCAGGTCACAATGCCACTCAGTTTGGGACCCCTCTCAAATAGGGGGTGGGGAGTTGGGGCAAACTACTCACACGCATGCACACCCAGCAGCTCTGCCCCCACGAAAGCATGGAAGCCAAATCCTGGCCCCAGTGAAGTCAGCGGGGTTTGTACAACACTCACTATCCACTCATGGATGCGAGCAGCACCCCTAGGGCTGTCTCAGTTGTGTGTCTGAGGTCTAATCCAGCACTTCATGGGCTGTGGGCACCCACTTATATTCAGGTGCCTACAAATGAGTCTCGTTTACCTGGGCTTGAGTCACCAACTAAAAACAAAGTCACTGTACGTGGTGGAAAATGGACCCTGGGTTCACTGCCGCAGCACTGAGACACAGAGCTCTAAAGATTAGTCAGTCCCAGAATACTGCAGCCCTTTCACACAGGCTCCCCATGGCTTCAGTGAACACTGGATCGAGCCCACTTAGGGTCTACAGAGAACAGGTAACAGAATCCATCCCTTTCAAAGGGTTTTCTGTTCTACATTCCTAAACTGGAAAGGAGTAAGGGAGCACAAGGTCCAGATTAAATAATTTAGTTATTAAATTACTGCCTCACCTGGGCATAAACTGTATTTTTAATGCTGCCATTTACTTCCCTCTAACCTAGGTAAGGAATGCACTGCAAATTCCCTATTGCTACTTTCTCTCCATTCCTGTACAGGATGCTGGGATTATATTAAAGCAGAACAATGGAAACAACTCAGGAAAGCAAAATCTGTATATTGATATTGAAGGGTTTTTAATTTCAAACGGATTACCAGAAGGAGCAAGGGGCAGAGGAACCCAGACAGACTCTAGACAATGAAACACCACATGGGACCATAACTTTGGTCAGATGATTATTATTTAAATATTTCTGAAAAAGATTCAAAAAGTACCATCAATATTACAGTGAGGTAGGCTTCTTGGTACCTCACAAGCCATGGGACATCACAATCCATGTTGTGTTTGGATAATGGGATGACTGCTCTTTGCAGACAGCATGTAAGAACTTCGCTCAGTTGGCCCTCAATGACCATGAAAGATCAGGATAGAATGAGGGCTACTGGCAGCTCTCCTTTACGCTTCTGCTGCTCCTACTCCATAAAATGTTTCTGGGAATTTGGTCTTGGTTCAGGAATCAGAGTAACTGGAGCAGCTCATGTCTTCACAGGGCTCCCGGTAGTCAGATCCCATCGATGTCTTTTGTGCCCCTATGCCTGGATCACTGCCTTCCCCCAAAGCTCTGCCAAGGAGAGCTAATTAATTCTGATCATTCCTAATAGTCTTCTAGGTCAGAAATTGGTGATTCAGCTTCATTAATTTAATTTCTACTGTTTTCATCCTTTGCACTCTCTGCCCGATTAGCTTCTTGAAATTTAGTTTCAGTAAGTGGGATGAGCAAGGCAGAAACTTCCAAAGAAATTTTCCTCATTGACACTTGGAGGGCGAGTCATCGAGCTGCCCTCTTGGACATGGAGGGTAGGGAGAGGTGGTTAGGGATTTAATTTGATTTCACAAGCTGCTTGATGGGTTTTGATGACATAAGTACTGCTGCAATCTGGGTTACTCAGCAGACAAAAGGCTTGGATTGCCTTTTTGCTCAGGCTGGTGTAAATCGGGAGTAATTCCACTGAAGGGAATAGAGTTAATTAAACCCAAGTAAAACCAGCATGGGAGGAAAATCAAGTCCAAAGTGTGTTTGAAAAGAGGAAACTGCATGAATCCCTGAATTCCCTCCACACTACCTTTAGAATAAAGATTTATATTGATTCACATATACACGAGCATAGATTACATTATACATAAATATGTCATTTCTCCAGATGTAGTTCCATGCAATGCTAGTGAGGCAACAAAGCAAGTGATTTCCACTGCACCAAAGGATTCTTATCTTCCAATTCTCCAAATGCTCCTCTTCTTCTAGTTTTACATGTTTAAATGTATCATTACTATAAAATCCCCTATGAAGTGAGTTATGTGAGAGGAAAGTGAATTTACTTTCTTACCCAGGAGATTAAGATCTGCTGTACAGGAATTCTCTGTACAGTCATTTAATTTCTTGTATTTTTGATCAGAGAACTTTATACACTTCTGATTTCCAGACAAGCAGATGTTAATGTGACCTGTTCCTGTTTGACAGTCTGATGTTTGGAGGATCTATTAATAGATTACAAGGCCAGAAGTGGCCATTGTGCTCGCTTAGCCTTCTGGGTTTCCTTTCTATTCTATTCTTTCTATGCCTGGTTTTCAGTAAAACATAGGAACCTAGTATTCTAGTAAATAGGACAGGGACAAGTACACCAAAAATTGCTTACTGAATTGCCATCCAGACAGGCTACAGCCATGAGTTCTCAATGATTATACCATCATCTGCACCCTTTTGTAGGTGGTGACAATGAGCCCCTTCAGCTCAGATTGGAACTTGGATCCTCAGGGTCCCTAGGCAAATATGATGCGGAAGAACTAAAAAGGATACAGTCAAATTCATCCTGAGCTCATTTTGGCTGGTGGTTATTCTTCACAGATTTTGCAACACTTTGCATTAGAACTATTCTATACTTTTCCTTCCATGCTTGGGCATTGGTTACTCTCTGGTACTGAGACAGAACTGAGCTCTTGGTGCACCAGAAGTCTCTAGATCTTTTCCCCCCCTCATCTTAACTTTTATAACTACTGCACAAATTATCAGAACCACCAGGAGTTTGCTCTTTACCTTTATACAGAAAGCTGCCTAACCTAGAACATTTTTCATCTTCCTTTCACCACAAAACTGGTCGAGACTTCTAGGTTACTTTAATTAAATCACAAAATAAAACGTGAAAAGCAAAGTCTTTTCAACAAAATTGTGTTCTAATTTTCCACAAGCATGAGCTTACACAATAAAAATACACACTTTAGGACACAAGGTATCAGTTTAGAGCTAAATCAGGTCCTCTCCTGGACAAGAAATAAGATGGAAGGAGCTGGACTGCATTCCCTAACCTCATTTCCACATGGACCACCAAATAGATGGTAACCACTTTTAATTATTACTGACCTAGGCCATTTTTAACCCAGTGACCTGGAAATGGAAAGGTCTATGTCTTATTTCCACTCCCCAGAACAATCGAGGGCTGGGTGCTCCCCGTACTGCTAACAAAGAGCTAACGCTTCGAACACATATGGCATTGTACAAATAAAAATGCCCTGAGTTCAGAGGATACCTGAGACGCTGCACTACACTAAGTTGCCAAGGTACACGATAACAGAGTAATGATCCCTTGAACTTATAAAAAACATCATTTCAGCTGTCGTCCATGCACCACAAGGGGCAGAAGAAAGGAATCAATATTAGTCAAATTCAAACATTTTATTTTCAAGTTGCTCATCAAGTTGTTTGATGAGAAAAATCCGAGGAAAACTAGAAACAATTCTGGGGCTATTAAATTCTCATACAGGGAAGCTTGTTTTCATTCTCCATCTACATTGGAGAAATACCTCTATATTTAATTGAATTAACCTGAAAACTCATTGTGAACCTCAGCCTAAGCCACTGACTTTTCATTTCGGTTTGTCTCAGAGAGAGTTTCATGTGGTTTCAGCTTAAAACCACAAAGCAGCCCAAATTTGGGGATATTCTACTGAACCTGGTCTGTGTTTAGAGGGTTGTGGAGAAAGCCAAAAGCAATCACGTCACACCTGGTTTGTGGGTTTCATTGAAAACACCAAAAACATTTTTGCAGCCAAAAGGATATCTTCAGGTAAACTATTTTTTAGGAAATGCATTGAAACACACTATACACAGAGCACAACACAACCTGAGAGAGGACGCAAACCTATAGCCATGGCTGACAAATGAACCGGCCATCTCTGCAGCTCAGCTTTTCATGGTCACAAGAGCCAATGAAAAAGTGCTCAAGTGTTCTCACTGCTCAGACATGTGCAACCTGGACCCTTCGCTGGGCTTATTGTTTGTTCGCAAAAGACCCATTTAAAGCAAACCAGGCAAGGTCTGAGTGGGGAGAGAGGACAATGGGCAGCCTCTCTCATTCACCACCAGAAGCCTAGGAAATATTAGCTACTCCAGGAGAGCAGCAGCAGCCTCTTTTCAAAGCTCCCTTTGCTGGATGCTGAGTGACAGCTGAATCACAGTGCTGCTTTCCAAGAGCCAGATCTCTCTAACATTGCCAAAAGTAGCCCGTTGTATTCAGAGCCCGACACAGCTGCAGTTACTGGGAGGTCCTGCCATTGTTCTGCCCCAGCAGAAAGATGCGTTCTCTTCCTTTCATAGACTTCGATCACGGCCCGATACTGACAGACTGAATAAAAATATCAGCAATAAGCATCGAGCAGATGTGAAGGGAGTGCACTCTCTGACCTTGATTCACCTACCATGTGGGGTCAACACTGCTTTGAGAATAACTTCATAAAAGACACAGTCTTCAGGGGGCTGGGACTCGGCCATTTTACAACACTGTCAGCCTGAAACTATGGCCCAAGTCAGATCAACTCTGCCGTGGCCCGGGGAGGCAAGGGAGAAACTCTTCCAGGGAGACCACCAGGTAAAGCACTCTGCATTCTAGACATTTAGTGTGGCTCCTATTCATGCTCCAAGAGTTCACTGCACTCACCCCAACTCTCATTCCCCACCCCCCACTGCACATTAACTGTTGTGTTGTCAAAATCACTGTTTTCAAAGTGACAATCTTAGATAGTTTGGGCCCACAATTTAGGCTTTGGGTAAAATATTTACAAAACCCTAAAAATGAACAGAAGTGTCTCCATGAAATATAAACAAAAAGAGAAAGCAGTCTTTGGTTTTGATGCAACGTTCCTCTGCATGCTTGCCACCAGACTATGCCAGCAGTGTGCAAGTGCATGGAAGTGAAATTGACAAGAAAACTAACATGAAACTAACTAGCCTAGTGTCACTGTCCAAAATAAACAAGGTACAAAGAGGAAGAGTGAACTTTGGAGGGAAGACTGGGAGGAAGTGGGGGAGGAGTCCATGTATATTCAGAAAGGAATTTGAAAGGAAATTTTGTCCCAGCTGTGTTTGTGATGCTTCTGCATTCATACTCCATGCATGCTAGAGTGGCAGAGATTCATTAGCAGGAATAATCACATTTTAAGCTTGAATATTCTCCATAAGTTAATCAGATCTTGTGACCGTAACAATCTAAAATTTGCACTGGCAGTACATACATTGTCCAGTCAGGAAACAGACATGTGACTTGTCATTAATAGGGCTGTTGATTAATCGCAGTTTTAATTTCATTGTTAAACAATAGAATACCAATTGAAATTTATTAAATATTTGTGAGTGTTTTTCTACATTTTTAAATATATTGATTTCAGTTATACAGAATACAAAGTATATAGTGCTCACTTTATATTATTTTTATTACAAATATTTGCACTGTAAAAATGATAAAAAACAATGTTTTTCAATTCACCTCATACAAGTACTGTAGTGCAATTTTTATTGTGAAAATGCAATTTACAAATGTAGATTTTTTGGTTACATAACTGCACTCAAAACAATGCAAAACTTTAAAGCCTACAAATCCACTTAGTCCTACTTCTTGTTCAGCTAATCATTAAGACAATCAAGTTTGTTTACATTTATGGGAGATAAGGCTGCCCGCTTCTTATTGACAATGTCACCAGAAGGTGAAAACAGGCAGTTGCATGGCACTTTGGTTGCCTGCACTGCAAGGCCACCATTCCAGAGGACAGGCTTCCATGATGATGATGACACTTGTTAAAAAATAAAATAATAAAATAATAATAATAATAATAATAATAATGATGCATCGAGTAAATTTGTGACTGAACTCCATGGGGGAGAACTGTATGTCCCCTACTCTGTTTTACCCACATTCTGCCATATATTTCATGTTATACCAGTCTCAGATGATGACCCAGCACATGTTCATTTTAAAAACACTTTCACTGCAGATTTCACAAAATGCAAAGAAGGTACCAATGTGAGATTTTTAAAGATAGCTACAGCACTCGACCCAAGGTTTAAGAATTGGAAGTGCCTTCCAAAATCTGAGAGGAACCAGGTGTGGAGCATGCTTCCAGAAGTCTTAAAAAAGCAACACTCCAATGTGGAAACTATAGAACCCGGAACCAGAAAAAAGAAAATCATTCTGCTGATGGCATGTGACTCAGACAATGAAAATGAACATACATTGGTCCACACTGCTTTGGATGGTTATCAAGCAGAACCCATCATCAGCATGGACGCATGTCCCCTGGAATGGTGGGTAAGCATGAAGGGACATATGAATCTTTAGTGCATCTGGCATGTAGCCTGCATCAAAAGATATTTACAAGAGTGCCATGAGAACACCTGTTCTCACTTTCGGGTGACATTGTGAACAAGAAGTAGGCAGCTTTATCTCCTGCAAATGTAAACAAACTTCTTTGTCTCAGTGATTGGCTGAACAAAAAATAGGACTGAGTGGACTTATAGGCTCTAAAGTTTTATGTTTTATTTTTGAATGCAGGTTTTTTTGTACATAATTCTACATTTGTAACTTTCAGGATAAAGAGGTTGTACTATAGTACTTGTATGAGGTGAATAGAAAGTTTTTTACATTGTAAATATTTGTAATAAAAATATAAAATGAGCATTACACACTTTGTATTCTGTGTTATAATTGAAATCAATATATTTGAAAATGTAGAAAACATCCAAAAATATTTAAATAAATAGTATTCTATTATTGTTTGACAGTGCGATTAATCGAGATACATTTTTTTAATTGCTTGACAGCCCTAGTCATTTACCTATGCAGAAGCTGTTGGGCCAGGATGTATGCAGCAGGGCCTAGTGGGTAGTGTTGAGCGGGGGGCTGGGTCCCCATGCCACTCAGGGGTCAGAACCAGGGGTCAGGCACTGAGAGTTAGGAAACAGGTCAATTCAGGAAACTGGGTCATCGGGATCAGGAAATGAGGTGGGTAGTGCTGGGTGAACAATCAGAAGCAGGATAGAATCCAGTTGTATAGATAACTTTCTGTGTCTCTTTCTGATTTATGTAGGGTGACTAGGCCAATCAGGAGCTCTCCAGTGTTCCACCAATTGGAGTCCAGAGGTAGACCCTTCTCTCTGAGCTGGCTGTCAAGGAGTCTCAGTTCAAGCTCATGCCCATAAGCTGTTGGGTGGCGAGTTGGAGGTGATGACCCCTGTGGAGCCAGTTTTGAGACCACGGGTCATGAAAGCGTCTTACCTATGGGCACAGATTGTAGGGATCTGAAGAAAAGGACCAAATTAAATGGTTGATCCTTAGACACAATGTTATAGAAGAGGAGGGGAGGGGATACATACAGATCTGTCAATAAGATAGGTACTGTAATCTAGGGGAAATATGTCATTTGGGAACCACAGCAGGAGTCCTAAGGAAGGGGCACACACCTGAATATGGAGCAGGCATGCAGCTTCCTTCCACAGTATGTCAAACAGGCAGCCAGATCAGAGACAATTCTGCATCCATTAGCTGGAGGTGAGCCAGCTGTACGAAATAAAGTTGGAAATATCTAAACTGTAGTGATAATTTCTCATCAGGTTTGAAATGCAGATGAGGGTCAGAAGTAAGGGCAGTGACACCAATATATTGGCGTTGAGGACAGTCAACTCTGAAGGGCTATGAAACAAAACTGAAGGAAATTATCTGGGATTCAGTACAGCCTGAGAAATGCACAATGGGAAGGGTTTAAAATACAGTCAGGGAGTAATTGCATTAAAATAATTCCACTTTTACATTTTTTTCTTAAACTATCAGAATTCTTTCCACACTCTTGCTCAATAATTGGTGGTAAAAACCAGGAATGTTCAGAAGGAAACAGTGTAGCAACCCATCCTAAGTGCCAACGGTATAAAGACACGGGATCCACAAAATGCGATCAATCCAAAGAGTAGACGGCATTGGGGTGAAGCAGAGCAGGCGCTGCGGGAGTGAGAGGCACTCGTGGAACCACAGGGGGAAAAGTGGTCTTTAAGCAACGTACACCTGCCACTTTGAGTGTAGAGAAGAGAAATAACCACTCAGGTCAAAAAGCTCCTGGATGAAAGGTCAGTGCCGCCACTGACAGATTAAACTGGACAGAATGGGGAACTTCTTACCCACACTTCAAACAAGTTAAGTGCCAGTACAGAGAGCACAACTGGGCTATTGAAACCACAGTCTGAGAGACAATGGGAGGGAAGGAGGCACCATAAAACTTAAAACCAAAGTGGATTCTTCCCAGAACTGGCTCCCAGAGGCATTGCAAACTGAAGGGGAAAAACAAGAGGGTAAAAATAGATTCAACTCTGATCCACAGTAATTGCACAACAGGGATAATACGAAGCCGAGAGATGGAGATAATAAAGCATCAGAGTTTTTAAAGTGAAGACTTTGACCGCTGACAAATCAAAGTGGGGAGAGGGGGGCAATTCTGAGAGAGGGAACAAGCTGGGCTGGCAAATTTGGGAACTGGTGTCCTTAAAGCTGCTTCAACATAAGCCAGGAAGGACCCTCTCTCAAGGGGGTGGGGTGGTCACAACAATCACCCTGACAAACAGGGCCCACTCACTAGCAGGGTGCCATTTGTTTCAGGCACGCTATGAATTTTATTTGGCTTAAAGCTAGATTCTTGGAAGTTCTCTAAAATCCAAACAGTTACTCGGATTGTTTTGAAATTGAGTGTGTCTCATGGGGATGCGGCATAGCACCCATGTTCCAAATTAGGAGACATTTGAGCAAGGGGTTCTCAAGTTTCAGCTCCCACCACAAAAAACCCTAGTTTCCTTCTGCTGTCTGGTACTATTAAACGGAGAGGTACTAAGTGACTTGAGTCACAGACCTTGTTGAAACTGATGGCTGTGAACTCATCCATCAATTAACATCACCGAAGCTAATATGTCTACACTACCACTTATGTTGGCACAACTTATGTCGCTCTGGGGTGTGAAAAACCACCATTAGGGAGAACTGATAAATGTGAGCCAGTTTTAGGGCTAGAAAATTCACTTTCATCTTCCAGAAACCAAGTAGAGACTCCTGTGCACCCCTCCCCACAAAAAAGTCCTCCTGTCTCAGCAGCAGGGAAAGGTAGGTCTGCCTCTGAACATCTGAGCATTTCATTGTGCTGGGTTTATATCTCTGAGTAAAGCCACATGTCTTCTCTCTGATTAACACATTTCTAATGGAATCCAGAAAAGCCTGGATGGGGGCCAGGGGTGGCAAGAGAGGAGAGGATGTCATTTTGATTGGAGCCCTGGCTTCCATCAAACCACTGAAGTCTGAATCAGAGTTTCTGTGACCATCATTTCAGAAATGAGTTTTTTAAAAGTAGTTCAAAACTGCACTGCATCAAGAGCCAAATGAGAAACGAGGGAAGTCTGGGGGCACCAGGACCTGCTGCGGGCATGTGTAAGAGCTTGGGGTGGGCATGGCTGTGCGTGGCACGTGTGCATTGGGGCAGGGGGGCTGGGAGTAGAGGGAAAGCTGATGAATGCTAGTGGAGTTGGATCAGACTTGGGTGGGGCTCCTGGGACAGATACAGGGCGGCTTCTCTGAGGGACTGAATGCCCAGGGAGACTGCTGGGCTAGTCTGCCTGCAGCTGATTTTAATTCCTTTAGACACGGCAGGCCTGTTGGCTAATAGGTCACACATTTTCAGGGTGGTAAGGAAAGGACCCCTCATGATTTAGGGCTTGTCTACACAACTTATTGTCTTTCATGGGTACTTAAAGCCCCCCTTTCCCCTCCATGCGCTGCCCAAGACAAAAGGTTTGCCTATGCAAGCAGCAGTGTGAACACAGATTTTTTGGCAGGAGCACTCTCCTGCCAACAAAGCTAACACTGCTCGCGGGGCTGGAAGTATTTTGTCGGCAAAAGTGCTGACAAAAGACTGACAGAGGGCGTTCACACACATGGACTTTTAGCGACAGGGCTGTGTTGACACAGCCCTGTCGCTAAAAGCTGCATAGTGTAGACAAGCCCTCATTATGGTGCCATTTTATAGCTGTGGTGTCACAGCCTTCCAATGGCAAAATCCCAAGGAACAACGAGTTAGGCAGCAATGCACTGCCTGCTCTATGGTGCAGTCCATGGGCTCGTGTGTATACGATGCCACTGAGCCTTCCTGGATAGAATCACAACTGCTCCTCTGTATTCCTCTAGTGCTAATAGCAGAAGGAGAGTCCCCTCTTCCTTGGGTAGCTACGGCCCGTTGTTTTACAACAAGCCATGTGGGCTTTGCCTTTGCCATGCCCAATAATTTTTAAGTGGTCAGAGCATGCACCAAAAAGCCTGAGGCATTCTAGCAGCCCTGACTGCGTTGCAATGGAATCCAGCACGTTGCTACTTAACAAAGCACTTTGGGGTTCATGTTGTGATTAGGAAGAATCTTGGCCCCTTGCACTTTACGTACTCTGGCAGTGGAAAGATGCCTTCAAGCAAATGCATGCACAGAGAACATATAAGCCCTGCCAGAGCAGTGTGAAGGAGTCGTACCGTGAGTGAGGCCTATAAATTGATACTATGAACCTTACAGAGGAACAATCTGAATTGCTGCCATCTCTGGGGCAAAATTTAGCAGCTGTTTCACAGCACCTCTGCACAAAACCACCACAAAGGGAGCTTTAGGGAGACAGAATGTGAGAGGATCCTGGGCTGAAATAGCGCTTGCTCTGTGATAAGTGCCGTGGGACCCTCAGGGGTATGTCTACACAGACCGTGCCAGCGAGCTCCCCTCTGCCCACTTTGACAGAGCTGGGTTTTATGTCTCAGTTGGCTCCTGGAACAGCCCAGCATTCCCCTCCCACCACTCTTCAGCACTGGCCAAGGCCTGACGCTAGGGGAAGAACACTAACTGAATCACCCAGGACCACTGCCTGTGTGAGCCAAGCCTGTCCTCGAGCTCTCCCCCAAGTGATGACAGAGCAATCCTGCCTAGCTTGAGATCCACTAGGCTCACAGCACAAGGCCCTCTGGCTGGAGGCATATGCCCATAAAGACAATCAAATGCATACACAATGCGTTTCATGTCCACCAGACATTTTTCCCCCTCCCCCAATATCCAAATTGCTTCTCTTTACTGCAGGGAAATGGAAACACATGGTACAAGTTTGCATCTTGAGAACGTTTGTCTTAAATGTTGCTAATAAAAAGGAAGAAGAGAATTTAACTGCATGGTCACAATTATCCACACCCTGTGGGGTATCACAGGGGAAGTGAGGGATTTGGACCCAGAGACCCGGGCCAGTTTTCTTTCCCTCTTCCACAAGCATTTCTACGCAGATGTCACTGCAGCTGGGCTGTGGGACAGAGCAGGATCTATCCAAAAGGGACCGTCTGACTCTCTGGGCTAAGTGGTAATTTCAGCCCTTATGGAGCACAGCCAGGTTTGCAGCTTCTGCCCTTCAGAGAACGCAATGGGGAAGAGGCTTGACCAGGAGGTACAGCCTTCTATTCTCCTTGGCCATCCCTGCCTCTAGCTGATCAGAGATGGCTATACTCGCCCACCCCAGCACTGCACAGTGCAGGACAGGTCTCTGGCAGGAACGACAGCCGTCAAGGACCTATCTGTGTCCAACGTTGCCCTTTGGGCCCAGCTACTTACTCTGCTGAAGCCATGTTGTATCATATTTAAAACATGGGGTGTCTGCTTTTTCAGGAGGTTTTGTAAGGGTTTTAGACACGTCCAGCCTCCTGCACAGAGCCCTGGGCTGGACTGCTGCTGCTCTTGGCCCCATTTCATCCTCTCCTGGAGAGCCCCATTCCTTGGTGTCGAATGCCTGTTGTGCTGCCTGCTGCAGCAACTACTTCAACTGCATAGTAAATACTGCAAATGTTTCTTGAAGGCAGTTTCATGCATTAAAATCCGCGAAGCTCATCCTGGGATAACAAGCTACCCCTGGCTGTAAAGAGCTGAGGAGAAGAGAGAACTGTAGCAAGAAGTGTCACTGTTCTTAGTTAATTTGGCACTTCAAGGAAGGATGGGACTTTCATCTCTCCCTTTCCACTAACATGATGAGAGAAACATTAAATATCAGTAAGATACTAGGCTGGCTGCAAAGGACAAACAAATCCTCACAGTCTGTTGCTTGGTAAGTGATGTGCCTCTTTGGGCTGAGTCATCACCTGTAGGCAAGCTTTGATTCATACACGAGATCACGGAAGTGAAAGTCAGTCGAAGAGGCTTCTGCTGGTACCTGGGACAGGTCTAGTCTGCTAAAATCACAAGCAGGTGCAACTACCATTAATTCCCAATAGGACATGAACCAGATGGGTCGGAGGATTTGATCTGATCACTCCCCCCCACCACAAAATTCTCTCTCTTCTACAGATCACATAACCCCTTGTGCTCCCATACACACAGTCTGCAGAGACCAATGTACAGCAGCCATTTCAAATAGAGGATCCGAGTTACATACTCCTGATGTGAGACAGAGAGAGACACGGATGGACACACACTGACAGAGGAAGATTTGGGAGCGTTTCTTGGGTAGGAAGTTTTGCTGCGCTGCTCTGGCTGTCCACTTTGTTCTTGTCCAGCTCTGTTCTTGTCCACTAAGCCAGACTTTAGGTAGGTTCAAGTTTTCTAGCTTGAGCCTCTTTCTGCCCTGAAATGACCTCAAATGTAACACTGCCACCCTGCCAACAGCATGATAGCCACGGGAAAGGTTAAGACACAGCCAGCTCTGACAGGGGCTTATTCAGGAGCTAATAAGAAACACAGCAGCCACTAGATGGCAAACTTACAGCCAGAACTGAATATCACTGACCCTAATAGGATCCCCAAAAGCCAAAATAAATTAATTCAAAAAAATAATCAAGATTTAGGGGCAAATAGGCAACAGGGGAAAAAAACAAACACACACAAACACAGTCTCATCCCTGGCTGGACTCAACCTTTGGTGCGTGTGCTGAGTCCTGACCTTCTGCACAGAAATTAGGAGCAGCTACCATCGTCTGTGCTGCAGTAACCCCTCCTCAAGTGTTAGTGGCAGAGTTGAAACAATACAGACACAATTATGTCCAAAGGGACAAAATAAAATTCCAACACAATTACAAGAGAAAAACGTTACCTAAGCCAGCAAGAACTGGAGCTGCACGTAGCGTGGCTAAGAGGCACAGATTGCAAACAATGTATTATTCATTGTTATCATTGAGAGCCTCTAGCAGATCTAGATTTATGCAGTTCAGGCTGGGGGAGAAGTGGGATTAGTATGCAAATCACTAATATCTGGTAAAGGAATCTTACAAGTTAGCTGCATGTTTATGAAAGGCCTGATATCTAATGCTTTACACAAACCACAATCTTTTGTATTTTCTGTCAGTTTGTTAGGGGTCAGTTCTTGAACAAACATCAAAACTAGTCCATTCAGAATAGTCCTCACTCATTGCAGTGTATGGATAGTTCTTCTGAAAGTAAGAGTGAGAATGTTCTCCAGGAGCTGGAATCACAGGCAAAGCAGCAAATATCCTTAGTGATGTGCGTAGGTGTTGCAAACAATGTTGGGTCCTATTGCACCAGAGTTCAGGAGTGATGCAGGGTATGGCTTTCTTTCCTCCACATTTATCATCATCAGGTCAACATGACAAGCAGTGGTTGATTGTTCAAGTTCTCTGTAGAGTTTACTGAAATGCATGGGTAGCCATCAACCTGGTGGTGATTTTACTGAAAGCTTCAAATTTGTCATTTTGCAACACAAGAAAGGATCCCTGAATGGAAGAAACAGCAAATGCCCATCACAATATTGCTGTACAGACTCCAAAAGGGATAACTTGCTACTAGTATCATGCGACAATACAGGACACTAAAACCTCTAGGTCAATGTCGCTGCCATTTGTTTTGCTGTAGCAAAGAACTGATCAAAACAATCTTCATTTTCAAGCCAGGCTTAGAAGTTCATTTTCATCATTTCTGTACCGTTGTTTGCCCTAAACAAGGCAGATTAGTACTCTGCAGTCCAGTTTTCACACTGGCCATCTCACCCAAAGTTGCTTCAAGGATGCAAGTGAGATGATAAACTCTGACTCCTGCAAGGCATTACGGAGAATATTTGCATCTTTGGCTGAGGTTCAGACTTTGAAGTCCACCAGAATATCCAATATATATAAAACAAAACACAGTGCATCATGCTGATCAATGCTCTGAGCATCTCTAAGTATGCAGAGCTGCTCATCAGGAGCACTCTCAACACAAAGCCCGACACAGGTTATTCTTTGGTCTTGGTTATTGATGAATGTTGGGCTTTTTGTCACTATAAACCAAAAAACTACCCTTTGTAGGTGCCTTGCTAGATTTGCCGATCATCATCGGAGCCCAAATCCAGATACTCTGAGATCCACTCTTGTGATTCATAACTCTACTAATACTCTGCCTGTTTCCGTCATACCAAATTGTGCAAGCTGGAGAAAAGCCCTCTCTGGTGACATTATTGTGCAAACGTCTTAAACCACCGCCATATTGTTCCTCCTCCCCCTGCCCCGTCCCACTCTCTATTGTTTCTCTAAATTCACACTCAAATTTTGATTTGATTTATTGATACATATCATTATGGTGTACTTTATTTCTTGACCAATATATTCATTCATCTGACTTTGAGTTGTTCTGCTGGAGCGCTTTGCTGTTTATTTTATGGACTGTATTTTAGATTTTCAATCTCCTTACCACCAATGTCAACTAACATGTTTAAATCTCACACAATTCCATCGCTCTGAGCAGAGTCATGCTCTTGGACAGAGCTGTCACCTCGACGACCACAACACAGTGCTCTCCACAGCCCGCTGGAGCAGGTGTTGCCTCTACAATTTTACAGAAATTCTTTCTGTTCCTCTCAATCCCATTACACTGCATCAGGCTAAGTTGCCTGTAACTAGCACGCCCCAGGAAGTCCTTTGCCTGCTTGGCATTCTGTTTGCAATGCTCTCCTTTGCTGTGTGTACACAGCACTTTGCTGAAGTTCCTGATGGGCTCGTTCACTAATCTCGGATTTTTATGCATCTCTTGCCTGCTATCCCTGTGCTTGCTTGCAACACATCAAAGTCAGCTGCGTTATCATGCTTTTGAAGGCGCTCGTCTCAAAAATAAGGTTCGGCTATGACCCACTGGTGGTTGCTCGAGTCACAATCCAAACTCCCAGCATCCTCAAATTCAAAGGCATTTGGATGAGAAAAAAAACACACAAAGTATGATGAAACCATGAGCTAATGGCGAGTGCTGCCTAATGGCCACAGCACTGACCTGGGAGCAAGGAGACCCAAGTCCAATTTCCTGCTCAGCCACTAGCTAGTTGTGACCATGGACAAGTCACTTCCCATCTCTGTGACTCTGTTTCCCCTCCTGCCCTTTGTCTTGTCTGTGCAGACTCTAGGCTCTCTCTTACCATGTGCTTGTACACCCAGCTCCTTTCAATCTCCATTGGGGCTTTAATAGAAACAATTGCTTACACCTCTGTTTTGTATTGTGACAAAGCTCCAAGTCTGTACTTGTGGGTCCTGCGCTTCCTGGCAGATTTAGGGGCCTCAGAAACTCATCTAGGCCCCAGAGTGACCTCCCTTTCTCAGTATAATTGGCAAGAGTCACCGCCTAGTGAGTTACCTTCATCACAGGCCAGTATGGAAGATGGAAAAGGGGGGGAGCCCGGGCCCACCCTCTACTCCGGACTCCAGCCCAGGGACCTTAATAGTATCAGCTAAGACAGCTGACCTTTTATCCACAAAACACAATACAATTCCCTGGGCTACTTCCCCACAGCAGTCCCCGCTTCTTCAAACTCCACTTCACCCTTACCTCAGGGCCTCCTTCCTTCTGTATGATATGTTGTCCACCACTCAGTCTCACCAACAGCACAACCTCCTCCCACAGCTCCTGACACCCACAGCCACCTGACTAACTGGGAGGTTTTTATCTGGTTTCAGCCAGTCCCTGACTGGCTTCAGGTGTCCCAATCAGGCTAGCTGTTTCTACTCCCTTCTAGAAGGTTCTTAATTGGCCCCAGGTGTCTTGATTGGCCTGGAGTAGCCTTTGTTTGGCTATCCAGGGAACAGAGACCTGCACATCCTGAGACTAATATACCTGCCTTCCAGCACTCTCCTATATCCTTCTGGTCTGACTCCGTCACAGTATCAGATGAGAAGATAATTGGTACCTGATCCAGAGCCCTTTGAAGTTGATGCAAGTTTCCTCATTTACTTGAATGGACTTTGGATCAGGCCCTCAGAAGGTCACATCAGCTGAGAACAACAACAACAGGCTAAAGGGCTGAATGAATTACAGCAGTGATAGAGCCAGGATGCTTGGACCAGTGTTTTTTGAAACCAAGACTTGGGAATCAAAGAGGAGATTAACACATAACATCAGAGTCCAGGTACATGGATGGTCTCAGAGAATCCTGGCAAAACCAAAGGTTCATCCTTCCAGGGCACAGGGAAAACAGCACAGTCATTAATTCCCTGGTAATTTATTTGTTGGTCATGCTGAAAATGTTGCACCAATAAAGGTTTGACTGCGAAGAGAGATTGCAGAGTGTTGGGTTGGAGCAGAAGCCTATCGCCAATGATCCCAGTAACATTAAAGGAGCTGTCAGGCAGCAAGTCATCCAGCAGCTAAACAGGATACTGAATCTCTAACTCAGTCACAGCTCAGATAAAGGGGGAGGGAGGGTGTCAACAGCAGATTTTGAGAAAGCCCGAATGAGCTAGACCCAGGAGTCAGCCCCTCAAATGGGTTGATGTGCTGTAGCGCATGGACACAGCAGGTAGGTCCAGCTGGCTGAAGAGTGCACGAGGCCTTGCTAACACCGTAGGACCCAGCACAATGAGATGCAAGTGAAGTTTTGAATCATCTTTATAAGAGGAATTCATGCTCTCTTGATCTCTCAGTGGCAGGAACGGGCTCCTCTGTCTTACTCAGTTTCAGCTGCTGGGGCACTCTAGACTGGCAAGGAAAAACCACATGGCATAACTTAACTGAAGCTTTCCTTAGGAAGAACTTCTGGCTACCAGTCTCAGTATGATACCAGCCCACTGTCTGGGTCTACAGAGCACAGCTCAACAAGCAATTTGAGGCAATTTCCAAATGCTTAAATTCCTTTTTCATTATGAAAGGAACAAGCCAAGGGGTAAATAGCTAGGTCTGGGTGATTAGGCCGTCAGAGTTGTTATGGCCCAAGAAGGCCAAAGCCTCTGGTGAATCTTTCTGCAAAGCTATTAGAGATTTCATTTTATTTCAGACATAGCATGATAACCCATCAATGGACAACATGCCCTTATGCGGTGTGTGAAGAAGATACAGTGACACTGTCTTAAAAGGGACTGGCACAATTCAGTTGCTTCTCAGTGGGGTTGGGCTTCCAATAAAGGTTATTGGAACGATCCCTAAAAACAAGAGAGGACCTAACAAGGCAGAGGTTTACTGCAAGGTTCATCAGGATAATCTACACAATCTCATTGCCACTGCTTCACTAGCTGCAGAGGTGGGCAACACACCTTACAGGGGTTGGAATATACAAAGCACAGTCCCTGCCCCTGAGAGATTAAAACCCAAGGGTGAAATTCATTCCTGTGCAGAGGGCTAGCTCAAGGTGCACGCACTACTCAAGTCCCGGTTAAAACTCCAAATTAGGGCTTACATAATGTATGGGCCCTGTGTTGCTCCTGATTTTCACCCACTTTGATTAGGTTCATATTTCTCCCACATGATCCCTTGAGATAGGATGTACTTGTAGCAGCAGTTGAATGAATATACATATTATGAGCAAATTATTTGCCGATGTAAATAGGCAAAACTCCACTGAAATCAATGGAACTGCATCTGCAATCTAATTCCTACTTCCACCCTCCCTTGCGGAAGGTAGGAACACCACTGTTCCCTCTAAGCTGGGCATGTGTGCGCACGCACAAAGATCCTAAATCTCATGCACACGGCAAAACACCATGTGCACAAACATTTGTACAGAAGAATTTTTTTGCGCACACGGCCTGTCAAAAATTAGAGGGAACACTGAGGAACACCACTTTCTTCCTGTTAGGATTCTCTGGGAAATGAAAAATGCAGACTTCTAACATTGTTTACACCCCAGAAGCATCAAATCCTTTGTTCCCTTGGAAGCCGTTCAGAGCTATGATACAAAAGCACTGGAGGGGATTTCTTGCTTCTCCTGAAAGAAGCTAAATCCCAGAAGGAAAAACAAAAGCTATTAGTTTTAGTAAAGCCATTTAACAGGGCAACTTGCTCACGAGACATGGAAACATACATGATGCTCATTCAATTCAAAGAGCACTTGTTGCATGCAAAACATATTGAGCAGTTGCTAAGGAGGCAAAGATGATCGAATCAGTGGGGGTAGGAAGTGATTATCCACAGGCTCATTAGGGGAGTTGCCACCAACACCAAGACTATTCTGGATATAAAAATGTAATTGGGAAATTACTAGAGAACCATAAAAATTAATGGCAGATTCTAGGACTCTGATAGAGATGAATTTTATACCATGCACATGAGCAGACTGATAGCAAGGTGCAGGATTTCTTAAGAAGGGAAGAGCTTATGGGTGAGAAGAAAAATAAGGTAAATCCCCAGCAAGTTTACTTATGCCCTGACTTTAAAGAGGGATGAAAAAAAAGTAGTACTAGAGTTAGTGTAGGACTGTGCTGCACTATTCCAGGATTAACAGAACAGAATGCATAGAAACCCCAACAAAGCTGAGTCACACTCATCATCTAACAGTCCAAAGAAATTGGTACGCTCTTCTCAGGAGACAAATGTATTTTGAGATGCTTGAAGGTTCGAGTCTGTGTGGCGTGTACTGTCTAAGACTCAGATGCCTTTTAATATTCCTCCATATTCCATTTGCATGCTTCTAAGAACTCTCCTGTGTACAGAGTTCAACCATTATTTTTGTTTTTACAGCATCTACAACCTGTAACAGAAGGGACACATGCACACACAGCACTCTCTATGGGGACTAGACTTTTGTTTTTTCTTGCTTTGGTTTACCTAAAACACAAGTCATTTTATGCTGTACTCTTTGCATAAGGAAGTATCACACAAAAGTGTCTGTTTGCCTATGAACACTATGATCTTCACAGATCAATATTAAAACCCTCCACACTTGATTTCACTGCCTAGTTCAATTGAACTTTGGAATGCCAGGGTATCCTGAGAGAGCGCTGAACAGCTGCAAACTAACCAAGGGATCACATTCCCACAGATGGTATTAAAATCCAAAGCCCTTCATGTTTGTGGGATGTATACAGGGCAAATGAGAACTTACACTGCCTCCGAACAAAATTTCAAAATCCTTGTGAACAGAATTATACATGTTATTGTTCTTTGACTTAGAGTTTGCTTTTAAACGGTGACAGCTTCCATTTGGGGGAAGTGCTTGCATGAAGACACAGCCAGTTTCTGTGTAAGCTCTGATCTTTCCAAACTTTTATTAGCCCTCCCCACAAAGTGATCAGTTGAACAGAAGATTTGGAGCATGGTTTTCAACACTAATCTAACTGATGTCCAAAGGAATGCTATGCACCAGGCTACATAATGGTCTGCGCACAAAACTAGGAGCCAGGAACTCAAGTTCTAATTGTTCTCAGGAGAGACAGAATAAAATACTAGGTAAAGTGAAACTGTAATGATGACCTTATATTTAGGTAGCACTTTCCATCCCAAACTGGTGTCATAAATGACATATTGTCTTAGATTGTAAACAAGAACTGTGGCAAGAACTGTGTGTTCCTATGTGTTTGTAGAGCATGATCATGGGTCCTTATTGGGGACCTCTGGGTGATACCACAATATAAATGTTATAGAATTGCTGGGCTGATGAGGATGATGGAATGACTACACATTTTACTAACATTCAGCCACTTCTGAAGTGAACAGAATTCTAATATTAGTGTCCTATTTGACACCAGCATCGCCCTCTGCAGAGCAATGGTATATGTCCAGGGCCTTGCAGCTTGGCTTCCCAGTGGAGGAGAAATCGGTGGGATGGAGTCTGGGTATACTGTAAGTGTAGTTTGTTTTATCTACACATATGCACCAGTCCTGGAACAGAGGTGGTCAAACAGTATGCAGTCGCTGCTTCCAACATGCTCAGCCCAATATCAGTGCTGGCTCCCAGAAAGAAACTCTGCCTCAAATATTGTCTGTAATCAAAGCCCAAGACAGGGAATAAACTCTCTAGCTCCTCACACAGCTCCCCCTCTGAGGGCCAATGTCTTTGCATGGAGCCTTTCATAACAAAAAACAAAAAGACTTAAGATTTGTTCATGTGCTAAGGAAGACCATGTGGAACAGTGCCATTTGGTCACACCTGTCATAACAATAACAATTGAACCTGTGGATTATTAAATGACCCAAAGCAATCAGGATCTCAGATAAGTCTCATTGAAAATTGTCACATCAACAATTGAAGTAATCAGATCAGAGCTGACTCGAAAGAGGGCTACTACCTATTGAGTCTCCAACATAGCTTTCTATAACACTTGACATTTCCCTGGAGGTTTTTCATCAGGTACTGAACATCCATATTCTAGAAGATCTGGCCAGAATACAGCCAAAAACTGGCATGATCATGACACACAAAGGTGAGAAATATTTAATCAAATCTGGATATTACACACTTCAGACACAAAATCTGCTTCTGGAACTTCATGTGGAGTGAATACACAATAAAGAGATACTTCCTCTATTGTTGTAAGTTTACATATGCCATCATTTGCAGCAGGCAACACTAAAAACTCAGCATTTAATGGCCTACATACCTTCAGTATTTTCCTATATTGAGGACAGGAGATACAATGCTATGATCACTGTGGAGTGGCAAACATTGAGCATTTCAAGGGTATCCACTGTACCTTATTGTGAATGGACTTCCAGGATTAATCATCAGTGCGTAACTCTAGAGTTAGGCTATACAGTCCCTCTCCCAGCTGCCAAGAATGGATTGAAACAAGTGCCATCATCAGGAAAAATAAATGATTTTTCAGCTAGCAAGGCAAACACACACCAGCAAGAAGAGGAAATCTGATCATCAAACTTGCTTGCTTTGCCTTTTCAGTATGCAAGAGGCTGTTTTTCTCAGAATTAGGGTGACTGCGACAATCTGCTTTTAGACAGTGTTAGAACCACAAGATAAAAGAGGCAGGAATCTTCTCATCTGCATATTTATCAAAATGCAACTACTGCATAATTTAAGCTTAGTGTTAAAAATATTATACGTTATTTTAAGGTTTTCCTAGTCAGGTGAAAAGGAGACACTTTCACTAAGGTTCTTAATTATTTCAGAATGGTGTGAAAACAAAGATAAAAAAATAGGAATCTAAAGGAAATTTCTTACCTTCCACCCATCCATCAAGCTAATAAAAAAAAAAAAGAGTCTTCCCCATCCCTCTGTCTCACAAGCATGGAACAAAGAGGAGCCCGGGGATTCCAAGAGGCGTTGGGACAGTTATACACATGCACAAGTTCATCATGGCCTCCAGGAAAAGTGGTGGACTCTCCATTATTCATTTGTCCTCATCTGGGGAATGCAGCTTGTTTGTTCCTCTGTCATGGAGGTGGTGATGGGGGGGCAGCGGGGGACAGCTGACTGGGTGGGTATCGGTGCCACTCAGCACAGCGTGCTTTCCATGCTCTTTGCCCATAATTCTACAAAACCACGATACCGGTGAATACCACCGACTGGCTGTACTCCAGAGCAGGGTGCCACATGCCAGGTGGGTTCCAGAGCTACCTACTGCTCCCCCATACATACCCAGGTAGGGAGGGGAGATACTGCTTGTTGGCCACATTCTGTTGGGAGGGAATGAACTAATCATGGATGTTTTGGCCTGGTAATTCAGAGACGAGTCTGCTCTTTTTTTTTGGCATTAGGAGATGGCGTAGAGAAGAAGGGTTCTCCATATTTTTCTCCACACCCCCAAAACATATTTGACTCTTTGAAAGCTATTTATACTGACTCCCCTTAGTTGGAGGTTCCATCCTCTCAGGAGGCTGTGCACAATGTTCCTTGGCACTCTCAGCTAGTATGACCAGATGCCCCGATTTTATAGGGACAGTCCCAATTTTGGGGTCTTTTTCTTATACAGGCTTATTACCCCCACCCCCATCCTGATTTTTCGCACCTGCTGTCTGGTGACCTTACTCCCAAGCTCCTGTCATCTCTGGAGAGAACAAGGGTCTATGTTCAGGCTTTGCATCTCGGGCTCTCAGAAGGCAGAACAAAGTCCTACTAACACTAGCAGAGGTTCATTTAATAGGAGTTCAAGCAATTCTGCATCCATAACTTACAGGCAGGTGAATGAGCCTTGCAGACATTCTGCAGCAGGGCTTGATTGGTTTGTTCCCTACTTATCGTTCACCTCAAATTATTTCTCCCTTTCCTATGCCCAGTTCTTCTCTCCTAGCTGGTCCCTTGAGATGCAGCTTCTTTCCATGTCTCTGATATCCCTACCCATGCTCCCAGGCTTTTGGGAAAATCCACCTGATCTTTCTTGCAGTCTCTCCTGAGGGACCACTCATTCCTTTCCTCACCTTTGCCCAGGAGTCCCTCTCCAGCTGCCCTCCTGCGCTCTGCAACACAAGCCATCTTGCCTGCAGCAGGATCAGTCACTGCTCAAACATCTCTATGAACTTGGCATTTCCCCCGCCGAGTCTTGCAGAGCTGGCAGTCTGCCCCCCCCCAGAGCCAGCAGGTGCTCAGTCAGCTGACATAGCTTTCCCATGCTCTCGTCTGGCTGCATCCACATCCTTGCACGGCCCCTGATTCCCCTGCACTCTAACTGCCTTATCTCTCAGATCCACCGTTCCCTCTTACTAGCATATATAAATATCTATTGTGGGGGGGGGGGGGAGGAGGAACTGAAAGGACAGAGTAGGGACAATGAGACACAATCTGAAGACAGCCAATCAAGCTGGTAAATCCCCACTCACTCCCCAACAGCTGTAGCCCAATTAAACTCAACAGTTCACAGGTGTTCGCAGTAATGACTTTAACATAAAAAGCACAGCTCCCTTTAGGGCCCTTTAACAAAAATTTAGAGCTCTTTAAATTTTATATATCAACAACATCAAGCCAAAGTAGGAAATAATAAAGGAGGAAAGGAGATACAGTGAAGAAAACACACGCACACAAGCACAGCAGCATCAGCCTAATTAAACAATAGCCAACAGGAAAATACACGTTAGTCACTAGATAAACATCCTTCCAAGAACTTGGGATTCAAATGCACACAGTTCTCTTTCTTGCTCTTCAAATATTTTTGCTCTATTATCAGTTGTATTCACCAAGTCCCTCCCGGTCCCCTCAAACTCAGCCTGTGAAGGGGGTTCGTTCCTTAGCAATGCAAGGAAACATAGAACCCAAAGGCCAGCAATCTGGACATTTCTCTGTGCCTCTCTTAATTCTTTCCCTATCAGAATGTTAAGATGGGGTTAGTCTTACTGGGATGCTGGGGCAGGCAGAGTTACCTGACTGTGAAAGTGACTAATGGCCTTCCTATGGCTCTTGTCCTGCAGTATAGTAAGTGAGTCAATCTAGTAAGGGCTGGTGTTGCTGGATCCCTCACTGTTCAGACTGTGCACCATCTGCCACACTAGTAGCACGCTTTCATAACTTTGTGCTCCCCTTTCTTAGGCTTTGGAACACCTCGATGATAGCCACATTTTCTTGTATGCTCTCCCTGTCAGCTTCAGGCCATTTTTTCAGCAAAGCAGCAGGCCTGCACACATTCAGCCCCAGTAACGTCATGAGCTCAAAAAGCAGCTACCACCTCTTCGCCAGCTAAAGGAAGGGTAGGAAGGGATGTCTCCCGCTGCGTACCTAAACATGGTGAGATAAGCACTGGGTTCAAGACAGAGCAGAGATTCCCTTTCATAAGTGGGTTGTGAGTGGAGCTGGGCCCATGCTAGGCCATGGCTTAGAGCTCTCACAAAACACCGGGGAAATTCAGGTCTACGTCCAGCCCTAAGCTGTCTAGCTCCAGCCCTTGACTAAGAATTAACCCATTGGTTCACTTTTTCATTTCCGCTGCTTGAGACTGAACCTGCAGGGGATTTGAGGATTGTGTTTTGAAGACATCTGGGCTCCAACTTTAGCTTTTCAATAATAAACAGAATTTGTCTGAAATTTTTTTTTGAGAGGATGGAGGGAATTTTTAAAAACAGCCTTTTTTCTAAATGGAAGCTTTTGTCAAAAATTTTAGTTTCTTTCAAAATTTTCCAGTTTAAGGAAAAACATTTTCAGGCACCATTTTTTGTTTGTTTCTACAGAAGTTGACAAGAAAAACTAAACCATTTTTAATCCAATGAAAAATTTCAATTCTTTTGAAAATTTCCCACAGAAAATACTTAAAAATAAAGCTTGTTCTAGGTCTTAGCGTTATTATTGAACTCTATGACCTGTCTACCTCAAGGACTGTCTGATGTCTTATGGAAATTAATAGGTAAAGTGGCTAAAGTGAAATCCCTGCAAGCTGCATGGATACTTTTCAAAGACACCATAATAGAGGCCGAACTTAAATGTATACCCCAAATTAAAAAACAAAGTCAAAGAACTAAAAAAGAGCCACCGTGGCTTAAAAACCATGTAAAAGAAGCAGTGAGGGATAAAAAGGCATCTTTTAAAAAGTGGAAGTCAAATCCTAATGAGGTAACTAGAGAGGAGCATAAATACTGCCAAATTAAGTGTAAAAATGTAATAAGAAAAGCCAAAATGGAATTTGAAGAACAGCTAGCCAGAAACTCAAAAGGTAATAATAAAATGTTTTTTAAATATGTCAGAAGCAGGAAGACTGCTAAACAACCAGTGGGGCCCCTGGATGATAGAGATACAAAAGGAGCACTTAAAGATGATAATGTCATTGTGGAGAAACAAAATGAATTCTTTGCTTCGGTCTTCTCGGCTGAGGATGTTAGGGAGATTCCCAAACCTGAGCCGTCTTTTGTAGGTGACAAATCTGAGGAATTGTCACAGTTTGAAGTGTCACTAGAGGAGATCTTGGAACTAATTGATAAACTTAACTGTAACAAGTCACTAGGACCAGATGGCATTCACCCAAGAGTTCTGAAAGAACTCAAATGTGAAATTGCGGAACTATTAACTAGGGTTTGTAGCCTGTCCTTTAAATCGGCTTCTGTACCCAATGACTGGAAGATAGCTAATGTAATGCCTATATTTAAAAAGGGCTCTAGAGGTGATCCTGGCAACTACAGACCGATAAGTCTAACGTCCGTACTGGGCAAATTAGTTGAAACAATAGTAAAGAATAAAATTGTCAGGCACATAGAAGAACATAAATTGTTGGGCAAAAGTCAGCATGCTTTCTGTAAAGGGAAATCATGTCTTACTAATCTATTAGAGTTCTTTGAAGGGGTCAACAATCATGTGGACAAGGGGGATCCAGTGGACGTTGCGTACTTAGATTTCCAGAAAGCCTTTGACAAGGTCCCTCACCAAAGGCTCTTATGTAAATTAAGTTGCCATGGGATAAGAGGGAAGATCCTTTCATGGATTGAGAACTGGTTAAAAGACAGGGAACAAAGGGTAGGAATAAATGGTAAATTTTCAGAATGGAGAGGGGTAACTAGTGGTGTTCCCCAAGGGTCAGTCCTAGGACCAATCCTATTCAACTTATTCATCAGTGATTTGGAGGAAGGGGTAAACAGTGAGATGGCAAAGTTTGCAGATGATACTAAACTGCTCAAAATAGCTAAGACCCAAGCAGACTGTGAAGAACTTCAAAAAGATCTCACAAAACTAAGTGATTGGGCAACAAAATGGCAAATGAAATTTAATGTGGATAAATGTAAAGTAATGCACTTTGGAAAAAATAACCCCAACTATACATACAATATGATGGGGGCAAATTTAGCTACAACTATTCGGGAAAAAGATCTTGGAGTCATCATGGATAGTTCTCTGAAGATGTCCATGCAGTGTGCAGCGGCGGTCAAAAAAGCAAACAGGATGTTAGGAATCATTAACAAAGGGATAGAAAATAAGATGGAGAATATCTTATTGTCCTTACACAAATCCATGGTGTGCCCACATCTTGAATACTGTGTACAAATGTGGTCTCCTCATCTCAAAAAGGATATACTGGCATTAGAAAAGGTTCAGAGAAGGGCAACTAAAATGATCAGGGGATTGGAACAAGTCCCATATGAGGAGAGATTAAAGAGGCTATGACTTTTTAGCTTGGAAAAGAGGAGACTAAGCGGGGATATGATAGAAGTAAATAAAATTATGAGTGGCGTGGAGAAAGTGAATAAGGAAAAGTTATTTACTTGTTCCCATAATAGCAGAACTAGGGGCCACCCATTGAAATTAGTGGGCAGCAGGTTTAAAACAAATAAAAGGAAGTTCTTCTTCACACAGCGCACAGTCAACCTGTGGAACTCCTTGCCTGAGGAGGCTGTGAAGGCTAGGACTATAACAGGGTTTAAAAGAGTACTGGATAAATTCATGGAGGTTAAGTCCATTAATGGCTATTAGCCAGGCTGGGTAAGGAATGGTGTCCCTAGCCTCTGTTTGTCAGAGGGGAGTGATGGATGGCAGGAGAGAGATCACTTGATCTTTACCTGTTAGGTTCACTCACTCCGGGGCACCTGGCATTGGCCACTGTCGGCAGACAGGATACTGGGCTAGATGGACCTTTGGTCTGACCCAGTACGGCCTTTCTTATGTTCTTACATCTCATTCTACAGTGGAGGCTGGAGGGGCTGTTATTACTGATGACCCTACTGGCCTACAAGCTCATCTGGGAGAAACAGGACTCTCAGCCCTCTCTAGAAAGCCTGCACCATAGAAATGCTCTCCCAGCCAACATACCTCAACACCCTACCTGAGGCATTAGCTCTTGTGAGCCAGGACCAGGCTCTCTGGTGTTTGCAAGCACACAGCATGTCGTAGGCACTACTGGAAACAAATAGTAAATATTTTAAAGGCAAGACTCTGGACTTTGTTTGCTTCCTTCTACATATGGATTGGAATTAGTGGTCTTCGCTGTATGTTCGGAGAATTTGTCCTCCCCTTGCTAATTTGTGAAACAATTGTTGTTGTTGCCTTTCACTCTTCTTTGTCTTGTTTCAGTTATATTTTATCTTCCAGGACACCCATGTCCCAGCACTCCACAAACATGCATACTGGTAATTTTATTAACTGCGATCATGGTTTGCTTTTGTGGACTAACTTTTTTCCCTCCCTGCAAGCACTGTTTTAGAAGGAAGACTCCTTACATGGCAAAAGTGGAGGAACCCTCTCCTCTTGCAACTTGGTTGGAAGGTGGAAATTTAGTGTCCAGAGAATGCAAAGCTCTAATAATATTGATCCTTAGTATAAATCATAACACTATCCTGTCAGTGCCCTACCTTAGAACAATGCATAGTTGGGGGCTTTTGCAGAGTTCTTTTTTTTAAAACCTTAGCAGGTCATGCAGTAGGTATTCTGCAGAGGATTGGACTTTATTCAGCAGCTTGACAGACCTGGCTATAGAAGTCCTCTTTATCTACAGTACAGGTTTATTTCAGACAACACAGATACAAACTTCCCCATGGTGCCCTTGGCCAATGTGCTAGATCCTGACCTGAGCAGATTACCTGCAGAAGCAGGAGGGTACTGGTTCCAGGTCTCACTCATTCCTTGTCCTCCCTACTTAGAGGGCTACTGAGGGTGCCCGACCCTGATGCCGAGTCATTGATATGGAAAGCCCTATGCCAGGAACAGACTAAGATCACCAGCTCTTTTCACAGAGCTCAGTGAAGTTTTTCGGGGGGGAAGGGGTTATCATTGATTATACATTTGGAACCCATTCTGCTAGGCCTTTACAATCTGGTTGAGGCCTTTACAGACTACTGCAATATAAATGTTAAATAAAACAATAATCAAAAGGTGACAACTTTAAGTCATAATCCCAGCCAGTGATGTAGATACAAAAGACAATGTCATTGTCTCTTGAGAAAATCAGTCATACTTGCTAGATAACTGAAGAGAGGTCCAAGCTTGTTATAAAGGGGAAAGCCTCGGTTGTATACAAATCTGATAATTCTGGAATGATAAAACAAGAAATTGAAAAAATGCTCAGGAAAAGTTCAATTACATTGTTAAAAAAATGTTAATTCTTGAGATTTTGTAATTTTGACTCTCCTTAAAAAACAAAAATAGTTAAACCTTTAATAGCACCAGTAAGAGTCAAACGAGACATACAACCTTAAATGAATACCAAATACAAATAGAACTACTGAACTGTGGAAGCATTATGGCAAATATCACAACAGTTTCATTTTCTTAGCATAGTTTCCATTTATAATTCACACAAGTAGCTTAAACGCATCTATCTGAGATCAAAACAGAACTGCAGGTTACATAGCATCTGTTCTATAGGAGGGTGCTGTATGCGTGGAGATAATTTTAGATGAATGTGTTATAAACAAGATCTGTGGAACTTCACAGCATGGGGAGTTTTGGGAGGGAGAAACATACAGTTTAAATGTATAAATTGTTTAGAATGTTTAGCATGTAGTTGTGAAGCGATCATCCAAGTAAATTCTGTTTTTCTGCACAGGGTAGCTCAGATATATAGAACAGCTGCTTTCTAGCTATTTATTGTGAGGGTTGCTCAAAATCTAGGGAAACTGCATACTGTATTGTGCAATATGGGTGATGATGAATCAGCAGTTTTCAGTTTCTTTCGTTTTTAAGAGAGAGTCTCTTTCTCTCAAAAATTCAGAAGGTTATAGAGGCTGCCACAGCATTTTGCCTGCATGTGCAATTTGCTCTGGCTACTGGAAGTTGGGCTGGAGACTAGCTTTCACAAGACCTTATTGCACACTGTAGCGAAGGCTGGAGTTGTGATATTATGATTTCAGGGTAATGATTCTTAAGCTATGACTAGCAGTCACCCAATTACACGAATAGGCAGCAGGTTTAAAACAAGCAAAAGGCAGTATTTCTTCACACAACACAGTGTCAACCTGTGGAACTTGTTGCCACAGATGTTGTGAAGGCCAAAACTATAACGGGGTTCAAAAAAAGAACTAGATAAGTTCCTGGAGGATAGATCCATCAATGGCTATTAGCCACGAAAGTCGGGGATGTAACCCCGAGCTCTGGGTGTCCCTAGCCAGAAGCTGGGAGTGGATGACAGGCGATGAACAGAGCAGGCAATCACTGAGTGATCCATTCCCTCTGAAGCACCTGGCATTGGCCAGAAGACAGGATACTAGGCTAGATGGACATTTGCTCTGACCCAGTATGGCCACTCTTATGGTCTTATGATAGCTATGAACTCTAGTACTCTTAGCTACAAAGGTGAAAAAAGTCTGCTGAGCAGATCATGTGTAGTCTAAGAGTTAAAAGAGCTATATGTCTTAGTGCCTACAGATGTCTCCAGCACCAACACTACAGTGTGTGTTGAAACATCTGCTTGGCGAGCCATGCTTTGTCCTGCTGCAGTTTCTTCAATTATTTTTTGTGTTGTGTATTTTACAAAGGATAAATCAGGGAACATTTCAGGAAGTGTTTTCTCATTCTAAAACATATCAAAATATTGCTGACACTGATCCATAGCTGGGAATGTCATTCCTGAATAAACATGATGTCATTCTCATTCCATTCATACTCCTCCTGGACAGCTGCTGTCAGCATCAGTGAAGAAAAATGCCACCTCACTGGTGACAGCTGCCACTTGAGGTACTTTGTATATCAGCCTCTCTAGGAAAAAGAAGCCAGTCATGCAGATGCTATTTAAAGTATGTTGCATCTTGATGAGAAATGCAAAATCTAATATGTGGCAGGTTGCTCTGTGCCCAGATCCAGACATTGAAGGGTGAAGAATGTTTCTGGTCTCAACCATCTCACACGAAGCACTAAATCCTGCACTGTAATTACTAAAGAAAACTAACGTGCTAAGGTGGGCATCTGCTGGGTTGTTGGGTTTTTTTTTTAAATATAGAAAGTGAAAAGCTGTCTCATGAATGTTTGAAACTGCCACAGCAAGTCATCTAACCCAGAGGGTCTTTGGCAGTGGTCTGCACAGCCATGTGGTGGCCCATGGAACAAGTCATTTGAATACCAAACAGTGAGGGGCCGGGAGAAGAAATGGCACCAAAAGAGAATCTCTTTTTACTGACTTGACGACAGAAGGGAAAAAAAAGTCAAAGGACCCCTCAGCTAAGTGTTACAGCAGCAGTTCATTTTCTGAAGCCTGTAGAAGCCACTAAGCACTACATACTTGAGTCCCAGATGACAGCATTGACTGTTGTGTAATCTACAATAAAGGAATCCTTCTCTGTGAAGTGAGCATGGGGTTTTTTGTTTGTTTGTTTGTTTGTTTTGAGACTCCACTTATAGGTGGATGAAAGCATCACACAGGCAACCCATGAGCAATGCTGAGTGCAACCCTACCCCATCAGCGTCCATGGAAGTTACTTGGCAATGAGACACATTGCTTTCCCAAATAGACACGCAGCGAATTAACATAAGGCATGTAATTACTTCATTTTGTAAATGTAACTCTATTTCAGGAGCTAAACCATAATGAAGAGGGAACATTCTGCTTTGATTTACATCCTGTGCAAACCTGTTTGGTCCACAGTCTTCTAAGGTTCACTCATAACTATTATGAATATCTGGCAGTTCTCGTTATGAATCCACTACTGGTGCTCATTTGAGGACAGAGGTACATGCTGCGAGCATAGCAAAGATTTAAGCCGCAATGCCCTGTTTATCCCTGAAATAACAGAAATCTGAACAGAGATCAGCTTTACAGCTTAGCGAACTCTAAGATTCAAGAGTTTTAGTGTTAATTTTTGATTCTTCAGTGGAAATCTGAATAGCTCCTATGGCCTTTCATGCTGCAGAATGATAGAAAAATCTTTGGTAGCGCTAATGAGAAGGAGACCAGAAACGTTCCTTCCTTAGAGTCCCCCATCTACACGCATCTCCTGCTCTTCTCCACAGGAAAATAAGGATGCAACAGAGAGAGAGAGAGAGAATATGTATGGGGACCAAACATGCAATAGTGGTGAGAGCTGGAATTGTGGAAGGATTTAAGATGCTTATGGCATGTTACCTTAAAGAACAAAGCACAACTGGTCTGTGACATAGCTGGCCTCGAGGCAATACCATAATATAAATGTTAAATGATAATCTCTTATAATTTTCTCCTTCTGATAGTTTCACCTCGTATCGTGTGCTGATCACTCACTAATGCCTCCTCCCCCTCCAATTCTTCAGATAAGTGATATTCAGATATTTCTAAGTACCTTTAAGGCACGAGAAGTGTTTTTGCTCTAAAGCCACTTAAATATCTGTTATCAACTATTCTTGTATTGGTCACAACAATGGTAATTTTCTTTGCAAATCTCCACTAGTAAAGTGAAATGTTTCAATAAATGTAGCCCTGTTGCTTAGAAGTCTGAACATCATCATTCACACATCTCTTATGTCACGTACATACGTTTGAATGTAGCTAGGGTGGATTCCATTGACTTATTGTGAATCTGGTTTGAGTCATTTATACCTGTCTCAATTTTCTCCCCTTTATAAAAAAATAATTGCCTTTAAGTGAAAAAAACTGCACACTTAGTCATGCATCTAGTTTTCTGAAAGTCTCCTCAGCTATGTCTCTACTCTCCTTTTCCATATAACATGTAATAAAAGGTCACCTCAATTTATATAACATGACTTTTTTCTATTCTGCCACTGTGAGCTATTGATTGAATCCAAGAAACAAACTCTCTACCTCTGTGTAAATACTAATTACTTAAGTGTGACAAGAGCCAGTTGGGAATTTTCCATCAAAATGCTTTCCCCGCCCCCTCTCCACCCCCACACACAGATAATGCAGTTTCTAGAAAACTAAATTTTCCATTAGGAAAAATCAAAATGAAATATTTCATCTTAAGTCAGCATCTCCCCTCTCTAAACTGCTTTGGTGCCTCATGGGAGATAAAGTTTAAGTCTCTCATGCCCCCATTCTCCTCCATGGGCTGGGGTCCCTGGCTGGACTATTTATTATGCATCAGGTGGTTCAACCAGAAGGGATATCACAGTATATCTTGGGAGATGTAGCCCAGCCCATGAACTTAGCCCATAGAAGACAATGGGAGCATAAGGCAACAAACTACAAAGGCAAACTACAAAACTACCCCGTGAGGCACAAAAGCAACACAATCATCAAACCAGAATATTTCCACATTCTGCAAAGATATTGATAATTTGATTTTTCATCCCAATGTGAGATAAAAGCATATGTTCAAACACTAGGATTTCCCAGGAGATAGAAATTCTGATTTTTGACCAGCTTTAGTTGCGGCTGGTTATTGCACTCAAATCTATAGCCAATTTTATGAATGCACAAATATGCAATTTGGATCCTCAGGATGTCAGTTACTGAAATGACTTATACTCATAGGTAGAAAGACAGACACTTGCTTCTCACTATGCAACACAGCACAACAGAGCTAATGGGTGGGCCATTGAGGGATGACTGGGGTACCTTTTGTTTGTGCTTCCTAGAAGCCATCAGCAATCCATCTGAGCTGCAAGGTGACTGCCTACTCCATTGGAAATCCTGCGCACATTCAGAGCAGGTGGAGCAACATTTATTTATACTGCAATAGTACCTATAAGCCCTGTCCTTGGCCAGGATGCCACTGCACTAGGAACTGTACAAACAGAACAAAAAAAGATGGCCCCTGTTCCAAAACTGCTGACTCACCCTTACACCACACACAATTAGGAGACGATTGGATTGGCCATTTTAGGTGATGATCGACTGGCCTTTTCATATATAGCTCATTCCACACGCTTTTTTGAATTTAGCAAGTCACACTTCCCAGTTTCAGAAGAGCAGTAATGAGGCAGCAAGTGCCGTTGTTATGTAACTCCCTGCCCAGCTTCCATCCTGTGATGCACACATTGACAACAAGGCATCATCCTATTCAAGGCTCTTGCCATGTTAGCAGTTTGCTGGCAACCAGATTTCCTCCACAGTTGTCCTAGAAAAAAATCCCTTGCTATTTTTATAGTTCAGGTGCGGTAGCACCCAAAAGACATGCTAGGTGCTTTCTGACCACTGGAATTCTCTCCCCCAAAGAATCCACAGTCTAAATCTTCATTCCTTTAGGTCTTCAATTTGACACAGAAGCAACAACACAAAGGAGCAGATGTATAACCTGGGAAGCTTTCCAGATGGGTCTTGAGCCAAGGGAAGCATTGCATATTGTCGGATCTAAGCAGGATCCTTCAGTCTGTCACAATGCCACTGGCGGCATTTAATTTGTATGGACAGCACACCCTGGATGGAAGAGACAGCAGCATTGACCACATGCAGATTCTAAAGACAGTTCAAATAAATAAGAAGTCTTCCCTCATGTGCATGGACTTTTGTCATGAACCTGTGTGCCTCAGCAACGCTACTCTGCTCTGGGTAATATGGCAATGAGCCCTTGGTAGGCATATGCTCCATCTCAGCCATAAATGTTGCACTAATAGATTATCTTGCTAGTATTGGGCTGTCATTGTAACTGTTATTGCTTCTACTGTCCCATAAGTGCTGTATGGTGTTGTTCCAAGGAGTTTTGCAGAGTGTGAAGCAGAGGAGAAGAATGCCAGTGATGTGGCCTGTGGCTCTTCCCCAGAAACAGCAGCTTTTCTGTCATCCCATGGAAGTGCTCTGGTTTATCTACAGCTCTTGAAATGTGGCTCAGGCAAGGCTGCCAACACACATTCCTCCTTGTCAAACACTGCTCTGATTCTAAAGTCTGCCTCTGTGAGCAGCCTGACAGCTATCACTCCTGATAGAAAGAGTTAAGCCCTTCAAAGTCAGTTCATGTTTGGCTGAGTAAGGGGAACCATCAGTTACCTGGAGAAACAATGGCAGCACTCCCCTTTCATATGAATGCCCAGCACTGAAATTCTTTCTCACTAACTCCAGTGGGCAGCGAATGAAAACTAAGTAAAACATAGTGATCCAATTTTCATAAATGCACTAAGATAGCATCTCTGCTTTGAATGTTGCACTTGCCATATTCTGGTGCAGTTTTCTTTCGTCTCAAAGCATCAGAAAACAATAGATTTCCACTCACTTGGAATTTCCTACTCACAGTGATGTTTGTCACAGGCTACCTAGAGTAGGAGTTTTCCTGCTTTAGAGTCTCTAGTTATTCTTATGCCAGCTATGTGCTCCCTTCCAGTAGATTAGCATGCTGCACCTATTCATTGTAGGATGGCACTGTATTTTGATACAATGCACAGGATGAAGAGACATGGAGATAAGTCAGACACCAAGCTATTGCTGCAGAGTCTAGCATATCTGAGATGGGAATGTACTTTCAAAAAGAAAAGCTTTGTACAGAGTGTCAGGTATTTCTTAACACATGCACTGCATTTGCTGGAGCAGTATAATGCTAAGCTTTTCTTCTCCAACCTGCATACCACACCCATCTGCCTGTCCCGATTCACATCTCTCCCCTATTCGTATTTCCACAAGACTGCTACATTAAGTGCACTCATCCAGGGGAGCTACTTGGGCAGGTTAATTCTGCCAATTATTCTGCTGAATACCATTACGGCTGGGGTTGAAACCCTAATAAAGTCTAATGTTCTATGAAGATTAGACCTAAACATCATATATCATCCTGTGTGCACCAAGAGATAGCAGAGAGAGAACAGAGGCAGTGCTTTTCAGCAAAAAGTATGTGTGTTATTGAGGATTATCCAGACTGCTCGATAGGCAAGAGCTACTGTCCTGTGGTCTTTCTTCACAGCTACATTTCACACTTACACCAACAAAATCTGTTTTATGCAGCAGTGAATTTTCTCCTATTCGTCTCCAAAGCTCTCCAGAACTTTAATCCAGAATGCTTCAGCATCTTCATCCTTATTGGCTCTTTCCACTTGGTCCCCCTACTCACAACCCTCATGCCTAGCCAGCGGTGTGCTAGCCTATTAGGGGCCTGAAGCAGGAATATCCCCCCTGCCTCCAAATACATAATAAAAAGGGAACAGAAGGGCCCTCACAATTGCTTTGTCTGCTTATACCTAATGCCAGCTCTGTCCGAATCTCCAGTAGATAAACTGCTGCTCCCACATTTGGTGTCTATACAGGATAATAAGGGGCTCCCCTGTAGTCTTCAGAGGTAAGAACCTGCTTCCTGCAATGAAACAAGGTACAACTGTGGTCTACTCCCAGGTATTTTCAGTTACAGGCTCAAAGACCGAGCAAATAAACAATGCAGACCCAGTTCCTTCTGAGAGCCAAAGCCTCTCACTATTATTGATTGGGGAATTTCTGGCTAGGCAGATTATTGTATTTAATTTGTTTTGGAACATCCCCTATTTTTGTTTGTGAAACAATTAGATGTAATTACTACTTTAAAGCAAAAAAGACAAACTCCTTTATTACTAGTCACAGCTAACTGTTCTCAAAACTGTTTCCTGGTAATAGTCATCAACAAAAATGTCAATAAAAACACTTAGTGCTACTGAAGATGTTTGTATTTCACAGACTTGTTGAGAGATCAAAAATGGGCAAATTTCAACAACAAAAAATTGTTCTTACAGATATTGCATCCAGGTACATGGATGCTACTGCAGTGAAGGTAAAGACAGAATTCAGCCACTCATTTCCCAGGGATTACTATTCAGACCTCCCTGTCTAGCCTCAAGGAACTTCTAGGATAGCACAATTGGATCATATCACTATTTCATCTCCAGACCATTCTAATCACTCTTCCTGTGTCCTCACATGTAGCTGCCTCTCTTGCTGGCTAGCTGCTTGACCCAGGTGCTAGCACTCATTAATCAAGCACAGCTTTGGCCAATTCATCACCTCCAAACTACAGGCTGCTGCAGCCGTCAGACACCTGCTGTGGACTGTGGCTTAGACCTGGGTGTAGAGAGGAAGTAATAAGAAGCGGGAAGGGAAGGATGATGCAGGTTGGTTGAAGGGTACTAGATGAGGTGTAATGGCCTGGAAGTAGAAAAATTCAAATAATAATTTATTGAGGGAATTCTTGAAGCTCCATCATCTGGAACTCCAGCACTTGTGCTGAGGGGTGAGGAGTAAATGGATAAGGCTTTTCTATCTATTATTATTATTTATTCTACTGCTAGGAAGGTGCTTATATTAGTATAGCTCATTTGTGAACATTAAACATATGGGAGTTTTTAAGGATGCTGCTGGAAGATACAACAGATGCCTCAACATGCAGAGATGGATGCTCCAGAACTGATTCATTATTGGAGATAGGGAAAGATGTGTTTCCAACAGAGGTTAAACATTTAGTACTTCTCTTCAGGGGGTGCTTTGCAAACATTCATTTATTATACCAGGGTGGCATTGTTTCCTCTCTTTACAGATGAGTAAACTGAGGCAGAGAGGTTCAGAGACCTGCCCAAGATCACAGAGGGAGTCAGTGCCAAAGCCATTATTGGGCAGTCTCTGACTCAGACCAGCCTACTTCCCAGGCTGGAACTTTCCTTTTTCTTCCCCTCTTCTTCAAGAGTGTCTCAGAGAACACTTTGGCTAGAGTCAGGAAGGAGGCCTGCTTCTCTCAGATTCTGTGGGAGATGCCTACAGCTCCTCTAGGTGTTTTCACGATTCCTGCTGGCATTGCAGGTGGTATAAATAAATGGTGATTCATACCCACATCCAGGATGCACAATCTGATGGAAATATAGCCAGGGGAGAGTATTGCCCTCACCTGGCAATCCATCACCAGGTGACATCCATCACCTGGCAGTTCTGCTATTGAAAACATGGTGGGAAGTTGATAGCAATTCTCAGACAAATGCTTCCTTTAACTGCCTGGTGCCAGACGGCCCAGCACTGTCTGCTAATGAGAAGTACAAATGGATGTTGCATTAACAAATAGCATCTGTCTCGTGAGCCAGCACCATGGGGTTCTGTTCTAAGCATAGCTCAGTACACTTAGCTTTTAATATCTCTAGAGAAGAGAATCACTTGGTGACACTGTTGTTCCAGGTAAATGCTAGTGAAGTGCTCTTTGGCTGGCTGGAAAACTCTGTTCCGTAACAATCTCATTTGAGCAATTGCTGAGCAATCTAATTTAGCTTCTCTTTACTGACACTTCTATGACTTTTTCCATTTCCTTGAGCCATCAGTGAACAGCAACACTTCTCAGCCCAAATAGATGCCTCACAAGATGCTGGGTGGAGTATTGTTGGACCAAATATTCAAGGGTTGATGTAGTGTAATTACCTGGCTTCTCTGGGGATTACACTGACACCACCCTCAAATGCACCAAAAAATAAAATAAATGTCACTATGACAGTCTTGAAAATATGCTGCAAATGTGAAAACCTGGAGTTGCTGCCTCATGTCCCATCAAACTCTTTTCTTTCTACTCAGGTTAGCCTGCCCTGTCTTTTACAACAGGTAATACTTGTTTGCACAATGTGATTATATTAAATAAGAACATTAGTACTTATAAGCTATTCTAAGGCCGGCAGGGATTCTCTGAGACTGTTAAAAATTCCCCATAAGAAGCCTGAGAGCTGTGAACTATTCCCCCAGGAATGGAAGTCTGCTCCAGAGAAGTGATCCTCTGGATCTGTCCAGTCCAATAGACTAGAGAGGACTTGACCTTCCAAGTTTGGACAGAGCATGACTGGCTGCCAAAAGACCCTAATGTGAGCATCTCACTGGAGCATGAATAGGAAGCAGAGAACGTTAGCTGTACAATAGAATGACTGCTTCGAACAAGGACATTCAAAGTCAGAAAGCAGAAAATTAGAGCTTCAACCATAAAGTTCAAAGAATGGGGGAAACGGCATGAAAAGTAATTCTGACACTTTTGAGTGGAACTCAATTGTTCCATTAAACTGTATTTTTAATAAAAAATAACAATAACAGCATTCCAAATTTCTATTTTATAAGCTTTACTAATGTATAATTTTTTTAATACATGTCAGAATTTCTTACTTGAGGCAAATGCAATATTTATAGAAAGTAAGACACTTCAAAACAGCTCCAGAGACTTTAAGCTCTCGGTTTATACACAGATTTAGAATAACTCAGGAATACAAAATGACAAAATGTACATTTTTTATATTGTTTACTAATGTATTGTTTCTTGTCCCTGATCCGTCATCTCCCTGGCTGGGGGAATCACGTTCAGCTTCTCAACTCTTTTTAATGCTATGTATTTCTGGAGTAAATATTCCCATACGATGAAAATCCATCACAAATCTGTCTTGCAGAATATCATTCCCAAAAAATTACATGAAGATAATTAATAAACACATTTGTGCAGCAACAGCCTTTTCTTCTCTTGGTCATTACTTTAATCCTTTATTTTCTTTGCCACACCCTATCACAATTCTTAGATGAAATCCCTTCAGATTAGGAAAAATAAGAAATTTAGTATTTACTAGAATCAGAGGGGTAGCCGTGTTAGTCTGGAATTGCAGAAGTGACAAAGAGTCCTGTGGCACCTTAAAGACTAACTGAAATTTTTTCAGAGCATGAGCTTTCGTGGGCTAATACCCACTTCGTCGGATGCATCCGACGAAGTGGG
>ML677396.1:19128268-19204548 GCA_007922305.1 Dermatemys mawii | reverse complement strand
AATACCCACTTCGTCGGATGCATCCGACGAAGTGGGTATTAGCCCACGAAAGCTCATGCTCTGAAAAAATTTCAGTTAGTCTTTAAGGTGCCACAGGACTCTTTGTCACTTTAGTATTTACTGAATACTGAAATCCAAAACCCAGTGTTTCACAAGATGCAGTCACTGAATTTGCTGCTCTGCAATGGAAGATTGCTCATTTGCCCCCACCCCCACTGAATTCTCCGCTTCACTAATTACTAACACCAGTACAGAAAAAAATATCACAGATGGCCAGTGACTGAAAAGCTTAGCATGAGCCATGCCCTCAGCAAGTGTATCAGAGGCCCACAGGAGATCCATGAGTTTCTATGGGATAATGTTTTACCTTAGGTTTGGGCTATGATGGAAGCTGGTTACTGTAAGAAGCAAAAGAGGAAGGATGTTTTTGCAGCTAAGTTATGGGTTTGGGAGTCAGAAGAGCTGGTCCCTTTTCCTAGCTGTGCCATTGACCTATTATGTGACCTTGGGCAAGTCAGAGGATCTCACTGTGCCTCGACTTCATCCTTCATAAAATGGGAATAATGGAACTGCCTCCACTCACAGGGATGTTCCTAAATTGATTTGGGTGTCTGAGGCACTCGGATACTCTGCTGATAAGCATCAGAGAATGGCCTATAATGAAAGAAAAAATAAAGGAGGGTGGACAAATTATTATTTATTATAATTATTACATACAGCTAGTTTTGTTAACCCAACATGTTCAAAAATCATGAATCGAGTCCTAAAAAATATGACTAAGTTTAAAATTATGAGATTTTTTTAAAAAAGTAATAAATGTGGGTTATTTTTATTTGTTTATCTAGACACATACAAACTTGGTAAAATGAAAAGCATTTTAAAAATCTCAACTATTTCCCCAGTTTAGACTGTTTTCTTCTTGCTATTCACAAAGCATGAACTATGGAAATAGATGAGCCATTTTCACTTTTGTTGACATAATTAGTGTCTAGTCAGTTTTATGTTCAGTTCTCGTTAACTCTTTATTTATTCTTTTCTAGGGTACTTAGAGTTTTACAATCCTAGCTAAATGCCACCGCAATAAAATATTCACAACTGTTGAGACAACCAACCATCAGTGTCTCATCCCTTACAGAGGACTCATCTGCCATTAACATCCAATTCCCCATATTTACCACCACCACCCCAAACAAAGGAAAAAGATTAAATGTTTAGTCAAAAGCCTGACTGAACACAAAAGCCTTACAGCATGATCTGCAGCCAAATATTGCTGGGCTCTGGTGGGCTGAAGCTGGAACAAGGCTACAATGTTTGATTGCAAACACTCCAGGGAAACCATGGAAACCCCAATCCAAAAATATATTTTCATTGAAAAAAAAATCACTAATACATTTCTACTCATTACCAGGTGCTATAATCTGGTCCCCCCCACACCTTTTTTTTTTTCTGCCCTTTCATCCCCACCTAAATTTCATTGTGAAACTATACGATGTTGTCCCTTTAGAAAGTCATTCTGCCTCAGATTTTCATATGCAAGCTTATTTCACACACCTTGGTGCATGTTTGGGGAAGAGAAGAGTTGAATCTACACCCGATTTATGTAAATGAAAAGCTGTGCTGCACAACACAGTCAGATTTGGGCAAACATGGGGTTATTTTTCCTTTCCAAGAAAACCCTGGATCACAATTAGTCAAAAAGACATATTACTCCGGCAAAATGTAAGTCCAGAGCTCTCCCAAGTGTACTGCTGGTGAATCAACAGCTAAAGCATTCAGCCAGCTCAGTTATATGCTAGACAGACGGCATTTAAGGATGTAGTCTTTCATTAACAAAATGACAGTGGCATATATGTGCACTGAAATCATTCGTTTCCAAAGGCATTCAGCACATCAGTTTAATACAGCACCACAGAATATTTCCCTTGTCAATGGACCTGCTTGGCTGTTTCTAACTCATCTTGTAGTAGAAAACCCAAGTCCAGTGCAGGACCTGCCCTGCAGTTCTCACTGAGGTAGGCCTACCTGAGCAATGATTATCAAAGAACATTTGAACCAGAACAATTCAACAGGCAGAGGAAAGTTAACATTCCTAGATACAGCTTTATTTCACAGCTAGATCTAGACTTTGTTCCAACCTACGGCACGTTCAGAAGATGTAAGTGAATCAGATTCAACAACTCTACCTTCTCACCAGGACAGGTTTATGTTATGGTATCTGAGTTCATACTATATGGCAATTGCAAAGCCATTGCTTGCTCTAGTTTTCTGACATACCTCACACATGGCTATTTTTAAAAGCTGATGCAATTGCAGTATTGCCAACCCTACCCATTCAAAAATCATGAGTCAGGCCAAAAAAATCTAGAGATTTTAATAACTAATAAATCTTGGGATCTTTTTCACTTTCTGTTTTTTGAGCATTTTCTGTGCATATTTTTAAGTTTTTCTGGGTAACCATAACAGCTGGAAACGTACTTTGTTGAAAATATGGAAGCTAAGGATTCTCACATGATCACCTGTCTCCAGGAGCTGAAGCTTAAAACAATCACTAAACATCACAAAATGTGTGAAAAAATCATTAGAGCTGACAACAGTGCAATTGTAGGGGCAAAAGTGGTTAGTGACTCAGCTCGTCATGGAAACATATTTATGTGATTTAAGAGGTGGTGTGTTCTGGGGTATCAGGCAGGACCTCACAGTCCAAATGACTGCAATAGCTCAGTCAATACAAACAAACACTTTTCAGCATCAAGGGTTTAAACAAAAAGCTCAGAGAGGCTCCTTTTGCCTTTGATAAGAGATGGCATTGGGGACCCAAAGTTTGATTCGACCACAAAAAAACTAATTCCCCAGGTACTGCATCCCTTCCCCAGAGATTCTGGCTCTCAAAGCCAGCTAGACCTACTCCTCAGAGCACCTCTCTTCTCCTCTGTGGTTGGGGGACAGGGAATTACTTAATTCACCACAGCTGGCCTGGCCTGGCCCTGCTACCCTGACAATGCCAGGACAGAGTGCCAGCACCTGTCATTCCTCTACTGAGAGAGGAAAGAGTATTATTAACCTTTCCCAGCTAGCTCCTGGGCAAGCATTCTGTGGAGTCAGCAGGGAAACTGGCACCCAGCAGCCCCAGGATTAGGTGTCAGACTGAGAGAGGAGGCCATCCAGCAGGAACAGCCTGTCTCAGAGCCAGAGGCAGGCATAGAGAGGTCAGGCTCTCAGTGAGATGGACACCCGAACAGCTGTCACCTCAAGCCCCTTCTCAGCTGAGTTGGCTAAGAGATTGAGTTTATTTTTAAAATTATTATGAAATATTCATTTAGGGAGTGAAAATATAAATGAAACCCAAATAATACCACATAAAGACACTCTTCAGGGGAAACTAGATCATAGCCCCGCCCTTCCTGAGAACAAAGGAGCAAACTTTTGATGGAGAACCACAACATGCATATATCGGAGGGCAGTATTTGGAAAGGAGTTTCTCATCCCGGAGAGGCTTCTGCTGGTGAGGGAGCCCTGCCTTAGGGTGGCAGTCCATGGGGACTTCCGTGGGGAAGCAGCATTATTTGTCATTGCCCTGGATGGAGTTAGTTTAATATTGACTTTTGAAAATGGCTTTTACCAACAGAAATGGCTCTGCAGCCACCTCTGGAGACTTTCATTAATACTTTATTTTGGACCATTTGGCTGCTGCTGACTGAAATTCCCCTAAGTGGCTTACTAAACTAGTGCCTTCCCTGACTGCCTTTACAGGGGAACTTTGTAAACTGTGGAGTATTAATTGTTTGGGGCTTTGTTTTTATGTTCTCGGTGTTTGTGCAAGACACAGTCACTGAGACGAAGGAACAGGAAAGAAGATTCAGTTAGCTGCTAGAGAGATGTGTGTATATGAACTTTGACATAAATTCAATTGAGCTAAATAATTAAAATTTGGCAATGGAGCTAACACTTTCAGCTCTTAAGAAAATTCAGAAATAGGGGTTTTCCAGGTATATCACATAGCATTGGGTATACACAGTACATTCAGTGAAGGATGATACCATTTCTTTGAAGGGCACACTCTTTAATTAATGTTATCCTGGCAGCTACAGCACCCTCTTGGCATAGTTATTTGCTTTATTTTTATTTGTCTAGATTGATATTATATTATTAATTTTCACAATAGTAGCAACAGACCTGTTGAAACCACCCTCAAATAAATACACGAGACATATCAACAAAATGAGATCCATTCACAGTGGACCTTGTGATCAGCCCTCAATCAACACACTCCTAAAAGGCCTGGGAAATGAGAGGACCCTTACAGCATGCATGAATGTCTAGTAAATTTGAGACCTGGGGGCAGGAGCAAATTCCAAAGCTGCTCATTTTTGCCTGGTGACACCAACAGTGGCAGGTCAAAAGCCCATTGTAGTTAATGGAATGAATCCCTTTGATTTGTGTGGACTCTGGATCAGGCCCTACTTGAGCGGCTACGCTGAATAATGGCTGGTCATTGACTTTTTCCTTGTACATTAACAAGATTCTAGCTAACTACAAACAAAAAACCAAGATATTAGCAGGTCCATATGGCAATGATTTATACATTGCAATGCCTTTAAGTACAGGCCCAAGCCATGACTGTGCTGGAAATCTAGAGAGCTGCTTTCTGAATGACATCTATCACAAGCTTCATCTTCTCATTGTCTAGAGAGGATCCAGCCATCCAGAGAAGAGCTGGAATCCCCAGATTCCTCACTCAGTCAGTTAATCTATGCAACACCCCTGAGTTCCAGGCTAGCACCTAAATGCAAGATCTGACCCATATCGCGTGGGCTGCTATGTCTGCAGGGTAAGGTTTTGTATTTGGTTTAGTATATGTTACCTGCTAAATATTCATGGAGATTAAGTCCATTAATGGCTATTAGCCAGCATGGGTAAGGAATGTTGTCCCTAGCCTCTGTTTGTCAGAGGGTGGAGATGGGTGGCAGAAGAGAGACCACTTGATCCTTACCTGTTAGGTTCACTCCCTCTGGGGCACCTGGCCTTGGCCCCTGTCGGTAGACAGGATACTGGGCTGGATGGATCTTTGGTCTAATCCAGTATGGCCATTCTTATGTTCTTATATTCTTATGTTCACCCTGCATACTTACAGCACTCTGCAAATAACACTAATAATAAACGTTTAATTTGCAAGCCCAGCCAGGAGAGCGTTGAGAGCATCAAGCTCTCTTGGAGCTAAAGGACAAGTCTCTCTCGTATTCTCCTCTTCCCCCAGATCTCCTAGTTATTCACCTGTGCAGTTGAAGAACATCCACCACCACACAGAAAACGTTGAACTCCCCTCTCCCACTAACTGGTGGTCCCACCAGGAGTCAAGAATCGTACTGTTATTGCCTGTTCTATGGATAACTAAGCAGAGGGATTCACTCTCATGGGCATTCAGTCTGGCACCATTCCCTGGCCCTAAATTCATTCAACTCCTACAAGGACAGGTTTTTAATGGCGATCTTGGATCCCCGAGAGCCCAATGCTAAATCCCTCACCAGGGCCCATGCCCCTTGCAGCAAAGGCTAGATGCCTGGCGCTGTAGAGGTGGAGCAGGATCTCTCAGGCTGGCAGTTTTAAATACTCTAATGTCTTGGATTAAACCAACCCTTTCTAAATCTGGTATTGACATTTCCCCAATCTCAACTCCTTTAGTAGAGCCTCTGTCACCAGGGCTCGTAATACCGTATCAGCTTTAAATATACTGTTACCTGAAACTAGATCAGGGACATCGGGAGCAGTCTGGTGACTCTGTACGCTGAGCAGCAATTGCGGGCTGCTACTTCTCTTTAACTGACACATTATACTTCAGTTGGTCACCATTCTTTCGCTTCCTGCCCCTTTTACTCTTTCTGGTCTGCAATGCAGCCATTCTTTCTGGACTTTTGTCTGTGCCTCTGCTAACTTATAGCAACACCTGGAGCAGGGAAGAGCTGGCGAATGACTTCTCCATCCATTCAGACTGTGCAGAAATGAATGGCACAGACACGCAGAACATGAAATACTTTGTGAAAAACAATGGTGCCACAGTGCTCTAGCCACACCTTTCAAGTAGACGCTACAGAAGACAGGCTGCTTTGCAAATTTTGTTCCTGGGTTTTTTGGACTGTTTTGACTCCTATTAGAGCCCCAGGTACGTGTTCCACCTGTTGAATGAATGTATATTGGTGCTGTGCCTAAATTAATCTGCAGCTACACAGCCAAAAGGCAGGGTTTAAAAAGAAGTAAGGCCCTGCTAGTCTAATTATTCATGTTGTCAAATGAGTGTTTATAACACTGGTCTACAATTTTTTAGAAGTCATCTGCTTCAGAGATAAAATGTGATATTTATTATGTATTTTGAGGTGCTGAATTCAAATATGACAATTAAAACAACTGATTGGCTACTGTTTCTAAGATATTTAAGTTTTTACATTTTATGTCTATGTATATTGTGTAGATAGTAGAGTTTTAATCATAAATTACAAACCTAGGTCTTTTCATGTGTTTATGGTTGCTTTACATGATAATATTTCACCTGTCCTGTTTATGTAACACTTTAAAAATCAGCAAAAGGGTTATATAAATAAAATGTATTATGAAACAAAAAGGCAAAAAACTATTATGTACATAGTTTAGTCCTATTCAGTGTCTACTCGGCGCTTCTTGGCTTGTCTCTTGTATTCATTAAATGGAGCATCTCTTGTCACTGTCCAGCAATAGTCTGCAAGCATTGATGGGCTCCATTTGCCCTGGTAGCGTTTCTCCATTGTTGCAATGTCCTGGTGAAATCGCTCGCCGTGCTTGTTGTTCACTGCTCCACAGTTCGGTGGAAAAAAATCTAGATGAGAATGCAAAAAATGTACCTTTAGTGACATGTTGCAACCAAGGCTTTTGTATGCCTTGAGGAGTTTTCCACCAACAACCTGTAGTTGTCTGCCTTGTTGTTTCCGAGAAAATGTATTGCCACTGACTGGAAGGCTTTCCATGCCGTCTTTTCCTTGCCACGCAGTGCATGGTCAAACGCATCATCTCGAAGAAGTTCACAAATCTGAGGACCAACAAAGACACCTTCCTTTATCTTAGCTTCACTTGACTTTGGAAATTTTCCACGGAGGTACTTGAAAGCTGCTTGTGTTTTGTCAATGGCCTTGACAAAGTTCTTCATCAGACCCAGCTTGATATGTAAGGGTGGTAACAAAATCTTCCTCGATTCAACAAAGTGGTGGATGCTGAACACTTTTCCTCCCAGGCTCCAATGACTGTCGGAGTGGCCAATCTTTCTTGATGTAGTGGGAATCTCTTGCACGACTACCCCATTCGCAGAGAAAACAGCAGTACTTTGTGTATCCAGTCTGCAGACTAAGCAAAAGAGCAACAACCTTCAAATCGCCACAAAGCTGCCACTGATGTTGGTCATAGTTTATGCACCTCAAAAGTTGTTTCATGTTGTCATAGGTTTCCTTCATAGGGACTGCATGACCAACTGGAATTGATGGCAAAACATTGCCATTATGCAGCAAAACAGCTTTAAGACTCGTCTTTGATGAATCAATGAAGAGTCTCCACTCATCTGGATCATGAATGATATTGAGAGCTGCCATCACACCATCGATGTTTTTGCAGGCTACAAGATCACCTTCCATGAAGAAGAATGGGACAAGATCCTTTTGACGGTCACGGAACATGGAAACCCTAACATCACCTGCCAGGACATTCCACTGCTGTAGTCTGGAGCCCAACAGCTCTGCCTTACTCTTGGGTAGTTCCAAATCTCTGACAAGGTCATTCTGTTCAGCTGGTGTTATGAGGTGTGGTTCAGAGGAGGAGGATGGGAGAAAATGTGGGTCCTGTGACATTGATGGCTCAGGACCAGAAGTTTCATCCTCTTCCTTTTCCTCGTCTGACTCAAGTGAGAATGATTCTGGTGCATCAGGAACCGGCAGTCCTTCTCCGTGGGGTATTGGGCGTATAGCTGATGGAATGTTTGGATAATGCACAGTCCGCTTTTTCTTCTTTGACACACCTTTCCCAACTGGAGGCACCATGCAGAAGTAACAATTGCTGGTATGATCTGTTGTCTCTCTCCAAATCATTGGCACCGCAAAAGGCATAGATTTCCTTTTCCTGTTCAACCACTGGCGAAGATTTGTTGCACAAGTGTTGCAGCATACGTGTGGGGCTCACCTCTTGTCGTGATCTCCAATTTTGCAGCCAAAATAAAGGTGATAGGCTTTCTTAACCATAGTGGTTATACTGCGCTTTTATGATGCAAAAGTCACTTCACCACAAACATAGCAGAAGTTATCTGTACTGTTCACACAAGTACGAGGCATCTCTGCTCACTTTGGCTAAACAGAAAAGTGTCCCTTTGCAAAATCAGACACTGACAAATAAAAGAACACGACACTGTATGATTTCGAGAGCTGAGATAGGGCAATTTGTTCAGCAGAGTGATGTAAGCTTCGTTATGATTGCATCATCCATGACTTCTAGGAATACCATGATGCAATTCATATCATGTATGACGCAATACCAGCTTCAGATTGCATCATTCATTGTTCTGCCTAAAAAGCAAGTACTGTCCAAACCCACTCATAGATTTATTCATAGATCCAGTCAAAGATGTATTTTAGTCATTTCTGGTTTAAATTGAGATCCCTTCCCTTTATAACTCACTTACCCTCCTCCATTCCCATGTCAAGGGTCGTATATACTGACCCAATAGCATATCTTGAAAACTAGAGCCAATCAACAATTTTAAGCATCATTTTCGTTCTCAGTGACCCAGAATTAGTAAAGTTTGACTACATTTATTTCAGAAGCATTTTGGCTGTAGAGCAGTGTAATCAACCCTATCTTAATCTAGATGCTCACATCTGCACTCAGCTCTAGAGTGTCTGAATCCCTCAGAGAAGGCAAGCACCACACATGCCTTAGTAGTACAGTTTGCTTGGAGGCAGCATGTCTGATTCTCCATTCCCTTATGCAGTTATTTACACCAGTGCCAAGTGCAGAGAAATGTAGGTGTAAAACAGTAGAATTCTGATTAGGTCACATATTATTTCCAACTTGCACTGGTGTGAATGACTGAATGAGGTGCACTGTAATCAAGATCCAAGTCCAGTGTATCTGGTAATTACAGCAGGAAAAGTTAGGGCCAGGATCCTATGGTCCATTCCTTGCTCTGCCACTGACTTACTGTGTGACAGTGGGCAAGACACTTATCCTCTCTCTCTCGCCATCACTTTACTCCTATGTAAGACCATTATAATAATTGCTATCTTCCAAGAGAAGTTATGAAGCTAACTTCATTAATATTTCTGAAGTACTCTGAGATCTTCAGATGAGAGGTGAAAGAGAAGAGTATGGTATCATTATAAACAGGAGAAAGTCAGTTCTCTAAGCCGTGATGCTGAAGAACCATTTCACCTCTGTCTCACACTCAGAGTGATTCATAGCTTGTTTTGTTTTATTTGTCATTGACACAGAGAGCAACCTGTGTGAGTAACCTTTACCTTTTGTCTCTTGCATCCCAATTCTCTTTTAAAATTGTTCTTGATTTGCTATTTTATTTAATAATTTTATTCTCTCTCCCTTTTCTCCAGGGCAGCCTTTCTTCTTTGAATTTCTGGGTATGGGCAGCATGTTTATCTCATTTCCTTTTCTGATACTTGCCATAAATTTTCATTATTTGGAGTCTACCTTTAGAAAACACTATAATATGTTATGTTCATCAGAACTCTCGGTCTCTGAATTGTAGGTGGGTGCGTCATTACTTACGTATATGCCCCTAAGCCTGGCTGTATATAAAAGCATATACGTCTGAATATTTGTCTTACACAATGTTAGTAGGATAGTTTCCAGACCAACATGCCTTGGCTAGGTTAAATAAATTTTAATAATAAAACTGTTGGTAGGTTGAAAGGCGAAATTGCAAAAACTAATTCTTTTTAAATTGTATATTTAACTGCTATAACAATGCCACTTTGGTGGATGGTAAATTTAATTGTCACCCAGGCTGAAGTAATAGGCTTGTCAAACCTGCATATTTTCAAGTCTTGGAGAGCAGTATTAGTTGGAAGAGAAAATTACCAGTTCATAGGGATGATTTTTCAAGTTTTTTATTCTATATTTTCTCAAGATTTTTCACAGGTTGTGTGCCTGAGAACTCAAGTTGAGATTGTTCCTGCTAATAAAGATTAAGCTTTTCCTCTGCAATTTTCTTTTACATACATAGGCACATATGTATATACATGGATAGCTAGATGCTAAGGGCCTTAAATATCCAAGGCTAAGATCTATGGGCAAAATATTGAAAAGAGGCCTTGAATTATGTTGCCCTCCATTTTGGGGTGTCTCACTTTAAACCTGCTTTTCAGAGGTCTTCAAAGAGAGCTGCATATGCCCAGCACCTCTGAAATGAGATCCAGTGTGTCTCAGATTGGGGGCCTCAAAAAACTAAGGTGCACAAAATTACAGCCCCCCATTAAACTTATTCCCATCCACAACTAAGGCAAAGAACAAAGCGCATGAGCTCTGAGCCTCTGTGATGCAGCTCCCTGCCAGACTGCGGTGCAAGTCTCTGGCCAGCCACCAACGTAGCTGTTGTTTGGTTTCGCCTTTTGATATCTTCCTTCAGAGTTCTATACCTCTCAAAGTGTCTTTCCAGAGTTGACAGAAATCTAAGAGGTAGAGAAAAAACGTTTCTTGCCCATCTGGAGTTGGACTCACTACCTCTCCAGTAAAGTGCCTCAGGACTATTCTGCCTTCTCCTACTCCCACAGCTAGATTCTTTGCTTACTCCATCTCAGATTCTTTTGATCCTTTTTGGTACTGTAAATGGTTTTGACAAAGCCAGGCCTATCCATGAGAATAGAGAAGATGCCTCCTTTCTGATTGCTGTGATAATTATTAGTAGTGGTAATTTTATCAGTGCTAACGTGTACCATTTCTCTCCAAATAAAGGCCTTCTTCTCACCTTCTGTGTGGTTAAATTATTGAATCCAAACTTTATTTCAGAAGTTCTTCTGATTAAATGCTGCTGTGTTCCTAAAAGCAATTTAACCTTTCATCTTTTATGGATGGAATTTTTTCTTTTTTACAAAAATCCTATAGGGTGTTTTTTCTCCTCATCTCCTTCTGATCTCGGTGATATTACGTGATGTGGCTTTTGAAGAAGAAATGCCTCCTGTAGCTAATGCAGCTGGAAAAAGAAAAAGGCAACTTGGAAAAAATCCCCATGTGAATATTTCTATCACAAACTCCTAAAAAGAATTTCCCAAATTGATTGTATCTCTTTCTAAAATGTGAAGACAAGTGCTGTGGAAGATGATTGACCCTCCTGGAGATTTTGCTCAATGTAACATCCATAGGTTTGTTTTCTAGCTTTGCATCTTTTCATTACATTGATGACTCAGGTTCCACATGGTTTTAATTCTTTATTTTCGACAAGTGATCATACATTATCCAAACTCCTGGAATAAAGAGGTTATTCTGAAAAGACACCATGCCAGCAAGACATAGTGTTTGGAGAGAGGGATGCTTTCAAGGCATTGTCAGGTGATCAGAATTGCAGTTAAATCTGTACATGGATCACTTGAAATGCTTGACTGGATAAAAACTTAAGCAACATACTGCAGGTAACAGTTCTCCATTGGTCACGGGCAGACAGTGCTGGACCTAACAGGTATTTTTTTCTCTGACTCTTATAATTCCAGTTTATTGCAGAGTCTCCCAGAGAAATGAAGTTTCAGCTGATCTTTGCTTTTCCCATGTTAATGTGTATTCTGTGGTATCTCTCCTTGGATTTACAACCCAGTTTCTTCTCTCTGAGTAAATGTAAACATTATGCTACTCTGCAGCAAACTTCAGTCCTTTTGTTTCTTTTAGAGCACATGAAAGGTGCTCGATTAATAACCCAGAAGCTCTCTGTTTATTCATAGAACAGGTACTGCACCAACAATGATACCAGCTTCTCCACAGTATCCTGCCAACATATCTCACCCAGTCACCCCTGTTATGTAGACCAAGGATTCCTAAGATCTATACAGCTCTAGGAAAGCTATCCTAGTGGCGTAGAGTTTTTTGGAAGTGTCCTTTGCACTAGTTCTGCAATATGGTGCATTGGTATGGCAGCTGGCTTCCCTGCCCAGAGCAACTCCTGGGACTGCCCCATAAAACTACCTGGGTAAAGTACATAGAGCCCTGAGGTTCTGGGAAAAATGTGTAATTCCCCTAACCCTGGCTCTGGCCCCTTCTCCCCATATGGCCCCTGCAGTTTCCTGCAAGTGCCAGGGCTGAGGAGATGGTGCCATGAAGTTAGCTGTCTGCCTCTTCCATGTGGGAAGGGGGGGATGTATGCACAGAGAGCCACCCCCATCATTTGGAACCATTGCTCAGCATTATTCCTGTATTTCTTGGTCTAATAGCAAGAGGATAATGGCTCTCATGGACGGCCCCATTTTTCCTACTACTGCTTGATGCACCAAGTCCCAAAGGAGACCCAAGACATAGAAAAGGAGACAGATTGGCTAAACAACAGAAACAAATTATTCTCACAGCCATAACAACATCCTTTGGCTCCCACGGATTTAGCCAGGAGCTCAGTGAGGCACTTAGAGTCATATGGATTCTCACAGAGGTTGTTCTACTAAAGCGATGGTTAATGGGAATTTTTCTAAAATAAATAGGTAAGACATTCTTTTTGTTTACTTGTATCCTGGAGCACTTTTCAACAGGAGCGGTGTGGAATTTTGAACTGGGGACAAGTACAGATTTTGGGTCTTTATTCTCTAAGGTTTCATTTGATGGATGTGTGTCCTCCAATGCCTGATTTAATGGAGACAGTTAAGTGCTAGTAGTGGAAGAAATCTCCACCTTAGCAGGGACAGCTACCCATGAATATGAACAGTGCTCACAGACCCAGCAGGCAGGTTGTTTTGCAAGTCTTGTACCATGGAGACAAAGTCTCTCTCTCTCTCTGTGCTGTGATACACCAGGCATCTCTTTAGTTTTGGAACTGTTGCTCAGGTGTCGCTCCCAGGAGAGCATGCTTGTTGAGATACTGCTGCTGTGGAACAATGTCTCTGTGAGTTAGGCAGGTGGGCACACAACTGAAGAGGGGGGCCCATTGTGAGCCACCATAGAGAGAGAGCTATCTCTTAGCTATTAGCTAAAATCTAAATCTACTAACTTTAATTCACGTCTACATTAATGAAAACAATTAAAGCCATAAAGCCAGAGCATCCCCAAACCAAGAAGGCATCATTAACATTCTCTGCACCTGAATAACAAGCAAGGAAAAACAACAAGGGGATTTAGAGTTCAACTTGCAAAAGATAACACCACGCATTAGAAGCGAATGAGCCTCCCATTGGGAGCAGCACTAGAGAAAGGAAGGAAAATAAAGTAGGGCAGTGTGCCAAATTCAGGAGGTTTAAAAAAAATAACCAGTGCAGCGATCACAAAAGAATCCTCATTTCAGCCCAGCATGGGAGGAAGTATGAACTGAAACCCAACGAGGATTTCCATGTTACTGTCTTAATTTGTAAAGGCTTTGAAAAATAACACAATGCTAAGCTGGCCTTTCTTTTTAGGGGGAGTGGAAAGGGTCAACGGGAACTGTATTGGTTATCAAATAATGACTGAAAAAGCTATTCTATCTGGCTCCCCCAGTCTCCCAAGTGACTTGAAGGGGCACAAAACACTTCCAAAGAAACCCACACACAGGAAAGCAGAGCAAAGCTAGCACTTTTCTACAGCGAGCTGCTCTTGTGTACCTCTTCCTTGCCTTCTCGCTGTGTACTCACACACAGCAGCTGTCCCCCAGGAGAATGGGAGCTGCACCTTGAAATGGAGACTGATGCTTTTTCTTGCACTGAGAGAAAAGCTTTACAGACTACAAAGCATAAGGTAATAATGGCAGGATTAGGTCTTGTACATTTGGTAAGAGTTCTGGGCACAGGACAACATGCAGGGCCTATAGCCTCTAATTACCTTTCAAAACCAGAGTGAGTTATTAACATAAACACTACAGGTACTGGACACAGCATTCCACACAGAGCCCCTTTTGTCCCTCTGCTAGGGGATGCTGCATTAGCCCTTTACATTCTCTTCCCTTGTGGTTTTCAACCCAGATCAGAGTTTGGGGGAGTTGTGGGGGAGAAGCTTAACCTGGAGAATTTTAATTGCACAAAGTCAGCTTTTCACCTTTTGTTGGATTTAAAGAAAAGCCAAATAAAGGTAGGTTCCACACAAAAGCACAAGGCAGGTGAACTCTGAAGAAACACATCCAGAAAGGGAACAAAAAGGAGCATACAAATGGCTGGCTGATCCCCGTTGTGCTCACACCATTTAACAAGCCAGGTACAGCTCCTGCACCTAAACTAGATGGCCAGTAGGTAAACAAACCTTCCCTGTGAGCAATGGATAAAGGAGAGAGTTTGATTAGCCTTGGAAAATTACAAAAAGAACAGAACTTTTTCTCTCCTTGGGCTGGGCGATTTCCCTGTGAAAGTTTTTACAAGAATGAGGCTGCATATAATGCATCTTGTTAACCCAAATTACATGCACTCGAATTCCCTCTCTTTCCCTAAAGAAATCAGAGGAGAAATCAGGCGTGAAATGACATGTGGGCAGGGCCGAGAGAAGCAAGCGCTGCACTTGTAATTAAATGAGGCTCTCCAAGCCTCCCTTCTGTGTGCCTTGGTGGCTTTCTGATGGGGGCAAAGTGCCACCAGAAAAAATGAGGGAGGGACACCATTTATTTAGGGATTTTCAGGGCTTTGAGGATGTCCAGCACTATGGCAGAGAAAGGTTACTGCAGAGGAGTGAATGCCTCCTTTCAATTCCATATTTCATGGTATCCTAGGACCAACTCCAGAGAGGCCCCAGTGATTTCTGCAGGTGCTTGGGATTTGGACCATTGATATTTGAAAGGAAAAGTTTAGATCATCGGCGCCACAATCTGGCCCCTTTTATGCCTCAGCCACAAGGAGGGATTGTTCCTTACAAGGTATCTTTTAGAGTTTTATCCTGTTTAGTTTCAAATGTCCTAACCCATGGGGCTTCCTCCACTTGGGAGGAAATTCCCCAGGCTGATGCAGCTCACTTTCAGGAAGTCTTCCCTGGTGTTCAGTTCACATTTTCTTCTTCACCATTTCACCCTATTCCTCCTAGTTATACACTCTGGTGTCCCCCTTTTTGGTGCTTACACCCTGTAGATATTATCACAGTCTTCCCTGGCCCCACCAATTGCAGTGGTTGTTTGGCCCAAGCTGAATGAGAGAATCCTGCAATGATTGTTTCCGTTGTCTTCCAGAGGAGAGGGGTTGCAGGGCCCTGGCTCGTTGTTGTGTGGTAATACAAGAAGGCACAGCACTACTCAAACAGATGGAGAGCTACAGGGAAGCATTTGGACATGGAATACCATGATGGGTGGACATTTGACACATGCCAATGTATGAAGCACTGCGCCTCAAATCCACATACATTTCCAGAATGTATCAAATTAATGTCACGTGGCTGCAATAGTTGCTTCCAATATTGGATAGAAATGCTTGTAGTTTGAATTTCCCCTTCATAAGCCCTAGACTCGAGGAGCCAAGAGCTGAATAGGACAACAGTGTGGTCCACATATGATGCTCCGCCTGCACGCTGGGCTTGGTGATGTCATGTACTGTGTGAAGTTTCTGCCCATTCCACTGCATGCATCACAGGGAGTTCTTGACTCTCATCATTAGGTTCTGGGCCCTGCACAGTGCAATCATGTACTGAATTCATTACAATATGTATTCTCTGGGGCTTTGGGTAACAAATTATTGCTGCTCAGAATTTTAAATATATATGAGGTGTTTGTATTAATATGGATTAATGAATTGTTGAGTTATTTTCATTAATTTATTGAAGATTTATGGGACATTGATAGTGGGCGCAGGTTTGTGCTGCTGAATAAATTATTGCATATTTGAATAACATAGAGGAGCTGGCCAGAGCCATTCCTAGAATCCTGTTAATTGACATCATGCATTCAGAACTTTCCTTCCCTCCCACCCCCGCCCCAGACTTTATGCAATGAGACTGCAAAAGCTACTGTAATCCAGAGAGTGGCCACTCCCAGGCAAGCTATTTATAGAGAAATAGAGGCATTTTGGACTCCAGGAGATTCCTTATGAAACACAGAAAGGAATACTGAGTTCTTTAATCCTGGATGAAAGAGTGAAGGTCCTTCCATAAAGCTGCCTGCCTTTGAAACTTTTCTCCCTCTTCAAAGTGTCTCTCACATGTGGGCTATGCTGACCTTAACTCCAGTCCTTTGATTAACTTTCAGCATTTCCAAAAACTCTAAACTAATCAGAAGTATTTACAGATTTTTTTGGTTTGAAAGAGTCAATGGAAGGGCCCACAGCGCCACCCCTAGGAAGTAGAATCTGAGGGAGCTGAAGGCAGTGTCCTGCCAAAGAGCCTGCTTTCCTGCCTCAGACACTTATAAACCAAATGGCTCTGAGATCAGAATTAAGAACAAGCAAGATCAACTTCATGTAATCAGAACAGACTGCCAAAAAAGGGGTGTGTTCTTATGCACGTTGAATACTGACCCCTGACTTCAGTTGTCTTTAACAATAATTATTTTGGAACTCACATTTTTTTAAAACACTAGATTATTCTGGTCTGTTAAGAAGTACTACATAAGACTGTGCAACTGTATTAAAGAAACAAAGGGGCACTTGGTACCGAGGAGAAAAACCTCTTAGGGACTATGAGGTAGGAATGAGGTAGGAGGGCCTAAAGAGGGTATGCTGTGTTATTTTAATACACACAAGTTCTTTGGAGATTTGGTTAGTTCTGTGCTAAGTACAGGAGTATGTCAAGGAAAATGTATATTATCTTGCTGTTTGATGTAATTTTATAAATGTATTTTAGTAACGTAAGAGCTGACATACTAGACCAGATCAATAGCCCATCTTAACCACAACCACTTACCTTATACTTCATGTAAATTGTACACAGCTTGTAGCGGGAAAAAACAAATTCTTCCTGATTACAACTCGGGTGTACAGCTTACTTACCTGAAGCATGAGAATTGATTACCCTTATCTTAGCTCACACAGTGACCCCTGTTGTTACTGGTCATAAAATTATCCAGTCCTAATCAAATCCAGATGCAGTTTTTCCCCTTATGATCTGATGTAGCAGTGTGTTCCATAGGTCAAATTTACATACTAGCAAAGTGGTATATTCCTGGTGGAATATGAAAGGAATTGTGGTACCATATCCCTGGTATGTGCCATGATTGGATGGCTAGAGTATGAAATTCACTGTCTCTGGCATAGGATCCCTGGGAATGCAATTCCCGCTTCCTGGGTTGCCCAGAGATTGGTGTGTCTGGTTATTGTTAATGATCATTTGTATTACAGAAGCCACATTTCAGATTTGGTTCCCATTTTACTTGGTGCTGTACATATACACAATAAGAGACTATCATTGCCCTGAAAAGTTTAGTCTAAACACAGAGGCAAGGAGAAAAGGAGCAATATTATCCTGTTTTTACAGATGAGAATAAAGCTGCTAATGTAATTTAAAGACATGCTACATATTTTGGTATAAAAAAGAGAAATGTCTTTTGTTTCCTCTTTTGTAATTTCCGGTATGTGCTGTTGCATTTCACTCCCCAGGTCTGGAGATCTGCTACAGCTTCCAGTTCCACACTCTTTCTACTCTCTAGCACTCCTCCAATCTTCCAGCCTACTTTCTCCTCCTTGGCATTCCTCTTTGCATCTCTGCTGTTGTTGCTGTGCTGGAATTATGCCTGCTGTGGCTCTGTGCTTTTCCAGCTTCCCCTTGGTTTCTGGCTGTTGTTTTTGTCAGGGAGGCATATGGTGCAGTGCCAGTGGTCCTGGTGATGCAAGAAACAACTGCTGTTGCAACACTAGGCAGGCTGGGTAAACCCTGGTGGGAAGCAGCCTGTGACAATGTACTTCTAGCGCTGTTCCTCCAGAGGGGAGAGAGAGAAGAGAGAGAGAAGGAAAGGAAACAAAGGAAATTAGTAAGAGGAGAGCAGGTGGCACTAAAGAGAGGGGGTGAAAGTGAGACAGCAAAGTATAGAAGATTGGAAACAGAGGTAAGATGTGAAGATAATAAGGAAAATATAAAGTGAGGATAGGAAAAGATAATACCAGATTCTCAGGTGGGGTGAGAGGGAAAGAGGAGAAAGATGGTTCTCTGTGCATTCTGTGCTCTTTTTGCAGTCAGTCACAGCTATTAAGTGTTTCATTTACTTGCAGGTAGAAATGTTCAGTGCCTCCTGCTCTGAGTTGCCTGCGCTGAACTTCAGTCTCAGATCAGGTGTTATCTTTTTATTATCCAATAACAGTACCTTCACTTGTATTTAAGACCCTTCCTCCTCTAATATTACCATAGTGCTGCCTGCTTTCAGGGTCTTTTCCATACCCCAGCCTTCTCCAAGAGATGAGGACACTTGGTAACTTTGTTACATCAGCTTTTCAGTCTCGGGATGATTAAAATTAGGCTTTTCAGCCTCATTGGCTAAAATGAGGCAAGAACACATATTTTCCCTCTGATTCTTCTCCCTGGCATTAGTGTACAGTGGGATGCATGCTTTGCAGTGGTCATGCCAATCATATGTCTTCTGAATAGGGCTCTGCAGAAACCCAAACAAGACTAATACCTTGATAACTGATTTTAACTTTTTATGGGCTTTTTTGGGTCTGGGGGCAAAAATGAAACAAGGTTTGGTCTGCTTAGAGCATTCTCACATTGCAGATACTAAAATTCCATGAGAACAGCTGACATCTCATTATTTCATTGCCTCATAAAAGCAGACAACCCTACAAAATACAAATACATCTACTAGCAAGAATCCACGCATGCCCCTATTCCAGAGCACATACAGTATCATTTCAATTCCATCACTAACAAATCATGGACCAGCCATCACTGGACCATTGACAATATTCAATTATACAAACAGCAAGAGAGGTTACTAGTTATGAACAGAGCCCTATTTTTTTGAAAAAATACACGTGACTACTATATACCTGCACACCTATTCTGTATGCACTAGTCCAAGAGATAAATATCAGAGAAGGGGACTAGTAAAAAACATAAAATTTGTTTCTGTGGTACCCTCTGGTGGCCCATCAGGGCATGACTCACCCAGCTGACAGTTTCCACAGGTAAGTCACTGTTTCTGCAACTCAAAACTGGGGTCATCTGGTGAACCCTCAGTGGGAGCCCACTTTTTCTCTCAGGGCTTGTCTTCAGTCAATATATTGACTGGTCTCCCAGAGTCCGGTAATCCTTTCCACAAGAGGACTTGTCCGACCTCAAGCTGCCTGCCTCAGACTTAGGCTGCAACCTGGCTTCTCTCCCATGAGGAGTGGAGCTCTGCCCTTCTTCCTGGTCATCCCAAAACTAGACTAGGTCCCCTCCTTTTAACTCCCCTCTCCATGCCTGACATCAGCTGTGGGTGTCCATAACTGGGTCCACAGAGCCTCATTAACCTTCTCCTTGCCTGCGTGGAGCCTGTCTGTCCCATCACAGGCAGGTTCTATATAACTAATATTTTCTGCTCTATGCGGAAGCACCAAAGGTTCCCTGTTGTTCTACAGTCCTGCAGAGCCTTGTTTAAGGGTCACCAGTATAAAAGAATCTCTTCTGTTGGAATCTATGTGTCTTTTATGTCAGGAGTACTGTGATGAAGTCACTCACCAGTTTTCCCCTCCATATCTGAATGGCAACTGTCCATTCAAGTCTGCTGGTGCCGTTTGTCTTGTGACTTGGCTCTCTGGCCACTCATGTTTTTGACTCACCCCTTTCAGCGTCAATCAGAGTCAAATGCAATAACAGTCCAGCAGCCTTGTCCGAGATCTCCAGCCTGTTAATCCTTACGCCCTTCCCTGGGGCCTTCTCCAGGTCTTTCCTGGGCCCATAGGGGAGACCAACCACTCTCTCTATCCTGGGCCCACCCTAGGCCCCTCAAGCAGGCGATTGAGGTCTGCCTCTTCAGACTTGGGTTTCTTCCCTGTGCTTCTCTCCACTGCTGTCTGCCTCTAGGCTTTCTTCCACAGCCCCTCTTCAGGCCTCGGTAGAAAGGTGACAAAGGCAAGGCACAACCCAAATATAGTGTCCCTGGTCTCCCCCTGTGGGGAGATCCCTGACAAGCCAGAGTAAGCTCAGTGCCCTCAGGGCAGCGTTTGCAAGAGCCCGCGGCCCCCTTCCTGGGAGCTAATAGGAGAACTCTGTCCCCCTCCCAGGGCTGTCCCTGTCTGAACTGGATTTCTCCCCTTTACAGTTCCTGAGGTGAGCTGAGGGGAAGAGACTGAGGCGGGGGAGGGTTGGCGCAAAGAGCCACTCAGCACCGGGCAGAGAAGCTGTGGAGAGTTCTTGGAATGTCCAGAGGTGCCGGCTTTGGCTGCTCCTGCCCCCCGCTGAAGTCGCTGGCGGGCTGTTCTCTGCAGTTTTCTGCAAGACCACATGAGATGGGTGTTGGGGATGAGAGGCATGACGCAGGCCCTGGTCTCTTCACAGGTGGGGGGCGGGGAGAAGCTCACATGCAGAGTTAGGGATCCAGCAAGGTGCTACATTCGTTTCTCATGCTCAAGTTTCAATCCAGCTGCACTTTGCCTGTGTCTGATGGTATTTGTTATTATCACTTTCACCAACTAAGTAAAATATTTTAAAACCCCAAAACACACCCAACTTTAGATTCTGGAATAAGGCGTGAAGTAAGGATAACAAGCTTGCCTTTCATAGGCTATTGTTGAACCTGAAATTCTGACAGCGCCATAAATTTACAGTGCTTGTGCAGTAAGTGACATCCATGACATGTTTGCACCAGAATTATTCAATAGAGTTACTGCTATGTCACCTTGATCAATCAGTCCATCAGCCCTCACAGAAAGAGCTCTGATCACAACATATCATTTGTGTTGTTCTAGCGAGTCCTTCAGCCACCCGCTGGCCAGGCTGTCAGAGGCACTGGACACCTGATTGGCATAGTACACTGTAGTCCAGAACCCAGCAATCTGCCAGCTTCCGCCTCCCCGGCATGCACCACCGTGCCCAACCCTACAGCTATGTATATATTTTTAATGCACAGAGCCATCTTAGGTTGGGGTGGGTGGGGGAGAAATAGCTTTGGCTAGAAGGACAGCATCTGTAATATCCTGGGGCCAAACCCATCATAAGACACATAACTAGGTGTTGGGAAAAACCAAAGAAAAAAAAGAACCCACAAAGAACCCATTCCAAATTTTACATTAAGTTCCGGGCCTGCTGGGACAGGACTTTGGGAGATTAGTGAGCATGCAGATAATCAGAGCTAAATAACATTGAGATGATCACTTATCTCTTTTTCTCCTCCAACCCACATACCTAGAGTCAGAAACTCCTGATAAAACCAAAAGCCTTACTAATGACCAGAGATGGAGTAGACTCTAGATTCTACCTTTTCTTTATCCCTAAATATCCTACACTCCTGACCTTTAGGCCCACTGTTCTTGCAGAAAATTGTTTTGGTATTTTATATATATATGATAGGTCTTAAGCTTCCTGTTGTAAAGCCCTTAGGACTTTCCTTGTGTCTCAAGGAAGGAGAAAGGATGGTGTATTTGTGCACTCAACCTTGTACACTTAGCCCATGTTTAGTTTTCCACAGCCTCTGTTTTATGGGGCCATCTTTTCTTAGCTGCAGGGTAACGAAGGGTAAAGTTTAAGAATAGCAGCCATGTTAGTCTGTATCCATAAAGAAAACGAAGAATACTTGTAGCACCTTAGAGACTAACCAGTTTATTTCAGCATAAGCTTTTGTGGGCTATAGCCCACTTCATCGGATACATGGAATGGAACAAACATATAAGATGCATAAATGCATCTTACTTCTGTTTATTCCATTCTATGCATCTGAAGAAGTGGGCTATAGCCCATGAAAGCTTATGCTGAAATAAACTGGTTAGTCTCTAAGGTGCTACAAGTATTCTTCGTTTTCTTTAAGGGTAAAGTGATGCTCTCTCTTCTAATCTCTTACTATAAAGAAGAAGGGGCTCGTTCAGGCTGGCCTGAAATCCAGTGCCATCCAGTATAGATGTATGTGCATTTATTGTGCAATAGGTTTGTGAATTTCCCATTTGCCTTGGGATCACTAAATGGATTCAATGTGGCTTCCCGCTGGCTTCTTCCAGAAGACTGTAAACCACCCTCTCCTGTCTTCAGAGTAACTATGCCCAGCAGTAGTCACGCCTTGGCAGATATGACTGGAGAACCTCCTGGACTTGAAAACATCAGTTTGCATTTTTCCTGGGGCTGTTTGTATGGTCTATAATAGTAATTAACAATTCATAATTACATTTTGCACTTCTCTAGCACCTTTCATCTGTGGACTTCAAAGTCCTTTGTAAATCTCAATTAGCTAAGCCTCCTAACATCCTACCTGAGGCAGACACCTTGTGATTCAGTGGAAGAGCTGGAATTAGCATCTAGCAGTCCTGTTTCTCAGCCCCTGCTCTAACCACTAGGAAGAGAAACAGAAAGAGGAACAGAAAGCTTTGGATCCCTGCCAGAAATGCAACCTGTCTTTTAACCCCCCTGACATCACCACACATCCCTCCTCTACTCACCTCCTCCTAATTTAATTAATTAAAATTGTTCATGTTTTCATTAAATATTTTGTTATATGCTAATAAAAAATATGGTTTGCATTTTGCATTCTCTTCTTATCCAGTTAATAAGGATACTATCTACATGCAAATGGCAGCAAAATGTACTGCTCTCTGAACAAGGATCTTTTGGAGTTGGAGATGTTTTGTGGGGATAATATAGTTTTACAAATGGCAGCAAATGTCTTTTCAGCGACTTCTCCTTTGTGTTGGAATTGCCAGAGGGAACTGCAGAGAATCGTGTCAGTGCTAGTGGGTGTTGGTGTGTGCAAGCTATAACTGTGGGAGCCAACAGAGAGAGAGAGAGAGAGAGAAAGAGAGTGAGGGGAGGGAGGGAAAGAGCGAGCACGCAAAACATTACGAGAAACACAGTCTGCACTTGGGTAGCAATGGTAAAGCATCATAGAAAAGAACCTTCTATGACTTTTATATTAATCCAAAATGGACTCCTGAATTCTATGGGCACAACAGGATACAATTAGAAGAGACATAAAGGTAAATGAGGGCCCAATAAAAACCTCTCAAAATAAATAAAAATTAAATGATGTGAGGTTCATTACTCTAACATAAATAACATTTGCTGCAGTGTAATTTGTGCCATCCTTCAGCATGTTGGAATCTATACTAAGAGAGAGTTGATGCCAGGTGTGTGTAGGATGGAGATAAATTTAGATCTGGATTAATTAGGGCTGGTTGAAAGAGATGATGGAAACACCCATGGCAGATTTTATTTCCTTACATGTAATGTCTTCTCAATAAGGAACTCAGCAGCTCTGCAATGGGGGAGCACATTTCCAGAATTCTAAAAAATCCTGTCTGGAAGAAAGGGAGCACTGCAGATAGTCTGCTAGAGAGCTCCTTATGAAGAGCAGTGCCAGCTCATGTGCATGAAATATGGCACCACTTTGCTGTCTCTTGAGCCCCTGGGTGACTTGCACATATCTGCAGGCCTAGCCAAGAAAATTGGAAATATACACCAAGAGAAGGAGAGATTAATCTAGAACAAGACTTATTGCAGTATAAAAAGGATGGCACAAGATAGCATTTTTGCACTGTCAAAGTGCAGTGTGAAAACCAACAAACCCTCACAGGACCTCTCAGAGGCAGGTAGGCAATCATGCCAGCTCAGCTCTGTAGGTCATTGAATTGGGAGCCTGGAGTCAGGGCTTCACCAACTCCCTTCCCCTATCCACCAGCTTGTGGGTGGCAGCAGTAGCCTTGAGGTACCCACTCTCCCCTTTTCATGGTCCTGAAAGAGGGGTTGAACCCCATGCCTGATTATGTCCCTGTTCAGCATACAAAACTAAATTATGATATAGCCCTTTGTTTGTTCTCATTCCCAGAATGGAGGGAGCAAAAAACGTGACATGAAGCAGAGAGAAACGATGAAGGGAGGATCATGAAATAGTCACTGGCAAAGTTTTTCTGGATGATTGGAGCTTGTAGTCAAGAGCACTGCTCACAACCTTTCCTTGCTGGTGTCACACCAGCTCTTTTGTCGTGTCAGAGTTAAATCACTAGAGCATGTGGGAGTTCAGGACATTCATTAGGTAGTGGTGAAGATAGCTACTTTGTACAGCACTTTGAAGATGTGACATGCTGTCTAAGTGCTGAGTATTATTAACACCTGGGGTGCTTGCTGGCACCAGAGGCATACTGCTACTGGACAGGCCAGGTGCATTCAGCCAAGCAGGACATTCAATATCTGCCAAATACATCTGGCAGGTTTTTCAACAGCAAAGCTGTTGAAGTAAATATGTAAGTAAAGTAAATATGTCCCTTTGGTCCATCTCTCTACTCTGATGAAGAATGACTATTAAATTCACCAGGAACTACACATGGGTAGCTGGGGGCAGAATTTGTCATTTAAGCTATGCGTTGGAAATTGGATGGAAGGAGTTAGTTCTACATAGTGGGTAGTGATGGTTCTTTGTCTGTTTAATGGATCTTGGTAAAATTTGCCATGCAATATAACAAATATTTTTTAAAAAAATTAATAGGCTAAAAATAAAAGGAAACCCCTCACCCATTTCAAGGGGATGGAAGAAAGTATAATACCCAGAAGTATGAGGCCAACTATGAACTTTGCTTGTACAGAACTGCTGGTAACTATATGTTCTCCAGGCTTAGTGACAGCATCCATTCCTTAAAGTGACCTCAGAATTTCCAGAGGCCAAAAATATGACAATTCACTCTGTCTTCACCCTATGGCATAAAGTGACATGCACTTGTTTTCCACTAGGAAAGCCTCTGTTAACTCATATCACTTATCAGCTCATGGCAGCAAACCAGCATGCAACACACATTCACTTTCCATGAACTTTCTTCTGTTGTTTGTATATTAAACATGAATGCAAACAGCAGGAAGTTTAAACATCTCTGGTGCTGTCTTCTCATTGCAGTGATCAATTTCATATGGCACTTGCAAAATTTATCAACACAAAGCATGTGACTTCTATACTGTATCAGGCAATATAAAATGGTATGGAGAAAGTGGTTTTGAATTCTCTAATAAAGGTTTCAGCCTGCACTAGTATTACTTAGGTTGAAGCTTATTATCCATGTTCATCTCCATTAGGGACATATGCTCATGGAAATTCAAGCAGCCTTTCTTAGTGACACTTCAAATTACAGGGGCATAAATATCTTCTCACCATTCTCTAATAGTAACTGAGGAACGTTGAATTATATGGTAATTACCATGCAGTGCCTGGGTAACAGCATGGTTAGTTCTGTGTCATTATGAGAAAAGTACATGGTTATTTCTGTGTTCAAAGTGCTGATTAGTATGAGAATCTATTGTGACTTCACTAACTGTAATTATACAGTAATCAGTATGTGCCTGTAAACAGTCACTGCTGGTATTTATCAGTTAAACAGAGTTACCATAGGATGTAACAGCAGGGTCCTGCTATTTGTGTCCCTCTAGCTGTAACTGTTACCAGTTATTTTAGCCTCATAATTTTTGTAAATACTGGGCCAAATTCTCCAGTAGTTTACGCTGCACTTACACCAGTGTAACTGAGAGATGAATTTTTTCACACTCCCACCAGCTGTTGCAAAAACTTAAATTTTCTGTAAAGGTTGGCTTTAATGAGCTGATAAATAAACCTACAATGCAATGCAAACAAATAAAAAAGTCCAGAAAAAGCCTCTTTCAATGAAGTCTTAGGAAAAGAACAACTCCTGTCAAAGTGGAATCCTCTAGGAAACAAATTACAATTTGCACACTGCAATGCATTGACATTCACTAGATAACTTCAGTAGACCAGAATTTACTATAAGCAGGTTCAAATGCATTCTAAGAAAATACTGTGCTTTGCTAAAATGGATGGAACAAATCACAAACTAGACTTACTGAGTCTGACATCTCTAAACTGGTGAAAAATCTAGGCCAGTGGTTCTCAAATTTTTGCCTTGGTGACCCCTTTTACACAGCAAGCCTCTGATTATGACCCTCTTATAAATTAAAAACAATTTTTTAAATATTTAACATTATTATAAATGCTGGAGACGAAGTGGGATTTGGGGGTGGAATCTGATCTCTCAGGACCCCCCACGCAATAACCTTATGTCCCCATGAGAGGTCACAACCCCCAATTTGAGAACCCCTGATCTAGGCCATGGGCCCACAAACAGCTGCCAACTTTGAATTAATCTGATCAGAACTTCATTAAAGCGCCAATGTACTTTGGTGTTTTCACTGAATGCTAGAATTGACTATTTGATAAATGCCTTCTTACAGAAAACAGTGTTTGACAGGAATCAGTATGACTGGACCGCTACATGAGAACAAACATTTGTTTAATTAGTACAAGTGGTAAAGATTAAAGAAAAAAGGGAAATAAAAATGGGGACAATACAAATTCTCTTCAACTAGAACGATCTGTACTTGTTGCGTTGGTGGATTTTTTTAAAAAAATATTGTGAGTTCTCTCTCAGTCAACAAATTCAACTTGTTGCTGCAATTGGGAATAATTCTTTTGGCCTGCCTACTCACTAAGTTGACTACACTTCCCTCAAGGTATAGCGTGAAAACTCACTAAAGGGCAACTAAATGTAGCAGAAATATAGCCCAAGGCATTTGAAGTTTTAGGCTTTTCTATAACTGACATTTCTGACATTGATTTTCAGATAAAAATGGAGACTAATGTGTAATGAATAATGTACACTCAGCCTTAACTGGCATCTGCTCAGTTACATGACCCAGTATTCTTTACGTTTGGTTGCCTCCCTGGCATGAGGCCAAAGTCAGTTGCAATGACAAAATCTGGAAATGATACTGTGACATCAGGACTATTAAAAGGCTAAATATGGGACAAACTAGCAAAATACAACACTGAAATTAATTAAAAGCTAAATAATTAATTTAATGTAAATCTCCTTACTGAGCATAACCTCCTTAGTGATTCAGACAGTGCTCAAGTATTGGCAGGCAAGGAGATATCAGGTATATGGGACTATGAATACACTTGGATAGCAGGATTGTCTCACGTAGAGAGACAGAAGAGGAATGCATTATTGGCACCATTAAGCAGCCATGTTTGCTTGTAAAAAGTATACTCTGATTGTGCTATAGTAGGGCCATCTCTGCATGTTAACAGCTCAGATTGTTGATAATTCATTGCTTGTTGTGATAGTGACAAACTTGATTCTCTGCTTTTAAATCAAAATCACATAATATTTTTTTAAAAAACAGCAGAACCCCACAAAAAAATTAAATACCATCTCTATATTTGTGGAGGTGAAAGTATGACTGCTCAGAGTCCATCTGCCTCATTATTTCTGTTCTTCACAGTAATCCCTCTAATTGACTGTGTGTCAAAAATCTCTCTTTTGTATTCTTCTGAAGTGGACTAACCATCCCTGAGATACTTTCTTAAACGCTTTTTCATTACAAATTAATGAAGTCTAATGCTTGTTTCTTTTCTTCATATATGAAAAAAAAAGCAAACACCAGTTTTCAGAACCAGTATTATCTGTCCCAGTATTGATGTATCTTAGTATGTTTCTTAGGTTTTTGACCATGCTTAAATGTGTATGAAACTGCTGTGGGTATATGTTGTGCTTTGATGTATTTACTCTGTTAAATCAAGATACTGGAGACTAAGAAAATGACCTCAAATATGGGACAAGGCAGAGTTCATCTGCAGCAGAGGGGAGAAAAGCCTTGAAGGGTCTGAGAAGGAAGCTATGTTTTAAACTTAGAAAGCAAAAATATATATGCACTTTGGTGCTAGCATAAGTTGCATACACCAAAAGTAGATGTGAAACTAGGCTTTGCACTCATGCAAACCTCACTTCTTGTGTGCATTGGGTATTTTTCAGACATACTTCTACACTTTAAAAATCTGGGCCTGAATGCTTTGAAAATACTGAGGCCACTTGGTGCATTTTAGAAGAAGAGGTGCGGGGGAGGGAAGGTTTCTTTGTTCACAAGTATCTTTATTAGCTAAGAATAAAAATCATCTCTAGCAGAAATGGTTTAGCTATATCCGGAGAGGAATAAACTCCTCCAGAGGCATGGAAATTTCCCTCCCCCTGCATCCCTTTCTCACACACACACACATCATTATCCCTTCTTCAGTTCAGACACTGAATATACCTGCACTCTCCTAGACAAGTATACGTTAGAAGATAAAAGACTAATGTCTACCTAGTTATACTCATGCATGCACCCCAGTGTAACTGTGAGTAGAACATGACCCCAAAAGGGGATTTTTTGCACATTAAAAAGTCAATAATGTTGTCTGAGATTGATTATACTTGTGTGTGGGCAAAACCCCTTATGTTCCCCAGTCAAGCTGCTCCTTAAACTGTTGGGCTGAACTATCTTGGAAATGCAACACTGATAAAAACAAGTAACTGCCTTTCTTTGCTCTATATCACCCATTCAGTGTCTTGTCTGAATAAATGGTCAGGACATTCCTTATCCCATTTGTGGCTGCAAAGCGCATCTTCTCATACAAAGTGAAGGAAAATTGTTGTTGCTGAAGACTCCATATAAGATGCTGGAACCAAATGGAACCAGATCTCTTAGTTCTTTTATCTAAACCTATATAATAGTTTGAACTTTGCTTTCACCAGCTATGGACATTTCCCAAGTCAGCTTGGCTGACATCTTGAGACTTTCCAAAGCTAGTCAGTAGGCTCAACTCCTAGTGAATAACTCCAAGAGCTGTGGATACAACCAAATAGTCAATGCAAAGAGAAGAGTGTTTACAAGTCTGAATGTAAAGGAAGCCCATGAGCGGTAGGTTAAGCAGAAAAATGGAGTATCAGTGACTGAAACTCAAGGGTCTTCCTGCCCTCATGAAATAGTAAACTGGGTCCATTACCTGCAATTCTTCATGGGTCTTACTGTAGGAGTCAGTACCCAGGATTGAGGTTAAGATAAAGGTGGATGGAAACAGGAGAATATATTCTTATTCACAGTGCCCATGCTAGTCCCTTCACAATGTACTAAATGTTGACATTCTGGCCCTTCCTTCTGTACATACTGGATTTTCCATACAGAGTAACTTTAAACCAACTGCATTTGGAAAATAGTAGTGGTCATATGGCGTTAAGGATAGTTTTATACAGTGTCATAAAGTAACAAATTAACTCAATTCACATGCATTCATTAAAATCTCTCTCTCTCTCTAAGCATTACTAAAGACCCTGTTACTGGTGTCTAGGCACTGGATGTTACACAGTAGTATCTGTAGCTGGAACTGGTTCTAAGTCCTCTATCTGCAGCATTTCCTGTACCCTAAGATTCACTTTTATTTTTCTTTCTCATTTCTCTCTCTTTCTTTATTTTTTAAGAGAGGTGGTTGCTATACGTGCCTGATTCTGTTTTCTATTTTCTAGTTTAAACATATGACATACCTATCTTGCAAGGCACTAAAAATACCAAACCTATTGTAGGAAAGTACACTTAAATATGCACTTTTCAAATACCTACAGGCCTAGCTTCCAAAACAGTACTTTTTATTATGGAGGCACTGGTTGTGTTGACTTTAGTTCTTAAGGGATTCAAACTCTTTGTTATATATGAAGAATACAATGTATCCCTCTAAACATACAATAATTTGAGTAGAGAATGATGTTTCTGAAATGTAAAAGTTAACTGTATCAACATATTTTAAATTGTGATAATATTTCATAAGAACAATCGCTAAGGAACTTTACCTTAAATACAGATAGATTTGGTCATCATTCTTAAGATTAAATATTCTCTCCCTCTACTTGACTAAGGGAGCAATCAAGCGTTTCAATAACTCTCTGATGTGTTATCCATTTTACTGTTTTGTATTAGGTATAAATTAAAAGACAAAATTCTTGCATTATCTTAAATAATCTAGAGAAATGTATTTCAAAAAGTATCGAGTCAAAAAGTAACAAATCAATGTATGTATTTTCCATATTTGTATAGTTTTCATTATATTTTTGATGTGTTACTCTCAAGTCTCTTTCATATTTAAAAAATGAACTATACACCTATCATGCAAGATGTTAAGAAGTATGTTCAACTAGTTCAAATTAGATATACAGTAAAAATACACTTCCAAAGAAATATTTCCATTTTTGTTCATGTTTTTAACAGAATTTCAGACTAGTACATCAAATGTAGAACTGTACAAGTATGCGAAGAAACATTAGGATTGCAGTAGTAAAAAAATGTACAGCATTCAAAACCAACAAGCTCTAAACAACTGAACAATACCACAGGATTGAAACAATCATGGGGACAACATAGGTCATTGGAGACAGTGAATGAATCCGAATGTCCCTACATAAAGGCCCTATATAGAATATTGTATCTTACTTATATGCAAAATCCCTGATTTGATTAAACCAGACAATTGATTTAATTGCCTGTTTTAGGTTTTAGATAATAGAAACATGAGATTATTCCCCTTCATAAATCTCAGTTATTGAAAAGGCAATATTGAGAACTAATTTCAAAGATGTGGATTCAGGTAGTTAAAACAAAAGATAAAAAAAATAAAATACCAACAACAACCAGCACCTCTCTTCAAATTGTTAACAGCTACATTTTGCTGCATTACTATTGAATTTAATAGTAAGTTTTTGAAAACCATTTTGTTTACATAGGAATACACAGGTTTTTATTTATGGCCTGTATCCATTTCCTATTGGACCAACATTGCCTTTTAAATCAAGAAAAGATCCAACTAAAGCATTTTAAAAAATAAAATTCCCAAGGTAATTGACGATAAAGAAAACACCACATACAACAGAGTATCTGTGTGTGAACACCTTTTTCAAAAGGTAGAAGCATACCCTTTCGCAATCCACTAACCAACATTATTTACTTTTTAGACATCTTTGCTATGGGGTATCTAGTAAAGTTTACTAACTTAACCTGCTGGTTTTTTAAAAAAGTATGTATTTGTAACGGTGTACAAATGTAATGAACTATGTTAAACTGTTTGTTTTTTAGGGATGAGAATACAACCCCCTTCACAAATCTTATCCAGTCATGATTTCCTATGGGGACTTCCTTGTTTCTCAGATTATTCATCTTTATTTACCAGAACTGAAGATCAAGGAAAGTTAATAAATACCTTAAACAAGTCAGGGTCCCAGTCTCACAGTCTTTGTGCACCCAGATCTCTCACTGACCTCAGTGGGAATTTGGCATGCACAAGGTCTGCAAGCTTTCAGTTGAGAAAGCTTTATAAATACAGCATTTTAAAAACCAAAACACTGTTTGCACAGAACCTGGCCTAATGAATCATCTTCAGTACACAGAGGAGCAAAGAACACGAATCTTAGCACCTATCTTGCTGCTAGTTCGGAATAATCTTTTGCTGATTTTAATCCTATGGGAGCAACAGAGCAGTTTTTACTAAGTCAGCCACATACAACCTAACACATCTGACTGAAAAACCTTGCAACAAGATTGAAAAGAAACAATCTTATATATGGTACTTACAGCTCAAAGTCTGCATTAAATAAACCATTGGGAAAATAGCATATAGCATTCTAACTCAAATATAAACCTTGCTGAGGTATACTTATTTTTTCCTTAAAGAATGAAAGACTATCTTTCAAAAATGGGGAGAAAGAGCTCACAGCACAAATGATATTCAGAAGAGCACAGATCTCACAACTGGAGAAGGAATTAAATTAAATTGAACAGGTCCATTATGGTTTAAGGAATAGACATTTTTATTAGTATCCATAACAATATATTCTTACCTGCTTTTTTATACCTGCAAATCATTAAAAAAGGCTGTATATGTTTGTGAAACATAGTTTTGTCTCAATGTTATCTGCATATGTTTTAAATTAATCTAACAAATACTTTTTCTTTGTTTCTAGGGAACAACATTACCCCGTGTCTGTCTCAGAAATAGGTTGATCATGGCCACGCTACTTTCAAATGCCTGGATTGCTCTCTCCACAAAATAGGACAGACACCTTTCATTGTATAAAAGCAGTATTTGTTCCCTTTTCAGTGTTAACGGAAGTTAAATTGAGTTTTAGCAACAAAATTAAGCAATATGTTTGTGTAAATTTTAACATTCAATCACAATTATTTATTTCTCTATAACGAAAATATCTAGACCCTGTTATACAAACTGGATTTTTCACCCATATATTTTGAAATCAGGAGGCAGATGTGTATCGTATTTAGAGTTTACTCTAAGCAGGTACTGTATTTGATGTGCAATTTTCTAATCAATTTAAATATAGTCAGTCTACCTGCACTGTGAAGTTAATGCTAAATGTAACTGCAGCTGTTACCAAGTAGTTTCCACAAGTGGTTTTATTACTGGTTAGATTTTACAAATTCTGATATTCAAACAGACTTTCACTTTAAAATTCTAAAACAACAAAGCAACCAATGAAGGGCATCGGACTATTCAAAGTAACAAACTCGTGTAACATTTTTGCCCTTGTTATAAATATACAGAGAGAAAAAGAGAAAAATGGACATGTAATCCAAAGTACATAGATAAAACAGTATATAAGGCACATGGCAGTCTTTGAAAATTACAGAAGCTTTAGCCAACTTAAATTAATTGCTGTTTCCCTTACTCAGTCCACAAAACTGTACAGTTACACAAATGTTGTGTTGCAGATAGATCTTCCAAGTTATTCCTCAGTCCATAATCTGTAATATCAGAACAATACATTTCCTTCTGTTTTCAGGAGAGATCCTAAATGTGGTTAGTCAGTTGCTCAAAGCCTCTATTAAAATACTCTTGGAATTCAACTAAGAATAATTTCTTTTTTAAAGAAATTATTGAGAAAGAGTCATCAGAAAAGATTTGTGAGAGTTGTCTGTGAAGGACTTCGAGATTCATGAACCTCAAGACTTCCGGGTACTGACGTCAAGACAGATGTCACAGTAGGCATGGTAGGGTTAGTCAAGTCTGTTAAGGTAGTGGGAGTGCTGGATGGACTCATGGAGGCATTGGATATTTCTGAGGCAGGTCCTGACGGGGTTCCTGCTTGGAGTGTGGAATCTGAAGTCTTATCCACCCCTGTGTTTTCTTGACGTAAGAGGTTCCGTCTGAATTTGGCTCGGGCGTTTTGAAACCAAACCTGAAATAATTTAATATAATAGGGTAGCATTTAAAAAACAGCATTTTTTTTTAGAGAAGCAAAAGACACAAATTTGATACAGCCTCAATTAGATGTATTCTTGTATTGACTGCATGTAGGTGGAACAGGTCTCTTTGCTTCAGAAACTCCACAGGTTGTGCCCAGTTGTGTTACGTGTTCTCTGCTTAGCATGCAAAGCATTTCTCTGTCTGCCTTTCCCACATTTATCTAAGTAAACAGACTGTGCACTGGGATATGAAGAGAACTGGGGATGGAGGAGAGGAATCTTGCTCTCCAGACAATGGAGAAAACAATCTTAGGGCTTCAGTAGCCGCTGTAGTTCATGCGCCAACCTCCAGCTCCTGAGAAGTATTTGTCAGAATGGGAACAGAACTGATGAGACAATGTGTATAATCTCAGATCCAGCAGCCCAAGCCATTTTTTGGTCCATACTTCCTCCCATCATGCACTGCAAAGGATTTAGGGCCTATGCATGGCATCCTGCCCTTCCCTTCTCCCCAAACACCTCCTCTACAGCTCCAGAGATAGCAGAACTTTCTGCTTTCTCTAACAGATTTGCCACTCTTTCTCCATAAAGCCTTCTTCTCTCCTCCCCACCCTTACTCCAAAAGTGTTTTGGCTTCACTCCCCACCCCAGCTTCTCTGTAGAATGTTTTCTCATACTTGTTATGAAGGTATACAAAACAATTTGTAGTTTTCTAAACCATAATTTTAGAAGTAACAAAATCAGTATGCAAAAAGTATATTTATCCTTATGTAGCCAGAACTATATTTATCTCCTGTATTGTCTAGCTATTATCTCTCTGTCTATGACTGAGAGACAAAAGCGGCAAAGTTCATCTCCTAAGGCTAAATTGCCAAAGCTTGTCTTCGAAGGTAATGGTGCCTGTCCCATTCCGATAGGGTTAGTTTTAAAATAAAATACTCTTCTAGTTTATCTAAAATGAAATATCAGTAAAAATATATTAATCCCCAAGAATATTTCTATCATATCCAGATACAGAGACATATCTCTATTAAATTTTAATACATGTGCTCACGCTGATGCAGGCAGATACCGACCTTTTAATACTAGACGCTCAGACATTACTGGGATAATATATCCCCTGGCTCTGATCTTACTAAGTGAAGCTCATTTACGTATCACAAGGTCTCAAGTCATTGTGTTGTATCACCTTTAACTGACCCAATCCTGCTCTCACTGAGCTCACACTGACTTATTTCAATGTGAGCAGCATCACTCCCTGTCAGTCTAGGGCCTTATTGTTCTTTCTGCAGAAAGTCCCACAGAAAAGGCTAAGAAAGAGGAGATATCGGTGAGGGTCTCCTATCTCAAATTTCTGCCAGATGGTCTGTTGAGGAAGAGAGGATGTGCAGAGCCTAAGGGTCCAGAAGAAAGACAGAGCCATCCACACAGAAGTCTTGTGTCCCGTCCCCGCCCCCAACTCCCTAACAGTATGGTCCTGCTGCAACTTGGGCAGCCCTGGGAATCCCCTTTGAGTGGGATCCCCAGCACACAGAGGAAAAGTGTGGGGTGTAAAGATAACAATGTCCTGGGATGATGCATGTTCCCCAGCCTTCCACTCCCTCCCCTCGCAAGTCTACTTCCCACTTATGGATCCCCAGAACCAAACACCCTCTGTGGGGCCCAGAGAAAGAGGGGATGCTGTTGCAGACCCTCTGTTCTTCAGGGAAATGGGGAAATCCATATGAAGAGGGTTTAGGTGTGAACTCCAAGGAGTGGGGTTAAGGACAGAAGGGCAGCTTGAAAATGAAAATATTCCCTTTATCCTCATGTGCAACTCCTACTAATGTCTTCTAGAGTGGTACACATAGACCAAGAGTAGTATATGTCTATTGGTTCCTTCCTTGTGCACTTAGTGTTTTTAATATTTTATATTGGCATTCCCCTTGTTTAAAGGGACACTATCAACTAGTTTAGGCTCCATACATAGATTTGCTATGTTACAATCAGAAAAAAAACTTATCCCAAAAATTATTATTAGTACTAACTTTATTAAGGTTTTTTAAAAATGTCAGAAGTATTATTATTATTTAGTTGTTACGTGCCAGTGATGTGATCAGTACTGGGCAAAAACAATGGAAAGTGGGTTTTGGCTTAAACCTTCATCTGCAATGTCTGCCATTCCCGTGCCCTTATTCTGCAAACAGATCCACGTAGGCAGAGCTGTAGGGCTCTGTAAAGAGTGCAAGGGTCTGTCTGCGTGGTTCCAGCTGAAGGACTGGGAACCATGTGTGCAAAGAATAAAGGTGAAACAGATTAGTCTATTTGGATTATTCAAGCTGAGAGTATATACAAAACAGCCATCGGAAATTACAAAAAGTACATTGGGAATTTTTAAAATTGTATTTTTTTTCATTTTAAATAGTATAAATTATTTGTGGCACAAGTATGGGAAATTTTATTTTCAAATATATATAATCTGACAATGTCCCTTTAACAGCAGGAAACAAGGCTAATACAAAGTTTAAAGAATTGCCTGTTATTGTCAAGGCTGAATAACTCAATCATTTTAGAATGACAATAAAAAAAACAGTTAAAGTCACAATTTCACTAGTTCCAATCATGTGCACGTCATCCTCTGGCTTCATCCCGATATTTGTGAGAAACATACTTGCACATAGGTAAGAGGGTCAAGCCCCACATGCTAGCAAAATTTCAGTTTCTAAAGATGAAGCAATTTGCTGGTTAAAACAAATTATAACATTTCCAAAGACATTAGAACTACTTTGATTTCCCACCCTACTCCTAAAGCCCAATGGATCCTAAACTGCAATGCCGCTAAAAAAACCCACTATAGTGTCTCTGAATGTCTAATTTTGTATATAAGTTAGTGATTTGGAAAAGAGAGAGGGTCAAGCCTCATAGTTTGTAGGTATTTCCTTCCATCTTCTAAAGCCATTAAACACTCATAATCAAATCCTACCTTCAGCTGCCCATGCAGCTACCTGTGAATGCTACCAATGGGAGCTGCGCACACACAAAAAGATTTTGACAGGGTGCATTTTCCCTTTATGATTCATTCCTATTAGCATTATGGGTAAAATATACCCCAACATCTTACAGGTGCTGTCTAAAAACAAGGATAATTCCTAACTCCTTCCCTCTCCAGGGTGTTGCACGGTTAACTGGCTAATGCTTGTAATGTGCTTTAGGGATGCACAATGACGAGTATTAATATTGCTATTTAAAAAGCTTTTAGATATTGACTGTACTGAGATTCCGAACAATATTTAGACTTGTGTCAGAAAAGAATAGCTTAAAATAGCTACCCTCAACACACCTCAACATACGAGTCTGTGGTGTAGACTTACGATGTGAAATATTTTCAGCCAACGTTTTTACTCAAGAGAATTGAGAGAAGCAAAACTATTGTTTGTGTGAGTTGTCGGTAATGTGGGCCTGCCTTGCACTGTGTGTCATCATTAATATCTCTGCAGATAGGATGTAAAAGGCTACCAAAGCAGAATCCTCCATTCAGCACAGATTCAGCACTGTTTTAAGCCCACTTTGCAAGTTCAGGCCCTGTACCAATAACAGTGCTACATGAACACAAGGAAACAATAACACAACTGTACATAGTTCCAGAAGGGCTCATCTCACACCAGTTAGATAATTAGGATCTTCAGTATTTAGGAATAAATAAATAAATAAAAACACATCGGTGTGGGAAATGTTTAATGTCTTTTTGTTCAAATGCATCATTAAAGGTCTGAACCTACCACTGAAAAATAGAACCAGCTATGCACTCAGTCGCTAATAATACTACTATATTTGAGTTAATGGTATTGAATAGCTATGGATGGACAGCTTAGCAAAATTGTTCAGTGGTTGGGGCACTAGGCTAGGACTAAGGAGACCTACGTTTAAGTCCCTGCTTTCCACAGACTTCCTTGAACAAGTCACTTAGGCTCTCTGCGTACATTTTCATACCACTTTTTTTGTCATATCATCTTGACAATGTATTCAGGAGTTCCTGAATATGAAGGGAAAAATCCTGTTCTGATCTGGGGGAGCAGCATAGAACAGAGTGGGCTACTGCAACAAGAATAGCATGCATTCTAAGCTATTGGGAAGAGAGGAGGTGGCTGGACAGACCTCTACCAAGCAGTTTACATTTCCTTGAGGCTGTAGATGGAATGGGCCAGCGCATTTGCCAGTCCTCCTCTAGCACTCTTTGGTCTCTATGAAGGATCTTACCCTGCTACTTGCAAGGAGGAAAGAATCCTTTTCTAATTTCTCCCCTTCTGCACTATGCAACAAAGGGCAGCATCTAGGCCCTAAAAAGGAACATATTGTGCCATCTATGAAAATTTCCTGCCGAGAGCACCCTTTCCTCATATCACCTGCAGAAGGTGTTAGCTGCAAAGAGCTGTGGGGTTCCTCCCCCTCTTCTTCTTTGTTGGGGAATGAAACTAAAGGAAAGTTGTTGAATTCCAATCAACTCGTTCACATGTTCTCACTGGCTGACATGTATTAGGTACTGTATATGAATGAACTTGTAGATCAAAAAGTTAAAAATATAAATAAAAACAGACAGAAATAGTGGATATTTAGGGGGGAAAAGCTTAACATAATTCTAATTTAGATACTTCTGGGAAATAGTCTGTGCATTGCCAAACTGCATCAGGAACAATCATTTAGAGAGTAGTATATACACATTCCCCTCCCCACTACTTCTGACCATTAATGATTGATGACTTACTACAGACTGAGCCAAGCTCAGAGTCAGGTCTTCCAGTTGTGACATCACAGACCCCGAAGAATCTTCCCAAATCTTCCACTCGTCGATCAGCATACCTACCCCTAATATGTAGTAATGGGACTGATGTCCATAAAGTAAAAGGACTATGGCCAACTCCTGGTACATTGGAAACTACACTGTGTATGCTTAGGATGCTCACCAGTTTCATTACAAGTGCCATGAGGCTTAGAGAAAGCTGCTTCTCTGTTCATCAACTGTATGCAGGTTTATATAGAGTTTCTATTTAAAATTATAAATAAAAAAAGAGAAAGATGCTGAAGGCAAAAACTTTGTCCTTGGCCAAATCAGCATAGACCTAATCCTGCAGAAAAGAAGGTAAGTTTACTGACATGCCTGGCAATAATATGGGCAATGTTTGTAATTTAATACTAGTGGAACATGTCCATGTATGTCTGAGAGTCTGTGTGTCTTTGGTACGGAAGATCGATAATATCTAATGTTGCATGGCTTAGCTCAGTAGTATTAGTAAATGGTTTTGAGTTCAGTAAATGATATGGACTGGATATCAAACTCTTCAATTTAGAAGAATTAATGAACAGCACTGTGCCAGGAGCCAACGAGCATGACAAGACTTCCCCAGCAAGGAGCCACCCTGCAATTACTGTAAGTGAACTTTCAAGTTTGAAAATCATCTCCATGGCCACAGAAATGTAGTTTGCTTCCTTTCACTGGTCAGTTAAAGTGCAAATTGGACACAGAGGCTCTAAAACCCTTATCCATGCAAGCAAAAAAAATTGTTTTTATGGCCCACATTAATTTCCACCATATAGCTTGGAAGGGTGGATTAGGGCAATTCTGCCATAGGCAGAAGAGGCCATGACCATGGCTGTATTAGGCAAAGTGTCACTCTGAATCACTTTCTGGAAACACTACTCCATTACTTCCCGTGGTCCTACAGATCCAATCCTCTCCTCCTTATTGTCCATCTCATAAAGAAGCTGAGTGGAACTGCAGTGGGGTGGACAGGATGAAAAAAAGGGCAAGCATTCAGCACCCAGAAATGTCAGTGGTTAAGTGTGTAAGATGGCGGTAGAAGGAATAGCGCGAGGCAAAGAACCAATGACAGAGGGATGTTAAAATGGTGGCAGTCACAGAGTAAGAGGGTTAGAGAGGGAGAACTAAGGTGTAAGAGGGAAGGAAGGAATTGGAAGAATAAAGTGGGAAAAAATTGAAGGGCAGAGCATGAGTAGAGAAAAGAATGGAGAGGGATGAATGTTAAAATTGATTCAGCAGGGATGGGATGAGAGAACAGAAAGATGGTGAGAGAAAGAGACACTAATGGCATATGTGACTCACGTTGCTTGATGCACTATGGGAAGGCATTCAGAGAGCTCTGTGATAGGTGAAGTACAAGGAATAGAGAGGAGATGATTAAAGTGAATCAAAGTGTGGGGAAAAAAAAGAAGACAGAAAAGGAAAAAAGAAGCCAGAGAAACAGGAAGAAAACAGAAGAGAGGAAGTAGCAAAAGGCACATGGAAACTTGCAAAAAATCCTTTCTTTTCAGGCACATTTGGGAGCAGCTGCTGCAAGAGGCACTGATTCAGACATTAGTAAATGCAGGCACTAGCAGGGTAGGTGTCTGTCCCACTGCGCTGAGGTAGGGCCATAAAAACAATCAATGTCAAACAGCAGGAAGGATGTGCAAGAGAAGGAGTCACGACAATTTTGTCATTACAGTTTTTTTCAGAGGAACCCCAACCTCCACTCCTTTTTCTCTCTATCCATCTATCACCACAAGATCTAGGTTTACTCCAGCAAACTTATCTTTACTCTTAGCATTGCTTTCTCCACCCATCCTCCATTTCATTGTGAACTTGCCAAGGTGCTAGCGTTTCCCCCTAGTTCCCTGCCAGGTTTTGTCACTGTACTCCATTTGGTTCCTAGAAACACTCCAACCCATTTCCCCACAAACCCCACTCAGGCTCTTGTTTACACTATTTCAATAGGAGGGCCTAGAGCTCCTGGATTCCCAAATTTACTGCCGGCTCAAAAGTCATTTTGGATAAAAGCCCACTAAATCCAATGTGGTGTAGCATGGAGTATAGATTTGGGATTCAGTGGGAACATGTGCCTTTGGGCCAAGAAAAATCCAGCATGCAATGGAAAAATGTCTTTAAAAATGCCTTCACCCCTCGGTTCTAAATTACAAAACTATGCATGAAAGTGTTTTAATCTTTGAAAAATCTATCTATTATTCACTTCAACAACAAAGCTGAGATGTCCGATCTCACCTAACTGACAAAACAGATCAATATTTCTGTTTAATTTCTTATGCAATTATTCATTCATAGTGACTTCTAAACGCCTATGCTGTTATTTACCTAGAAAAGGAATATGACAGCTAAAATCATTCACCTCTCCTTAAAAGAAAACTGCAGGAAAAATGCCTGGCAGATGTAACTACGTGTTTAATAAAAATAAGCAAGACATCTAATTTACACAACTGTGCTCTAAAAATTAGAACCCAAGATATATTCCTCTGCGAGGCTGTAAAGAAATGGCTTTTCTCGTACTCTTTGGGATTACTTTACATGTCACAGAGGGCACCAACAAATCAGAAAAATGTGGACATTAGCAATATGTGGAGGTATTATCCACAGTGTTTCAAATGAAGCTTGTCAAACCTGAGATTGATATTTTATTTACTGCTAGAGACAGAAGTCTTTGCTCTTCTTACCTGAAGAACTCTTTTGGTTAGGCCAGTTTTCTGAGCTAGCTGTTTCAAGTCCTTGGCATCAGGATTGTGGTTAATAGCAAAATAAGACTTCATTGTCCGCAACTGGTGATGTTTGAATGATGTCCTCATGCGCTTTGTTTTTTGATTACTGGGGTATTGCTGGTCTCTATCCAGGTGGTCACCATCGTTTTCATTGCAACTTAAAGCTAAAGGCAACAAGAAGGAAACGGTTGTGTAAATCCATCACTCTGTGACCAACATTGGTTGCAAATCATCTGAGTGCAGCAGTTAAAAGAACATACTATGGCATGTATTGTAATGACAGAAACCCTACTTGCCTTCCCCTCCATTCCTGCATCCTTCTATTCTTCCCTTACAATAACTAGTCTGCAAGAATCCTCACCTGCATCTTTACTGCTTTTAAAATGTCAGGTCTCTTTCCTTTTTTCTTTTCTCCATCTCCACACATCCATTCCATGACTTTCTGTCTGTAGGACAGTAGCTGTCCTCAACTCTGTAAAGTGTTTTAATTGCACTTTGTATCACCATAAACTGCATTGTACTGTACACAGAAAGCTGCTAAGTAGAGTCCACTTAAATCTTGATGGAACAGACTAGTTAAAATTATAATTATTTTCTCCATCAAACTAAACCCTGTAGAATACAAGAGAGACCATTAAATAACACACTATTAAAGGAGTAAAGTTTGTGTGTATTAGACAGAAAATTACAACTATAATTTGACTATATAAAGAAATAAGCCTGTTAAAATACGTCAGTAGTGTGCCAAATCAAAAATATACATTTTAAAAACTATTCTCTGTATATTTAAATTTCATTAAAAACAAAATCTCTTTAAAAATAGTGGTTCAAAGAATCAATTTTCCATGTATCCATTTGAGATAATTTAACAAGACTGCCTGATAGATCTGAAAAAATCAGTAACAAGTCTTGCAAACAATTATCAAATAGTACTAAAAGTTGCACGCCAAGCAAAATATTCTCATAAGCCAAAGGTATTATTTTGATTTTATACATGCATACAGTAAACCACAAAAAATCCTCTTAAAATAACATTAAGGATCAAGACTAAACCCACAAGAAAATTCAGTGATACATCTGGAAATCTGTTCTGACATTTTGTCATTCATTCACCCCTCTGTGCCCAGGTAGCCTCAACCCCACTTTTCAGTTTTTTAAAAAAGTTTTGTGTTAAAAAAGGGAAAAATCTCTGTAATCTTCATTTTATATTCTCCCTTGATAATTATTCATCCACTCTACCAAAATGGCTCAAAAAAATGGATAAATATGTATCTTGGGAGCTATAAAATGTGAATTATTGATCCAGCTGTCCAAACATCTACACACAGGTTTTTAAAATAGTCCATCATTACTGATCTAATACAATGTAATGTAGCAGATAGGTATGGCCTTATTTCAAATACAGATTATTTATCAAATTGGAGCTGTTCAGCTCCATAGAATAAATATGAACTTTAAAAATCAGGTGTGAAAATGAATTTAACAAAATGTTCATAATATACATGTGTGTCTTTTGTACCAATAATAATAAATATATTCAAACATTATAGAAAGCAATTAGTCAGCATGTACAGTGATTGCTTTGCAAACTCCAGCATTTCAGAGACTTTTTAAAGACCAGGACACATTATGGAGTAAGGCCTGAAAAATTTCAGTTTGAAAAACAAAGGCATGTTTGTCTCACAGACATGTAAAACCTCAAAACTTCTCTCAATGTGTTTAGACTCCTATAATTTAAATAACTAGCCATATATATATAAAAAAATAAATCCTTTCCAGGCTAACCTCATGCCAAGTTTCAGCAATAAGGGGCATTTTTTCTGCTGAGTTTTAAACTTTTCTCATGGAAAAACTGACAGCACCTGAATTTGAGGCGAAAAGGAGACACAAAAGGGGACAGCAGAATGCTGCATTTATTAAGCTGAATAGAACACTTCAGAATCTTCCTCTGGCTTGGTTGGGTACTGAAGACTGGTTGCCAAACATGGAGTCATCCTATGTACTTCAAGTCTCCCTCATAGTTACATTCTCATCCTCAAATAATGCTGGGAAGAAGATTATCTAAAACTATATTGCTCAGGGAAATTGGTGCTGTGAAAAAGAGGTAAGATACTACATTATTTATTATTGTTGTTTGAATATATTCACTCAAAGAATTGTAAAAATTCACTCATAGAAATTAGAGATGGAAGAGACCCCTGAGCATCATCCTAAACCTTTTCTAATCCTTCCAGAGGTGACAAGTCAGTGATTGATTATGAAAAACATCAAATTATTTTCTGAAGAACCAAAACCTGTTTTCCTTTCACTGCATGATATGAGCTCTGCATTCTCCAATGGAGCAAACCCCAGTATTGAGATCGAAGACCCTATTTTTTAACATGTTCTGTAAAAAGCTATGTATGTTTGTGATCCAATATAAATAATAGCAATTCTAAATCCCCGCAAAACAAAATCCAAGCTTGCATTCAAGTCTCAATTAGACACTGAATCATTTGCTCTTTGAAAATATCCCATACATATTATAACTTGCTTCCTATCATTTACTTCCCTACATCTTCTCCCTACTCACCCAGTCCCCAAATAAAATAAAAACAAAAATGTCCCATTTTGGGGCCTGCAGAACTATTGTCTCTTTTTAAAAAAGGGAAATAGCACAACAGAATTTAGAAGTGCATGAGGGTGGCTGTTGCTCACTCTTGTTATGCCAGCTGGATGGATACCCTTTGTGATGCTTAGCCTGAGATAACCATTTCTGATTAGTGCCAATAACCATTCTTATTGGGGTGTGGTACTTAGGATTCCATCTTTAAATCAGTCTATTGTATTAGGGCAAAAAGTATACCTGACTCTCCCAGAATCTAGATTCCCTCCCAGGGTGTGGGTAAAAAGATACTCAGTGGGCAGAGGGGAATTTTCATGGGGATGGAGAGAGCAGGGGATCTCCTGTAGAATACCTCAGAGCAAAGAAATAATCCTGTAGGGGCTCCCTATGCACCCCTCTCCTTTTCAGTCACTTTTGCTCCTGTTCTTTGTGTGCCATCCCTATGTATCTCACAGATGATCTGATAGACAATCCAAATTCCAGATTTCCTCTCAACTGCAGGCTGAGGGCTTCCTGCCATGAGACAAGTTCAGAAATGGAATTCAGTGAAATGCCAGTCAAATGGAAAAGCCTTAAATTAATGAGACTAGTACTTGGTTCTCATTTGGGGGATCGAAGAAACCCAGATGGTCACTAAGTCCGTTTTTAGCTCCCAGAATGTATACTGAGCCCAAGTTATCCACTGTGCCCTCCCTCCTAGAGCCTCCACCAGCCACTGAACCACATTCATGCTGATCATCTTACCCTCATCCCTATGAATCTCTGGCTGGCCACTCTGAGTAATGACTAGTCCTACACTCCCCCCATTAAAAACACTGTACAAAAACCAGCTCAGGCAGTATCGCCAGCTATTTGAGCCTGACGATCTACGCCAAAAACATTGGAATTTGGTGCTAAGGAACAGAATGTACTCTACATATTAATGCAGCAAACTGCCTGGTAAAGGAATGACAGAGAACAAAGAAAGAAGGTATTGTTATTATAAACTATATTTGAAGAAGAAAACACAGAAAGATCTTCCTTATGCCACCCTGATCCTTGGATCCCACCAGCTGGGGTGCAAAATAAACCTTGCACTAATGTTCAATGTACTGCTGAATGCAAGGGGCAGAAGCAGTTCCTTTGGGGAAATTTCCTCTTTACTTTAGCAGATGTTTGACATGTTAAATCACCAAAAGGAAAAAGCAAACCAAATCTTGGTGTCAAGAGAATGATGAGATAAGAGACATATGGTGGAGACAGCTCTCCACTCTCAGTGGCTCAGTGACCTGCACCTTTTCCCACTTGGAAGAACAGGGAGGGAGAGTAGCACTATTTGCTGTCTGAGGTAGGTCTGTGAAAGAGTTTTGTATCCTTGTGGAGGATAAAAAGATGAGAAATCCTCCACTGACTCTTATCACCTGGGACATGGAGTGGGTTGGATCTCTTGCGTACCTCAAAGGGAGAGGGGGCCCTGGATAAGCGGGGACAGGAACTCTTGGGTCCTTAATAGCACTGGAACAGAAAAGGGGATTTGGATCCCACTTCGTGCTGGAGAGGATGGATCTGGGGCACCTGGAACAGGGCATGTGTCCCCCTCCCCACGCCTGTGCACAGGGAGTAGGGGGAGACCACATCTGTGAGGTTTCAGAGTAGGGGACTCAGGAGCTTGCTCCTGCCCTCCTCAGCCTCGAAATCTCAAGCAGAGCTTTGGGGAATACAGGAGATGTCTTGGGGGCGGGGGCGAGTACATAGAGTGGAGCGAACCCCTCCCTTTGTAGCCCTACCGCTACCTTCCAGCTCGAAAGAAAGCTCAGGGCTCGGGCTGGGTCACATTCCTTCCCAGTCTCGCTTAGCAAAACAATCCCAGGATCCCTCCCTAGAGCTCCGAAGCAAAGCTGCGAACAAGACTGTGGCAGACACAAGGGCAGGGAAGGGATCTTATCCCTCCTCCTACCAGAACCAAAGGGCACCTCCTGCGGTCCAGCGGCAAACCCCAGTGAATTGCAACCTGTGTGATTCCTCTAGGGGGAGAAAGAGGCTCAAGATCGGTGCCTGCCTGCCTGGCTGTATGTTGGGGAAAGGGAGGAAGGGACAGAAGGGACAGGCCTAAAATGTGGGGAGACGAGAGAACAAAGGGGTCCCGAGGAGGGCCCAGCAGGGACAGGCCGGGGGGGGGGGGTTCTATGGGAGTAGAAAGGGGCCAGGTCTGCAAGAGGAAGGAGAGAGGGATAGATCAGGGCCCCCGGTGAACGAGTGTGCAAGGGGTGCCCCAGCAGGGAGGAAGGGGGATTTGAGCCCTCTGTGGGGGCTGCAGCCGGGGGAGGGTCCGGGCCCGCCTCCTTGAGGGGCTGGCTCGGGAAGGGTTTTTCCTCTCAATTAAGCCAATTGAATGAAGCTACATCGCTGGTGCGAGCGCTCAGTAATGCCTTGCGCTGGGGATCACCGTAGCCAACCTCCCCCAAGTCCAGCGCCGCGCCGCCGCGAAGGGCCAGGCTGGGGCTGCCAGGGCCGGGGTCATGGGCTGGAAGCAAAGCAGAGTCCCTGCAGCGTCTCCCCTCCCCTTCCAGCACTGACCTCCCTCCGTCCCCATCTATCCCCTCGCCTCCTCCATCCAGCCTGCCCCAGGTCCCTTTGGGAAGCCCCCATTGGTAGGGGCTGGTTCGCTCTTCGCTGGGGTCGCCTTCGGTTTGGTCCCGTTCCACTCCCAAGAGGTGCAATTCAGCGGGAGCCGGCTGCGCCCGCCGGCGCCTCTCCCTTGCTCTCCAGGGGGCGCGCAGCCGGTCCCCAACCCCCTAGGCTCCCAGTGCCTTTGGGGTTCTTGAGGGAGATTCCTATAATCTCTCGTTGGAGGAGCCCGCTTCAGGGATCGTGTCCCAGGTGCTAGTCCCAGCAAAGCAGGCTCCCCAAAGTTGTACCTGCACTTACATATTTGACGGACTTTGTCCGGACTAAGTCCAATAGACAAAATACTACTTAAAGCAAACAAACCCCAAGCCAAGATTGAAAGTAAGAAGCCCACCGGCCGGGGAGGAGAGTGTGATTTTTCTCACTAACCTCCTGGAAATCATTCGCGCTTGAGAATCTCCAGTTTGTCTAGCTTTGTCATTTCAGTGGCAGGAAGAAATCTGCCTTTAATTTGTCATTTGTGGTTTGAGTTTTGTGCAGAAGGAAGAAAAGCGACGGGAGAAATTAGAATATAAGAAATCGCACAAATAATTCAAAAACTTGACATGCTTTTTATTGTATTTGTTTGGTATTTTATTAGTCTTTCCAGTGAAACTTTTGGCTAATACCAGAGAGAGCCAGCGCCAGAAACACTCCTAACTCCCCCGAATCTTGCTGGGGATTGAGATGGGGCGGAGCGGGGAGGGTCGGAGTAAAGACTCTTTCGTTGCTGCCTGGATTCATCAAAACACCTCGCGGTCTCTAAATTTATTATTTTAATGTCTGTTCGATAGTGAAAGGAAATGAACTCTAGAGCCGCGGAAGTCCAACCAAAGCGAATCTAGGGAGAACAGTCCCCGCTTTAACCTAGCTCAAAAGCCGTTTCCGTTTTACATTACTAACAAAACAAACAGAAAAGAACAAAACTTTTTCACACGTGCACACCTTTCTCAGGAATAGCTGTCCGCTTCCATTGTTTCCCCAACCGGAGAATTATGTCTGAGCTATATATTTAACCACCCTCCTATTGATAGACTTTATATCCTCCAGAGTCCAGCCACTAAAGGAAGAAACTATTTCTTAATGTGGGTCTTTGCTCTTCGCAAAGATTGTGCATGTTATCAGTCCGTGGGGCCCTTGGTATGCACTATACATTTATCATTTCTAGGGATATTTTAGTATCTACACGTTAAAAGGGGACTAGATATGAATGAATAAAATATTCCAGGCTGTGGGAGGTTCGGGGTCCAATTCACAAAGGGAGTATTTTATTCAGAATTCTTTACAGGTGCTCCTGTGTTCAGCAAGCTTTCAGCCATTGATTTGCTGACCTAAAAACCCTCCCAAACTCCATTCCAACAAGGGAAAGAAAAAAATATGATCATAGGAGTAACTCTTACAAGAAAAAAAGAAGAAACAGAAAGGGAAAAAAATCTTTTTGAAGTTCCGGCTTCCTTCTAAGCTATTTTCCACTTGTCAGGCTCTATCCACATCTAAAATCCCTCAACCATTCCACCGCACTGCAAACTGGATCTTTTTTGAGTGGAAAAAAGAGTCAATCAAATTTATGCTACACATGAAATAACAGCAGTTTACTAAATGATTTATTTCTAAACTGTGGTCAGGTTTTAGGTGTCTCTAGCCTCTCCTCCCCAAATTCATCTGTGTGGTTTTATTTTTAACAGAATACGATGTACTATACACAAACCCCAACTGGCAACAAAAAAGAAAAAGGGGATGGCAAATACTGTTCATTTCTAGTGCATCTCTCAAAGTGGAAAGCAGTCACACACATACGTTTTCTTTTAAAACTTGCGAAGTCGTACACGTTGCAATCCGTCACAGTTTTATTTTAAATGGAAGGACAAAATAGGCAGATATCCGGAATCTATTTCCTTTATATACACTTCAGTTGGGAGATTTTGTTTTAATCGTAAAAAGGTTTAGCAAAAGAAGATAAAGCCTTCCCAGGGAAGGTTGTTTAATCTGCAATTTCATAATCAACGCAGAAATTAAACAAAATAAAAACCAGACAGTAATTATTTTGAAAAGGAATTTTAAAAATTGGAAATAAACGCGGTGAGTTTACGAAGCCAATGAGTTATAATGCTTTTCCAGGCTGCGCACGTATCCAGGACAGATGCTGATGGTTCGGTTTACTAGTCCTTTGAATCTGAACATCTGCCCTACATAGGGAGACAGTGGAAGGATAATTTAGGCTAATACCTCCTAGAGGGATACAATTTTAAACGTGAAACTCGTGTTTTCTATATATCTTAAAGCTCGGAGTGATTCTGAGGAAAATACCATATATATTTTTCAAAGCACAGGAGGACTTTTCCTTCCCAAATCTCTCCAATGGCACTCCCATTGACTTGTGTACATTTTCCACATTACACAGCAATCGGTTAAACAAATTACAAGTGGAAAACGGTTCCTGAAATCTGTTTTCCAGTTAAAGTTGCGCCTTTCCTCCTTGTTACTTTTAAACCAAACAAGTAATTTTTGCGCATCCCTCCCCATTGTTCCCATCCAAGTTGCGCGCAAAATAGGCGCAGCCTTAGCTGCATCCTCCGCTCTCCCCGCCCCCGACTTTCAAAGAGCGCACAATCTACAAGGCTGAGAGATCACTAGCAGATGAGGAAATTTTTCACAAAGCCATACACTGCGCTGCAGTTTTTCTTGATTTATTTTTTTCTATTTTTCTAATATTGAATAGTAGAAAGAAAAGCGCTGCCCAGAGCAGCATATTCCAGAGATTTACGAGAGAGGGAGTTTGCTCCAAATAGCAACAAACCGAACGTTTGCCTGAGGGCCCCACCCCCCAAAAAAGTTCAAGGCAAAACTGTACCACACCCCCACCCTCAGGTCATGTAAGAACGTCATACCAGACAGAATTACCGTCTGCCAAGCAGGCATGAAGGCTTCAAGGAGCTGTGAAAAAGGGGCAGCACTACTGAAAAAAACAGGCAAATGCTGACTCTTCCTCACTGTCTCCCGGTTTTACAAACATTTGCTGGACACTTGATCTCAGAGTTTACAGAGATTTTTGTGTCCAGAGAAAACTATGTTCCAACACATCTGCAGGAAATATTTATAACAGAACTGAGATCTGAATCTTTTCCTCCACACAAACCCTTTTCTATTTCATCCTGGATTCACAAAAACAGGAAGATATAAACATTTCTTTATATACAGGCTACAAATGATACATTATTAGAAGAGTAAAGGAAAGAAAGAATTTTCTTCGATAGGATGGCCAGGCAATTTGAATTCCTATGCCCGCAAAATTACGATACTGAGGTGAAGGGAAACAATCTAGGATATTCGCTATTGACATTTAAAGAATGGGAGAGCCATGGGATTTTGCAAAGACACAAGCCTGTCTCGGGACCGGGGTCTGTTCCTGCGACCCCTTGTCCTTGCTGCTGATCTCAAATTTGGAGTAGGGGGATTGTAACTTGAGGATAATGCATGGTTAGAATAGTGATTTTTTAGTTCTTTGAGACTTCTGTAATTCACAATTGATGAACAAAACTCCAGTCAAACTGTCCAGGGCTTGCCTGCAAACACCTGCTTTGTAAAGACAATTCCTCAAACCACCAGACTGCGCTATGCATGTGCCTAAACGTATAAACGCTGTACCCCACCAGAGTTCCAGCAAAGCCCCATCTTCCTTCCTGTTCATTTTCCAGTGAAATCTCCCCGTTGTTTTTGTTTGTTTGTTTGTTTGTTTGTTTTACCCTCCTCTTTACCAAAGTCTTTGGTGCAAGAGCTCGGGAGTAGCAGAATAATTCACCCAACAGCAGCCTTTAAGAACTAACTACTAAAGGAAATTCACAGCTCTCTGAAGTGCTAATTTACAATCTCTGGTTCCCAGATTTTATTTCAAACTACACTCGTCCCCCTCCCCCCCCTTTAACCAGATGACCTTGCTTCAAAACATTTTATTTCCAACTGAAGTGAAAAAAATGCTAACACAGCTTCCGTAATTGCAGTTTGACAGCACTTGATCTCAATAATTATGCTGCAGCTAAACTATTATTAGCAGTTTACGCTAAAATAAAGAGGAAACCCCCCCTTGAAGGGGAACAGAAATAAACCATCAGCATTATTCTTGGCAGGGAGGGGGGTCTCTTACCTGCATTGTAAGCTGCCAAATCTGCCCCAGGCCCTGGGCTCTTCCTCTTCCTGGGTCTCCCCTTCTGGACAGTCCCCACGCCGTTGTAATAAGGCAGTCCCAAAGTATTGGTAGAGCCCGCTCCCAGAGCTGGGCCCTTCCCAGCGGCTACATCCGAGTGATTGAAATGCACCTGGTACTCCCCCTGGATGAGAGTCTCGAAGTGGAGGCGGCAGTACACCAGATTGTCCTTCATGCCAAAGTGGTCGCCGGTGGTCAGCATCTTGTTGCAAGTGGTGCAAGTAAAGCAATTTAAGTGATATACCAAATCCCTGGCCCTCATGACCATTTCTGAAGCGGAGATCCCCAAGTGACACCTCGCACATCTCTGCACCGAAAACCTCCTGCAAAACAGAACCGCGACAGGAAAGGAATGAGAACCGCATTTCCCCTTGTTATCTCGGATCTCCTCACCACCCGCTTTCTGCAGTTCGCCGGTAAAAGCTTAAAGATGTTTCTCTTCTCCGGCCAGACGGCTTTATTCAGAGCAAGCTGGGCTCCAGACCGCGATCCCCGGATGAGCAAGGATCGGTGAACGAGGCAGTAAAGTTTGCCAAGTGCCCTTTGTCTCGCGGTGCCCTAAACTGCCGTGGAAAGCCGTAAAACCAGCTCTGGCTCTGCCAGACCTATCCGAGGGGCGATGCCTTTGCCTGGCTCACGAGGACGCGGGTTCGCAGGGCATCCATTTCTGCTCCCCATCTAGCGACATTATTGTACACTCAACCTGCCACCCGCCCCACTTCTGCAAATACCCCTTCAGGGCCATGGGACAGCCGGGAAACTTTACTGCTGGGGCTGCTCGAGGTGACAGGAAGGGACGGGCTCTTCCCTTCAGCTTGGGTGCCAGGGGAGAAATTCGGCCTTTGCCAGCTCAGATCGCTCGGCCCCTCCACGGGCTTTGCACTGAACCCCGGCGCACTGAATGGAGAAAGATCCTAATAAATAACATTTTCCGCCCTCCTAGGGAAACCGAACCAAGCTATCCCCAGAGTCTGCCCCGCCACCCCCCTGGCTGGCGACGGCTCCTCAGACCCTTCTCCAAGGCTGGGGTTCAAGGCCCTGTCTCGTGTACCGGGTGGGGGAGGGGGTGTGCCTGTGTGTATTTAAAGGAACAAGGGAAGTGCGTTAATTTGTTATCATTATTACTAGTGTCTTCATACTGTTTGCCCAGGGTTGGGAAGAAAGTGAAGTTGGATTTCTCCTTAGTCGTTTCGTTTTACTCCAAAGAGTGCAGGGAACCGAGGGAGGGGGCACGTCTTCCAAGCCCGTCTTGCTAGCAGCTTCGGAGGGTGGGTTTCGAGCTCAGATATTGGCCCATTCGGCCTGAAGACTGCAGCCTGCCCTGCCTACATCATTCCCCCCTCTGGATGGAGCCGCGCAGGGAGCCCAGATCCTGCCCCGCGGGGAGGGTCTGCCCAGTACCCCCTTATGCAGTTTGCAGTGGGGTTGGATTGGTTCCGGAGGGGGGGATATGAGAGCCCTCCCCACTCCCTGCACTGGGGGAGGGGCAGTCCTTACCTGTAATAATCCTCCTTGCAGTAGATGCTGCCGTCCTTACTGAAGCAGGTGAGCTCGGACTCCAGGTTGAGTTTACATTCACAGCACTTCAGGCAGCGCATGTGCCACTGTTTATCCACTGCCAGGAGGTAATAACGGTCGGAGATCTTTCCCCCGCAGCCGGCGCACAGGGCAGCCCGGTCACTGCTGATGGAAGGCATGGTCTGCTGGGGCGGGGGGAAACAATTACAGACAGTTAGTGACAGGGGGAGAAACCCTCCTGCACCACTAACCACCCCCTTCCTCTGCCTCCCCCAAGCCCAGTTACCATCAGGGCTGGGCTTCTCCTCTTCCACTCCAGGGGGCTTAACAGAGAGATCAGAGAAAAGGGAGCTCCGAGGAGTCCAGCCCCTACCATCCTGACCTGCTTCTCCTGCCCTGGGGAAGTGAAGTTTCCTTAAGATTTCCAAGGCTTAAAATATCTGCCCCTATCCCAAGCGAAGGGACGCGGCTGCTGGCAGAGGGGATAGGATGAGGGGTGAGGGGGAAGGCCATCCGGGTTAAATCTAATAAATGGTGTATATGAACCGGATCGGCCAGTCCCAGAGCAAACAAAAAAGATGCTGCTGTGCAAACAGTCACAATAATCATACAGCAGGGCAGATCACAGACCGTTAATCTGAGAGAGCTATATCTGACTATCTATATAGTGGGGACACGGAAAGTGGCTGTGCAGTAAAGGCTTTGCGTGTATATATGTTAAAATCCGGGTGTATTACAGAATTACAGAGCCTGGCAGCGATAGAGTTATAGAGAGAGCTCTCTGCAGACTGATTCCCAACAAAATGTATTCCAGCCCAAAGCATTAAACAGTTGAGTTAATACAACTGCGGAGGAGATGAACACTACTAAATTGTAAGCGTAGAATGCTTTATCAAGAATACTACATCGTCTGAAATGTGCAATCAAGAAATCAGGAAAAGAACCCGCAGCAGAGCATTTTAGGTTATACAGGGATAAAGTTGGAAGCAATAAACTAAATATACTCTCTCTATAATTTATTAGTTTAGTGTCAGATCACAACCCAATCGAAACTTCCTTAAAAAAAAATCTAATCAACTTCCACGTACCAGTGAGAAAATAACGGTGGAAACCATTTAAACCAGAAGGAAAACACCCTTATTTATTTTATCCTAGATCTTAAAATAATATTAAAGTGGAAAGATAAAATGCAAAGCACTATTTATCGCAGACTTTGCAACTGGCTTTTATACATTTCCCTTTTCATTTGCTATTAACAGGGCACCTAAAACTCCCTGTATGTTTACTTATTGTGGGGAAAAACAGATCTGACGGATATAATTTTTTTACATCTTCAACACCTTAAACTGGTGCGCAATGCAAAAAGAAAGAAGACAGCTAAAATTGGAACAAGAGAATAGACAGATAATGAAGGGAATGTCTCAAAATATACTAGAACTATCCAGTAGCCCAACTACACTGGTACAAGCCACATAAATCCTTTGCGAATAGCCCAAATGTTTATATTTCAATGAATTCACACTCAGAATTTAGATTTAAATGAAAGTATAGCAATGTACGGTATGCTGTCCACACAACTCCACGGTTTATCTTTTTAAAGAGTTAACCGGACCCTGATTAGTGATCGTTTTATAAGCAAAAGCAACTTCCTGTAAAGCCAGTTTAAATAAAACACTATTTTTCTGCTTTGTCTTTCCAGTGACATGAATATTTGGGGACCCAACAGTGGTGCTTAAGAAGTTAATAGTCTAAGTCACTGTTTATAACATTTTTACACACACACACACCGGTGGCTTACATATATAAATGTCATAACAATTATGCCAAAAGAGATCAGTTGTCTAATTCAAACACTGTTTACCTGCAGGGAAAAAAGAAATCAAACTTTTGAAAAGAAAACTAAAAATATTTAGAGCATAAACCAGGTACGAAGTCTCTCTTTATAGCTGTTATCTCTCAGCTTTAAACATACTAACTGGCAGTTATTTTTTACACAAAAAATGCTGACAAAAATAATACAACATGGGGAAACTTAAAAACAAAATCGGAAGAGTGGTTCTTTTCGTGCACATGGCCATATCAGCTCTACTGGAAGAGGCATATTTGACCTAAATACGGATCTTTTTGCCGAGCAAGAGTTCTCATTCCTATTTAATTAAAAAAAAGTAGGAGACATACAAACGTTGAAATAATTTAAAATCTCTTCGCTTGATTTTAAGTCATTTGGAAGGAATACGTTATTTTATTTAGCAGTATCTATTCTACTACATAAACGGAAGAATACACAAATATTATAAATCACCAGATACAAAAGGAGCCCTAGAAAAAAATTTTAGAAGTGAAAATTTGTGTCTTCGTTCGTAATCATTAAAATTCGTCTTCTATTGGTATCGAGAACAGATAATATTTGTTATTATTAGTAATATTAGTGGTAGTAGCAATAATAATGGATTATAACATTGCAACTAGAAGCGCACTAGTATCTGCCTCAGTGGATTCATCCCATCTGTGAAAAATAGAGACAGAGATCCTTTGGTGTTTGTGTTTTTCATTTTGCAGACACGATGCTTTCCTTTCTCCCTAAATCTGGCTACACCAAAACGTTAATTACATAAAAGAGCACGTCTACCTCTTCCCCAAAACTTTAGGAGAAGGCCAGACAGGCTGTGGGCAGAGGAGGAGGAGGAATTCCTGGGCTTTTCCAAAAGGCTACTGCTGCAGCAGCTTTATGCCTGTTCTCGCAAGGGCAGTGCCTTTCAGTTCATCCCTCCGGTACTATTACTGTTATTATTCATCATTAGTACCACATACATGCATAACCCCTAGATTTTATTTCAGTTTTTAGGTGCGTTTATGGTTATTTTTTGTTCCTATTAAGGCTCCTTAGTTGTTATTTTTGCCTACGTTTCCCCCTCTGGAGTATTGTTAAGGGGAAGCGTTGTTACCGCGATGGGGTTCGTTATTGTTAGGGGGTCGAGGGGGTATGTCACCCGCTCTCTCGCCTCCTACCGTTTCGGTCTCTCCCCTGTCTATAGCCGAGCTGATGGCTGGCGCTTCGCTCTTGGCTCTCCGGTCCATCTCGTCGATGACCCCGTGCATCTCGGAGCCGGACAGGCTGTGGAAAAGCATCGCTGAGGAAGCGGAGGAGGAGGCCCCGAGTTGCGGCTGCAGCTGACAGTTGTCGGGGTCCCTGCAGGAGCCCAGCACTTGCATTAACCGGAGCCCTCCCCCATGCATCTAGCACGGCCGCCCCGTCTCTCGTCGGGCTCCGCACTTGGCACCCAGCGAAGCTCTCCGGAGCTCAGCGCAGGCTCCGATCCGAGGATTTCAGGGGGTGATGGGCAGGGAAGGTTGGGGGGAGGGGGCAGGAGGGTTGTTGGTGTTGCAGGCTTCAGGGCTTGGATCTAGTCAGTTGCGTGGCCCCGTCACATCCCTCTAGGAGGCTTCTTCAGAGCAGGGCTCATTGCCCTCGGAGCAGTCCCAGGCACTCAGCTTTGGCCCAGCTGGCAGAAGGCTGGTCAGGTTGGGGGTTGGGTAGAAAAACTTAAGCCATCTTCTGTGCAAAGTAAATCAGAAAATAACGACAACCCCCTACATTGCAGCGTGCGACGCCGATGAGGAGAAAGCCGGGAACAGGGGCAGGGGGGGCAGCAGCAGGAGAGGAGCAGGCGGCTGCTGCGGGGAGTTGGGGCCGATGCCGACGCTGTGCACTCACAGTCCAGAGGGCTAGCAGCAGGAGCAGCTCAGGGGCAAAGTTTGCTCCTTTCCCCGCTCCTCCCCCAACCTCCTGGATCTCATTGGGAAAGGGAAAACCTGGGGGGGTGGGACGGCCACCAGTGGGGATGGGCACTCCGCAGCCCCCTTCTCCCAAAGCCCCCTGGACCATGCACCCCAGGAGCTGCTGTGGCGCCCTGCTGTTCCCAGGACCATACGTCTGTGGCCGCGTGAGTAATGGGGGAGGGGGGAGAGCTGCTGCCGCTCGGCGCAATCCCTTAAAGTGCGAGAGAAGCTTCTGCAGTCCCAGCCCAGCGCAAGCCTCCGCGCCTTTTCTACAGCTTCTCTGACATCATGTCCTGGCCAGCCCTCATTGGCTGCCACAGCTCCTGGCCCAGGCAGCATGTGCTTGGGATGGAGGCACTGAGTGGAGACGGGAGAGGCATGGCCAGGGGTAGGGTGGGGGGAGCTGGAGTTTTCATGTTGTTGAGGCTTTGCTGCTATTTTCCCACTTTTGCAAAAAAAAAAAAAGAAAAATAATGTTTCCCATCCTCTTCAGATCCATCACTCTAGGTAACTAACATCTGAGCAGATGGAGACCAGAAACTCTGCAGGGATCCTATTCTCTGCTGCAGATCCTGTGCCGCCTCCTGCACCCAGAAGAGAGAGTGCCTGGAACAGAGAATCAGCGGCCACTCAAACTCAGATCAGCATCGGTAAGAAGATTCACATTAACTAACTGACTGGTAACACTAAATTATTTGTATGTTACACTGGCCACTGCAAGCAGGATATTTCAGAGTGAACTACTTCAAGGCAGGAGACTCAGGAGGCCAAGGAACAGTTTACACTCAGAGAGATCATCTGATCTGAAATATTTAAAATTCATTGAATGCAACCAATATCATTCACCCTTCTTCTGAAACATAGTCATAGCTAGAATATTGTCATTGGTGTCATTAAACTTCAGAGAGTCTCTCACAAACTGATCCTTCTCACTTCCAAGTTAACTTTAAAAAACTAGGTCAGAGAAGCCTCTTCCCAATTTAAGGAAAAGACATCGAGGAATCCCACAGGAAAAAACAAAGGAAATGCAACAGGAAACCTTTCAAGATTTCTAAATATTCTCCAAGAAGATGGATGGCATGGAAGGTTTAGTGTTCGGAGGTCAAATATCAGTGTTTTAATTATGTTAGGAAAGGGATTAGGTTGGAAAGTAAATTTTAGTTTACTAATGAGATCCCAGAATTTACTTGGGACCTGTGAGTAAAAATTATTACATGTTTTTATTATTAGCAGTAGTGGTGGCATTTTACAGAGGAGTAAAATTATTACTACGATTTATTATTTCATTATTATGGTTAGCAGTAGTAGTGGTCTGCCTGTTACAGGTGTAATAAAGTGAAGAAGGCTACATTTAGCTATTGTTGGAATTATTCCTTTTATTCCTTTCTTGATTTTATGTATTTATTGACATCTTTACAATAAACTATACTCACTGCTACCTTTCCCTTTGAATAGTTTCAACTGATTAAATACATTTTCACCTCCGAGCGAGGAACAAGGTGTTGTCAGCATATTATACCTCACAGATTTATATCAAAAAACCTCAAGAGCCCTTGAGGAGTCGTGCAGAACGCAGGCTAATCTGGCATCTGTGGGATATATCCAGAGAATGTGCCAAAGTTATCAGTGCTTGGAAACAAAGGAAACTAGCATTTTAATTCTGATTGATTGGAAATTAAACAGAAGGATCAGATTTGTACAGTATTTCTCTTGACAATCTATAGTTTATTTTGTGTTTTCATATTCCTGTTGTTTCTGTCACTCCCTTATATATATATTATTATATATTATAATATATATTATTTGTACAATGTACATGGACAGATAAATCACCATACATGTTCATAGTAACAAACTATGTGGCTTTTTCTCTTTTCCACACTTTCATTTACCCCTTCCCAACTAATCAACATGCAAGACCTCACTTCTATTCTCTGTGATGGGTGGTTTGCCTCCATTTAATAGTGTACAGGGGGAAAACAACTCAGGTAAAAAGTTACACACGGTACTGTTTGCATAATACTATGTGTTGTCACGGAACACAATTGCATTAATTTTACTTAGGTTGCTTGCTGTATGGGTTCTATGTCTATACACTGTATTTTCCTTAGATTTCTTCATATAAGTTTAATTCTATAATACAGAACTTATTGCACATGTTCTAAATGTATTTATAGCTGAAACAGCTCATAGCCTCTTCTACTTAATGTCAGGCCTCAGACACTGCTAATTATCTCTGAAACATTAGATTATATTTCATATAATTATATTGAATTAGTGGCTGGAAACAATAACAGAAATGATATGATTGAAAAGGTATGGCAATAACATCCTGGTCATAGGCTACTATCTCTGATTATCTTAAGTGATATACAAACACAAGAAGGCATGCGACTCTTGCTACTAGAATACAACAAGGAAACTAATAGATTGTAAACACAAAGCTGCTACTGTACATACTGACACATGAATGACATTTACATTGTTCAGAATAAAAAGCATGATATTCTCAAATAATGAACAGAGAAAAAACATTGTAATACAAATCTTTTTAAAAATCAAATAAGGTCTCTTTTGAAATGGGAAATGATTTATTTTTAAAAAAGTGAAGCTAATAATAAAGTTCCTTAACCTGTATTTTGTAGTAGGTGACAGGTGAACAAATCACAGGTCTTGAGTTTCTCTACCCTGCCTCTCTCTGGTAACGTCATCTCCAGTACCATCTGCTACCTACCAGCTAAACAGACCAGCCACATAATGAGGTACCAGCTTCCACTCAGCTACCGTGACTAAATCAGAACAAAAGAATTCAACGCCTCCTTCAACAAAGGGACACAAGTCTAAGCTGTCTTTGCTAATTGCTGGGTTTCAGGTTGTCTGTTACAGATTTTAAGTGAGCTGCAAACTTGCATCCATACTTAATAGCTCTTGGATAAAGATAATGCGAATAAAAGATAAATGGAAACCGAAGGTAAGAAAAAATAGACGAAAGCTCAGAAAACAAGTAACTAGTTATGGTAAATTAAAGGCTATGGAATAATATAAACATGAGAGAGCAGGGGGCAGAGTGATTGATATCTCATATGTTTTTGATGCCCCATACGGTTATTAGACTGCAATATATGGGACATACAATAAACTATGAATTAAAACATAATTGCAGCTTCAGGCATCTTGTTCATTGTCTGCTGTGGTGTTATGTCTTCATGCACCGTGATTGACAAGGTGTAATTAATCATCTTACTCAGTTGTAAATATGGGCACCCTTCACAGTAGGCATCAGGAAGTGTGTACCAGCAAAGAAGGCAATAGTTGACGCTGATATACCATTAAATCAAAATGAAAAGTCTTATATGTTCAGAAATGTGTGTTTGGTGAGATGCTGTTATCATTTATTTCTAAAATACTGTACCAACAGATTTACTTGATTTGCAAGTTAACTAAAACATTAACTGGTTTTATTTATTTTGTCTTTGCTTCATTTTTATAGGCAATGATGCTGTTCTACTAAAATGTGAGACAGGTTTCTTCTTGACAGCAAGTGGAGCCCAGCTCTGCATCTACCTCAATCACTGGAAAAAGACTAACATGCTTCAGATTCCGTTGGTTTCCAGACGGACTTGAAATGATTCAATGAAATGATTACTCCATTCATCTATCACGTTTTATACTTACTGTGTAACAAGTGAGACACTGTGGGTCATTTTAGAGGAAAAGAGAATAGTGGTATAATCCTATTAAAGACATTAGACTATTTAAAAATAGGACAGATATTAGCATCACCCTAAACTGTAAATGAGTGTATTTGAAAGGAGTTTTAACTTTCCAGAGTGAAGCACATTTTATGTTGCTATTTCTTTGCTACACCATCACTATCTTTATCCAGCTAATGCTACCTGGTGTATGAGTCATAGGAAATTATTTCTTGCTTATTAAAGTGGTTTGTCTCAGGAATATTTCATAGTGTATTTTTTTCACTCACAAAGACGTTGAGAGAATAACTGGCAACCTATTTAAATGCCCTTTGCTTAAGAGATGTCTGTTACATTTACTGGGGATTTTAAAATTTTTTATTGCCTTTCTAAACTGTTAATTGTGTATCAAAATGTATTGCTGTCACCAGTCTAACATGAACAAAGCAATACAGTGAGCTGCCTGAGATATTTCAGCATAGTATTAATTACAAGCATAGTAATAAATGAAAATTCTACAAACCTCTCCAATTGCATTTGTTTGTAACCCCAGTGGATCAATGTTTTACACTAGCACGTGGCAAAAAATACCATTCCAGGGACTCAGCAACTAAATATGATCTAAACCCAGAATCTTTGGGGCAGCATAGTATCTCTTGGATCTATAATCTCAATCTGAATGAGCTCCAATCTGAATGAGCTCCCTTGCTGTCTCTCAGCAATACACCTAGTTTAAGACAATGCAAGCAGCCCACTTTCCAGAAGATGATCAGCGAAGAATGTGTTTTATTCTGATTTGAAAAACTGTCAATCATTGATAAATAAGATCAGATAGTATTACTTTATAAAATTAGATAATTATATTTGCCTGATTTGCAAGAAGAATAAACAATGTTTCTAAGGAAAATATTGAGGATGATTTACCCAGATGTTGTATACAAATTGCTTTGTCATTGATACAGGCAATTGGCTTCAGAAATAAATACAACCCTGTCAGTGTGTGTGTGTGTGTACATATACACACACATATCTCAGACCTAAATAAGATGTACAGAGTCTTAGATTTTTTAGTTTACAGGACCGTAGATATTGGTACAATTCTGAAAATGCTTCTATGGGTGTCAGAAAGGGAGGGGAATCTTCAACCACTTGATCTTCTCTCCAGAGTCCTGTTAAGTGCACTGAACTTAAAACAGAAACAAGAAGTGTGAAATATAGGTTTGAACATGATATGTCAGAAATGTAAAGGTTGTAAGCCTTTTTAGTAACTGATATTAATATTCTATTAAATGTGATGACAAGGTAGATGTTAAGGAGAGGGGCTGGGCTCATGTGCAATTTTGTCAAGGCTTTATCTGCTATTATGATTCCAGATGTATCTACTCTCTGAGGAGAGGAATGAAGTGAAGTTGGCATGTGACAGGTGTTTTAAGGTGTTTGGCACAGTTTCCCAAAGTGAAGACAAAATCTTCATTTTGATTACAGTGAATCAGTAAGGAAACACAAATGGGTAGGTCAATGGTTATATATTTTAGGTAAATAAGGGATTATTATTTTAGGGAATATAGCTTTTTGTTGATGTCTTTAAATCTTCTATCCTGAATCATCATATAACTGTCATTAAATAATAATTGAAGTAGTATGATTTTAACAAAATACATAGTTCCTAGATCACAAAAGTTACATTTCATGCAGAAGGTGTAAGAGTCCATGTATGTTACAAAAGTAAACATTGCAACAAGATGTCTCTGCTGCAACTGCTCCTTAATGTTAATCTAATTAAAATTTTGTCCAGAATACATCTGAGTTCTTTAATTGCCATTTTGCTAATCTCGTTTCTTTATAAGACTGTACAGCTAAGGCTCAAATAACTGCAGTAAAATTCTTCATAGGAATACACTTCTTGCTTAGCATAAACAGATAGATTTTGTTTTAACAAAGCGGTGAAGGTATTTTGTCTCATTGAAAACTATTGTGTCTAAATGCACATAAAGAGTTTAGATGGAAAAGTTCCTGCCCTCCCCCACTGCCCTTTTCCACTAAGTAATAGTATCAGTAATTCCACTCTGACAGCAGGGCACCAAGAGCTGCATTGTCAGGCAAACACTCACTCATAAACATTTTACAAGTTCCATATCAACCAATCCTAGATGTTTTGGGGGATTGCCCTGATTGGGTATATTATGGATTTGGTAAACACTTGTACGTAACAAAAATAGGGTCTGTAGTGAAAGACTCCACTAGCACTGCCTCTTCTGAATAATCAGAGACTAAGAATATGACTCAGTCCATATTTTACTTAATTGCTAACTAAACCTTGTATCCAGCTACAAATACTTAGAGAGATATGCTGAGTATATTCCTTTCAAGTCTACAACCAAATTTAACCACATCAGAAAGTACTTCAGATTCCTAGAACAATATTAGACTCATTTAATGTTAGGAAGTCTCCTTTACTGGTTGTGATTGGGAACATTTTGTATTTTATAGGTGTATTTAAGAGGTTAGCAGTAGGGGGGAATTGTTTGTGGAAAATCTGTCTACAGTTGAAATTTTTAGATGTAGAGGTGTTGCTGAAATGCCTAATCCATTCACATTCTTTTGTTAATCTGTTCATAACAGTATCCTCTTACCTGGAAGACACACACTGGAAATCAAGTTTGTCTGTTTTAAAAAATCAAACATCATTTACCTTTTCTCTGTCATTTGTCATCTCCAATGACATCTACTTGTTTTTATTTTTTGATGTGCAAAATCTGTCCTTACAAGCTTTTAATTTTCAAGGATTCTACCTGGCCAGGTTTTTGTCACTATATTAATTAAAAAAAAAACCCTAAATATCAGTAACTTTATTTTACTTTAATTTTGCATGTGTGAAATCATTAGCAAGCCCCTTGCCATTAAATTATGAATAATGGTGTGTAAATTTTCACACTTTGATTTTCTGTAGGATAATTTTTCTCATACATAATTAACCTGACTAAATAAAAACAAAGCTTGAGATGCTTTACAATATAATGCAGAAGTTAATTGTTACAGTATGTGTTGATTTTGAGATTTTATAACAATTTATATTTCAGTATCAGAGAAAAAATTAATACAATGTGTTTTAATGAGAACTATGGTGCATGTCAGATATGAAATGTGTGGGCTTCATGCAAGCACACTTGCTTACCAAATTTACTTTAAAGCAGTATATTTAAACATTCATAAATTAAAATGGAAGTTTGCAATCAGATACTGATTACTATTTCATTTGAAATTTGCAAGATATCTCTCCATTTAATCTTTATTCTCTATTTCTCTGAACTGCTCTAATTGCAACACTCTATTTTGCATTTATTTCTCTTTGCAAACACTACATTAGTCACCCTTGTGCTTATTAAACAGTGCCACCTGCACCAAATGAAACAAAGCTTCCCATCAATCTATCCCATCTGAAGAACCCTGACTATATATTATCATTAATTGAAGATCAATTGAACACTTGAGTGTGAACCAGATATAGGAACCGTATGAAAAATGTAAAAAAATTTAGGACATACTTTAAAGAAATCTTTTAAATTAAAATGTTTTTTAAAACAGAACCTAACCTTGTACCGAGTGCTCTTAATCAGCTCTGCACTGTGACTCAAGTAGCAATTAGCAGGTTCTTTAATTAATTAACTATTCCCTGTATATGGCTGAGATGTCTGTGGAAATAATGTCATTCTTCATAAGTGAACACCAAATCCAGTCAATATTTTGTCACTAAAAACCTTTATCTGGACTAACCAAATGCCCACCATATGTCTTGGAAAAACAGTTTCAAAATACAGCAAGCAGGTAGGAAAACCAGATGCAAACTTTACAGAACTAATGTGGGCGATTAGACCAGACAAAAGTACAAATGGAAAGGCAGATACAGATATCATATGTAAGTAAATATTTGCAACAGCAATAAATTATATTGGAGAACTAAGGAGAAAATTGAAAAAATGAGATAATCTTATAGACATTTAAGTAAAAAGAAATTATTCACTGAAGTTCTGTCACTAAAAAATGAAGACAGTGCATCCTTTAAAGTGTTATGTGCTTTCTTCAATATACTGCTTATCTAGAACATTGTCAGCTCTCAAACATGAACAGATTAATTAAGCGGCAGTTCAGACACAGTAAGGTGAAAGGCCATTTCCAACCAATCAGTGACATTTTGCCAAGTTTATGCTATCTGAAGTTTTCATATAAGTACAAGTTGGGCTGGTTACTTTTTGTGTCATTTGAATTTGGAAAAATATTGTTATATGTTTAGAGATACCAAATATGAAAATGATTGAAAATATGCAGGATATATTCAAGGTGTACACTGTTAATATCTCAATAAGCTGCAGTTTCTGTATATATAAATATGTAGCTATAGATTTGTGTTTATGCGTGCGTATACATATCATATCTCTATGTTTATGTATACATAGGTGTGTGTTTATATATACACACAAATACTGAGACCTATTCAAAGCTGAATATTTGTGAACATTATTTTTAGGTTCATTAGTTTACTTTATATATAATAAGTTTATCTTATGAGATTTCTGTATGCAGGATAGTTATTGTCAGTTTACTTAATTTACAGCATAATAAAACTCTAAGTAGACCTCTTATATGATTTTACAAGAATTACACATTAGGCTCGCTCTTTTACTATGTGAAATAATTTGGCTTACAAAACAAAATTTTTAACTACAGTAAATTAAAACATAAAAACAAAAAAAGGAAACAGAATTATACATTTTTGAAGACATTTTAGCTATGTATTGGACATAGTATAACTTATCAGGAAACACAAAAGGACAGCTTTAAATATTCTGGTTTACTTGCCAAATATACAGATCTACTAACAAAAACATGTAATTACAACCACTTATAAAAAAACCTAAACACTTGTTTGCTTTTTTACCAAAACAAATGAAAATAACTGGATTGTTCTATGGTTTGATATTCGCTAGGAGTGACAGAAATAAAGAACTTACTTTTATCATCTATTCTACTACTCCAATATTGCAAGTGCAGCTAGAGAAATATATTGTGGCATAATTCAAAATGTAAGGAAAGGTGTGAGGGCCAAGAGATAAGCTATGATTGCATCTCTTTTCCCATGTAAATATGCCCTTATCAATTATTCAGTACTTATGGTATACGAAAACTATGTCCTAAATTTTGAAATTGCTGTTTACAATTTACCAATGATAGTAGAAAAGATGAAATTGTAACCTGAATATTTGGAGTTCCTGTGTGATAATATACAGCACACTTTTCCAATCGGTTTGGCAATGAATCCACTATTTTGATACATCTGTGTCAAACAAAGGTAGACTCTAATGCAATTTCTTACTGTTCATTTCCCTGAATCTTTTGGGATATAAAGAATCGTGCACAAATACTTAACAGTCTAATCAATAACCATTGACCGTTTTGAGGTCCTCGCACCCTAACAAGCACAGCTTGATCATGTATATTTGATCATTGGAAAAATTCAAAGCACCTTGGTACAGCAGAGCAAGCCCTTCTGTAGTATCTTTTCTGTTTCTTAAAGAATATATGCACCATAATTTAGCTATATCTTTGATGGAAACTTATTGTTCATGTATTTGATGATGCACAAGGTAATTAATTACAATATTATATATGCATCCATAATATTTCTAATCAATAGCAAATATAAAATATTGTTCTAACATTTTAGGAGAGGAAAGTATGGATGGTCTATGGATTCAATGACCCCAGGGTGTAAGTCTAAAAACCGCTATCGTTATAAATTTTGCATTCCTGTTAAGTGTTGGCATGCATGTTATACAGAGGTGTGTTTATTTTAGTGGAAATATTGTCATAAAATCCTTTCCCTTGCTATCTTTTAAAAATATATGTTCATATACATATAAAATAAATGAATATGCAAGCTGAAGACTGTGTTATCCTGGAGCCTGCTTAATTGTCATGTAGAGATAAAATTCTGTAGAAAAATATTTTCTGTGAAAATTTATCATTTCTGTGCAATTCTAATAATTCACTGTTTGTAATTCAATATCCAGTGTTTTTCATACAGAAATTTCAGACTATCATGAAAAAATAACATTTATGCTACATAGCTGCCTTTTTTACTTATAATCTTAATATTTATTCTAACTTTCTGGGCTTATTATTTTAGACAGATATCAGTTTAATTAGCTTAAACTGTCGTACTCTAATAAATACAGATGGGTTGCCTGGTTCAATAGCATGAAGGTGGTTGCAGATTTCAGAAAGCGGAGATAGTAAATGTTTTACACATGATCATGTAAACAGCAAAAGGACAAAAATAATTACCTGATAAACTTTCAATTTTTGAATTTCCCCTAAATGCTTTCTGACCGATTTTTCTAAAGAAATCCATACAAATTAAGCAAGTCCTCTAAATATCTGCAGCATCTGCTGGTTCAGACACCTTCCTTTATGCAGAGTACCATTTTCATATGATAATACATGTAATATGATATAGAATGACAGAATGCATGACAGTTGCCCATAATACATAGAAAGTCACTCAAAGGACAGAAGCGACATTTGGATAATTAGCATCCATTGGGCAGTCAATCATGCGAACAGAAAAAACTGAACAAAACCCACAATGGAGTTAGAAAACAAAAGGGACCCTAGCCAGTCTCAGGATTAACTGCTCTAAAGCGATCTAAATGCTTTTGTATCTAAAGAACTGAGGCTCCCAGGGTTGCCCTGTTCCCCTCTAGATACCCAGGGAACTAATTGTGGTGATCAAAGTTAAAGCGTTCTCTCTTCTTTATAGACTGCTAAACACACAGAAAAATTATTTCTCCATTCATGTTCATTAAACTATTTTAAAGTTAAAAAATTGGTGCCATGTCCCTTTGCCAAGTGAAATGAGCTGGAGTATTGTGATTGTCCTGCTTTTATACAAATACAACAGCCCACTTAATAGGTATGCTTTTGTTTGGTTAATATTATTTTGCTCTTGCCCAGTTTGCTACCTCTTTTTTCCTGGATAACGAATGCAATTGTCATTAAAAACACTTGTGTGGGAAAGAACCTTAAACCAGGTAGGAATAATAATAATAATAATAATAATTAATAATAATGTAATGCCCATTAACAAAAGTAGCCGGAAAGATCTGTTAATTCCTTAGCGAGTAATTGCCACTTCTCTGAAATAAATTTTCTCACTCAACATTTGCAGCATCAAATAATTCATTTCCCCAGGATTAGCTGAAAGCTGAGGGCAGTCCCCTCCAAAACCCGATCTAACCGGGAAAAGAGAAAGAAAGAGATACAGAGAGAGCCTCAGGATGTGGAAAGTCATGAAAATACCTACCCCAGAGACTGTATTCCCATAGGATCCTCCTCATACAAATTCCAACTTGCCTAATGCCCTTAATGAATGAAATAAAGAGAGATTTCGGAAAGGCCCATGCTGGTGGCTCCTTCAGGAAAGTGTGTGGTTTGAGGCATAGCTGCAGCAGTTCTGGGAGGGAATCGGCTCCGGTCCCTATCAGCCAAGCAGACAGGAATCACTGGGGCGAAATCTTGCCCTCTCACACATTTGCAATTGACTTGAAATAACATCACGACACCTTTGGATAACTGACGCCTTCTTACCTTTCGTTGTCTTTTGCAATTAATATTTGTAGATCTAGAGGTTTCTCTCAGCCAAAGATAATGGGAAGGGGGAGGGGAGTGGAGTGTGTGTGTGTGTGTGAGAGAGAGAGAGAGAGAGAGAGAGAGAGAGAGAGGTGATGTAGTTTTGTGCCTGTGATGGTGATGGCAGGGTTTGTGTATCTGTGTGCGTGTTTTAGAAGGTTGTAAACCTCTAAGGTTCTGAAAGGCGACACTGAGAAAGTTAAAAGTATGAAGAGCCAGGATCCCCCTCGTCTCGTTACAGGGCTGCAGCAGTGACCTCCGACCCTTCGGTTCTGTGTCAGCCTCAGTCCGAGCCCCCTTGCCCAGCCCACAAGTGCCAGCTCCAAAGTGTGGAGAAAGAAAGAGGGACAGAGGAGGTAGGGAGGCAGAGCGAGATTGAGATCAGAAGGGCTTTTCGCCCAGTCAAATGGGCCTCTGGTGACAAATCAATCACGGCCTGTTCAAACCAATGATGCTGCCAGTCTCCAGCTCGCCAACCTCTCCACAACCTCTCCCAGCTCTTCCCAGCTTTCCTGCATGACACTCAGCTGATGACTGGGGCTTCAGTCAGAGTAAGCCTGTTTTTTACAGGTTGATTTGGTCATTAGCATCATCTTCTACTCTGTCTCCCTTTCTTTCTGACTAAATCTTTTGTCTATTTTATTTACCAAAATACCCCGAAAGCTGATACCAGAAGAGTAGCTGTAACACACAGAGAAATACTTGTAAATATATTTAAGTCCTGTAGAATGAAAAGCATCCAGATTTGTTAGTTTTTTATATACTTTAGAAAACTCACTTTTTTCCGATAGATTAGTCAGTGAATCAGAGTATGGTAATAAGAAGGAAATACCAGAGGCCTCAGACGTTATCACCCACTTACACCAGTTTACACTGATACAAGTTCATTGCCTTCAGTTATTCCTGACTTGCACCAGTATAGGTAAGAAATAATGGTCCTGATTCTCCTCTCAATCATTTTTTGTAGCTATTTGCTAAGAGGAATTTTTGAGGCTATTTCCATTTATGGGACATATCCTCAGCTGGTGTAAACTGACTTAGCTCCACTAAGTTCCTATGTTTCTAGATATTTTAACGAAAAAAGAAAGATAAAATCCCTTCTCCAAGGAACATACAGTATAAACAAAATAAACCACAGAGACCCAAAATCCTGAATGATCATATGGTTGTGGTTTGCTAGACAAACTGTATCCCAATTTTTTACCAAGATAACATTTCTTTACAAGACAAACAATTAAATTAGTGTAAGATTATTATCAATAATTAATTAATAATTTTTCTTTGATTAGTGGCTTCTGAAAGTACTTTATAAAACTGTTAAAGTGATAAATGCTCACATAGAGAAAATTTAAGAGATATATACAATGAAGAGCTGAGGACTCTCCCATAAGTCTTGTGGTCTTACGAGTTACTCTCAAGTAACCCAGTTTCATTTGACATATGGGAAGTTAAAATAAGGTGCACATAGAACTTGCATTCAGTTTTCCTCATTCTCCCTAAACCTAAATCTTCTGTTAGAATCTGATTTTTTCCCCTTGTCTCTGGCATGTTAAGAATAGGGGGAAAGTCCCTCCTCAATCCTTCCCTGATTTAGTGCCAAGACACTATAGTTTAGAGATCTCTCATATGTGTAGTCAAGGGAATGTAAATTTTTTTTAGTCCATTTACATGTTGGCTAGCAGAGAGCAACTGGCCATTTTGATAGTGCAAAGAGAAGAAAGGATGATGAAGATGAGCCCAATGGGACTGAACTCTCATAGGGCAAGTCACAGCAGCATTTTTCAAAATATAGTAACTCTTCAATATACAAAAAACAGCCCCCCGCCCTTCTCTTCCTTTTAATGCTAGAGAACTCTGTGAAACTGAACTGAAGTGCATTGCAGATAGCAGTGCAGGGTGCTGAACAGCCTATAGCTGGAGAGTGCTTCTGTCTTATCTTCAAAGCTGTCCTGTCAAATACAAGGTCTTTTTAACATCAGAGGGATAAAGTTTCTGATTCTAAAGAGTTCGTTTTCCACTTGGATTTTCTCTAGCGGAAGCCAAAGTCCATGTGACCCCCACAGTAAGCTGGCTCCAAGACTGCTGCCCTGATACTTACCCTATGATTTGGGGATGCTTATGCACAGAAATCTTGTTTTAGTCACTTTTGGTTCAATTCCCGCCGCTCTGTCTCTCTCTCCCATTTTATGTGTCTTGAGACTTCTGCCATGGCAGCAAATTGCACCTTGTGAAGCTAAAGAAAAATTGTGGCTGGGGCTTGGAGAGTGTTCATCTGCAGAAAATGCTGAAGTTTGAACGTGGAGAATTGAGTTAATGAGACATTTTTTTTCTTTTGGTCGCTCAGCCTGTTTATTTCAGCCAGGCTTTAATTGCAGTGTTTCCTGACACAATAATCCTAACTCTTAAAGGTTATAATTTAAGCTTTCACTTCACTGCCTCCACTTCCTCCCACCTCATACCGCACAACAAGAAATGCAGATCATTTTAAAAACATACATCACTTTCCTGTTTTCTTATTGTCACTGAAGAGGTTATATCCCTAAATTTAGTTGATTTTTAAAATGAAAATTCACTGTGTTTTTTGGTACACTTGAAGCTAACAGATCCATGCATTTTAATTAGACTGTCTCTTTTTTTCATTTATTACTAATACAATCCTCTTAACTATGATTTATTTGTTAAACAAAGTGCCATAATCCGTCACTTATTCATCTTAATTTCAACAAAATTAAAGTAGTCGCTGTTATATTACACCTAATTGCACTTGCAATGAAAAGAACGGAGATGTTAATCAAAATAAATTGAAGATAAACAATAAAATCATTAAATCTTTGCTGCAGTAAGTGTAACTAATCAGTTTTGACTTGAAGCGACCGAACACAAATAATGAATCTGTCAGTGAAGATGTGCTCATTAAATACAGCCTTGTCCGCCAGGGTCCTGCAGGCAGCCTGTAACACACAGCCCCATGCGACCCGCCAGCGCCTTTCTGCTATTAGGAGAGGGAAAGGGGAAACAGGAAGACAAGGAACTGAATATTCCATTGCCAGAATTAAAATACAGATATATACTAAAAGTTGACTTAGTGGAGATGCAAATACAATAGGTATAGAGTATGCCCTGTGTTTCCCTGCACCAGAGGATGTAGTGAGAGTCTCAGTGTTTTATTCAGGAACTGGCCAGATAAAGATGAGAAAGAAAGACCAAGAAGAACGATAAAAGGAAGACAGAGACATGATGGACATTGCTTATTAATTCCTTGGAAATGTAAGAAAAATAAACATTTCATTGCAGAGTGGGTTTTGGTTTTGTTTGTTAAATTGTATATTGTGCTTGTGAAAGATACTATTTGGAGTCCTTTTCTTATCCACAGAGCAGGTCAAGCACAGGTAGCAGTAATGTGAGCCTCCCCAAAACTCACTAACATGCATCAACTCTGACCTGGAGAGACCACCAGGAGGGCTGAGATGGGAACTCTAAGTATTTCTGAGCACACCTGCAAGGTGCAGCCCTCTTCCACTCAGCAGCCTGGCAAGCTGCATTGAGGTATTTGTCACTTCCCACCACAGCTTCTAAATAATTTCCTCTTTTACTTCAATCTTTCCTAACATGAATATTTCACTGGTGAGCATGAGCAGAATATGAATTTGTGTGGGCTAGGAGTCTTTTTTTCGACAAAGGTTTTAGAGCTATTACCTTACCTGAGATGAGACAAGAACCAAACGGGGCCCACTGCATTATTATTCTTTTAAAATAAATAGAAATGTCAGCTCCCAAACTCCAGGTAATCTGCTTTTATTTTTATACAATCCCTTTCTCCCTTATGCCAATGATTTCACTTACTCACAAATGTCATTGTTTGCCTCTGATGATTTTCTCAGCTATATAATTCAGTACAAAGTTCTAATTAGCCCAGGGAGGTCTACCTTAGACCTGAAGTCATACAATAACTAGTCAATATTTTAAGACACTAGTGCTTCATACCGAATTTTAAAGAGCATTCGGTCCAAAGGACACAGCAATAATTTAACAGCAATGTCTTAGGTAAATCAGAGAATTAAGTATCTTTTCCAGTGTATTTTCTGTTATCTAGGTAGAAGAAGCTGACATAATTACCCATGGACAAGTGGTTAACTTCAACTCATCTTTCTCCTCTCCTTTTATAGGTGCTTACGGAAAGGTCTGAAAATTGGCTGGCTGATACAGAAGTGGGAATGTCCATAGGTCTCTGCATCCAGGGGTCAAAGGACTGGGAGCTGGCCAGGATTGTGGGCAAGTTTCCTGTTACTCTCTTTTCTTGTGTTAACTTGATTTGATTTCTGATTATAAACCTTCCTTGGGGAAAATTTCTTCTTGATGGCACAGGTGTTTAGTTTCTGTTGGGTTATTCTAGCAGCTTACACCATCTGACTGGGGTTACTAGATTGTTCAAGGCACTGGTATGGCACTATTCACCCTAAGATTGCTAGTTCAAATCCAAGTCATGCTGGTAATAATAATAATTAATAACACCTAGCTGTTATATCATACTTCTCATCTGTAGAACTCAAAGCACTTTACAGAACAAAAGAAATCTGTATCATTATCTCCATTCACAGATGGGGAAACAGAGACACAATGAGGGAAAGTGACTTGCCCAAGGTCACCCACCAGGCAAATGTCAAAGCTAGAAACAGAATTTGGGTTATGATCAGAAGTTTTTAACCATATGAGAGACCTGCTGTCTCATTCTGTCTTTACTTAGTCAAAAACTCCTGTTGGCTTTAGTAGGCTTCTAGCCCGAATAAGGACTGTAGCCTGGGCCTGATATACTTGTATAGTGACCTGTTTAAATTTAATTTGAAACTCTCATTTCAGTTTTTTTTAATGAGTGTCAACAGCACAAAAAATCCACCAACACAAATGGCAATAATTGGACCCCTTGCTGGGAGCCTTAGCAAAGAGGCTCAGGATAAAATGGGCCTAAACTGAGCTCCCTTTCCTCTGTAGATATGGTCTGTTCAGGTCAGGACTGAAGCATATAAGTTAGTTTGGAGGAAAGTTACAGTGCTGCTGTCTTTGCTTTACCTCTTCAGTAGATAGAAGACTTCAATATTCAGGCTTGTTAATACAACAGTTTTTACCCTCCCTATATTTTAACCAATATTTTGTTTCCTGTTTTAAAAAGTACTAAAATATAAAGATTATTGAAACAAAAATGCATCCTGAAATAATAAGTAAAGTAAGGGTCTGAGTAGTAAGGTTCCCTTCTGAGGGGGATGGAGGCATCCATCTGCCATCCTAATATGATATCCCAGAAAGTGTGCTGCCTGCCTAGAGATTGCAAACAAGATATTATCTAAAGGTTGCCAAAGCTCATCTGTTTCATCTGACCACTACACCATTCTGGTCAACCTGATGGGTACTAATGACACTGGCACATATGACCTTGAGCAGATCAGCAGTGACTACAGAGCTTTGGGAGTGAGGGTGAAGGAGTCGGAATGCAGATGATGTTTTCATCCATTCTCCTGGTTGAGGGTAAGGCCCAGGCAAGGACACATGGATCCTGAGATGAATGCTCAGCTGTGTAGATGGAGTTGATGAAAGAGCTTTGGCTTCCTCGACCATGGGACACTCTTCTGCGAAGTACCGTGGGGAAGATGGCATCCACCTGCCCAAGAAGGGGAAGAACATTTTCATGCACTGACTTGACATACTAGTGAGGAAGATTTTAAAGTAGCTTTAAAGGCGGCAAGTGACAAAAGCCCACAAGTAAGTCTAAAAAAAAGTCAACTTTAACAGAGGGCTAGATTTTGGGAGAAAATAGGAAATTACAATAGGGTCATAGGAGCATCAAGAGGTAAAACAGAGGGGAAATCTGCTCAGCATATTAGATGTCTATATGCAAGGTGTATGGGGAATAAACAGAAAGAACTGGAAGTATCACTACATAAGCAAAATGATTACTTAATTGGCATCACAGAGACTTGGTGGGATAAATCTCATGCTTGGACAATTGGGATAGAAAGGTATAGCTGTTCCGGAAGAACAGGCAGGGAAAAAGGGAGGAGTTGTTGCATTATACATCAACAATATATACGCTTGTTCTGGCTCAGGAAGGAGGTGAAAGGCAGACCAGTTCAAAGTATCTGGGTTAAGACAGAAGGGGAAAAAAACTGAGGTGACATCATGATAGGGCAGGGGTGGGCAAACTTTTTGGCCTGAGGGCCACATGGGGCTTCAAAATTGAACAGAGGGCTGGGTAGGGAAGGCTCTGCCCCCTATCCGACACCCACCCACTTCCTGCCTCCTGACAACACCCCTCAGACAACCAACCCGTCCAATCCCCCCCTTCCTTGTTTCCTGATCACCCCCCACAGAGAGCCACCCCACTCTAATTGCCCCCCAGAACCCCACCCCTTATCTAGCCCTCCTGCTATCTGTTCCCTAACTGCCCCCTCCCGAGACCCCCCACACCATAACCCCCACCCCCACCACCTAAGTGCCCCCCTGCCCCAAGTGGCATACCTGATCAGCCAGGCGCGGGGCCCCACAGCACACAGAGCTCTGCCCGGCCGTGTCTTGCCGTGCTCTGCCCGGCACCCTGGGCCGGGAGTGCGGGGTCCCGCATCTTGCCTTGGTAGGCCCGGCACTCTGGGCCTGGTGTGCGGGGCCCCACGGCTTGCCACGGTTGGCCCGGCCCCCCGCTCAGAGCGAGGGGCTGTGGGACTTGCCATGCTGGGCCCGGCCCCCCGGCCGGGAGCACAGGGCCGCGGGGCTTGCGGCGCTAGGTCTGGCCCCCTGGCCGGGAGTGCAGTGGCACGCGGCTTGTCACACTCAGCCCAGCCCCCTGTCTGGGAGTGCAGGGCCGCGCGGCTTGCCGCGCTCGGCCCGGGGCCAGAAGGGCGGGGCCAATGGCCCCGCCCCCCAGCCCAAGCTTGCGCGCCGGATGAAAATGGCCGGCGGGCCACATGTGGCCCGCGGACCGTAGTTTGCCCACCCCTGTAATAGGGGGTTTACTATAGACCACAAAATCAGAAAAGGAGGTGTATTAGTGTTACTAGAACAAATAACAGAAATGTCCAAAACACAGGCATCCTCTAACCAGCACATAGCAATGTTACAGGATGATAGGAAATGGCAAACTAGATCAGGCCAGTTTTAAGCTAGTTTAGTATCTTTTCTTGAAAAGGGGATGAACAATAGCTGCTTCTAAGGAAGGTAGAGGAATTCTCAGGATGGACAATTATGGAATAACCTACCCATAAAGGAAGTTTCTTCCTAGCCCCTATCAATTAGTGATTATCTTATTCACTGAAGAATTTATCTCTCTTATATCTTTAATCCAAATTAATATAACTGGAAATGTTCTTACTAAGCATATAAATGTCCAGTCTTTCTTGAATCTTGCTAAAGGCTTGGATTCAATTTATCTTATGGCAGTAAATTCCCTGTATTATTTATAAACTGTGTAAAAAAGTATTTCTTTTTAACAAATTTAAATGTGTTGCCTTTCATTTATACTGGATGTCCAATGTTCTTGCAGTATGAGGAGTGACTGATTAATCTTAGCTGTATAGTTATTAGTTTACATACCTCTATGGTGTCCATTTTTATTTGTCTTCTCTTTAAATTAGTTATAATCTTTTCAGTCACTCTCATATGAAATTCTTTCCATGTCTCTAACAATTTTAAATGTTTGTCTTTGGAATATCTGATAGAATATCTACATCTGCTATATGTTTTTTTGGATATGGTGACCAGGACTGAATGTAATATTCAAGAGGTGGGTATACCATACTCTTACAAAATATCCTTATAATATTTTCAGTATTATTTTCAACCTCATGTTTATACATAGTACTGTTAGTTATGCTTCTTTTACTACTGCTGCACAGTGAATAGAGATGTTCATTAAGTGACCCATGGATGTTTTTCCTTAGTTTCTGTAGAGAATTTAGAAGCCCATGAATGTGTATAAGCAGTTCAAATTATCCCTTCTATGCATATTACTTTGCATTTGTCAATACTGAATTTAATCTGCCAATTTGCTGATCGTTCACCTAGCTTTGTTAGTTCTCTCTGAAGTTCTTTACATCTTCTCTAGTCTTCATTATCTGAATAATTTTGTCATCTCTACTGTAGATTTTGTCATGTTAGTGTTTATCCTCTTTTCCTGATCATTAATAAATTTATTAAACAACATCAGTGCTGGTAGTGCATCTTGAGGTACCCTGCTACTAAAATATTGCCATGTTGAAAATTTACCATTTATTCCTACTATTTATTTTCTGTCAGCCATTTTTTAATTAGAAATTAAATTAAATTTAAAAACTATTAAAACAGCTATATATTTGGTCAAAAATTGGGGAAATAAGGAAAATGGAGTCAAAATATCCTGGTTATTTCTTTAATTTTGAAATTTTGAAATTCAATATTTTGTTAAAATTTTCAGTTTTGAAAAATTTGGATCAGATCTATTTCTACTCCATGTAGGGTGACCAGACAGCAAGTGTAAAAAATTGGGACAGGCAGTGAGGGGTAATAGGAGTCTTTATAAGAAAAAGCCCCCAAAATCAGGACTGTCCCTACAAAATTGGGACATCTGGTCACCCTAACTCCATGAGAACACTTTATCTCTCAAGCCATAATTACTCAGGTTCTTTAATAGCCTTTTTCAAAGGATTTGTAAATGGGGTTTTGAAAATCCACATAAATTATGTCAATCAGTTTTCCTTTACCTATGACTTTCCTGACAGATGCAAAATAGTCCAGAAGACTGGAGAGAGATGTTATTCCTTCACAGGTTGTGCTGAGTAATTCCTCTTGTGTCATATTCATCTACATGTTTTGTAACTCTAGCTTAAATTATTTCTTATTACTGAAATAATGCTCACTATTTTGAAATTACTAGGATTATCACAACTGGCTATTTAAAATATAAAACACTCCAGTCCTCTAATATAGCTGCTCATTTTAATGAGATTACTGATTTTTATTAGTTGCCCATCCCTTCAGAACTCAGGGATGTATCTTCTGGTCCTGGTGACCTGTTTTTATTTAATTTGCAGATGTGTTCCAGCACTTCTTCTTTTGATGCCCCTCTAACAAAGCCTCATATTTATTACCTGAGAAGAAAAGGTGAGGGATAGGTATCTTCTCAAACTTATGTGTACAAAAGACTGATGGAAAGAAGTAATTTATTTTCCTTGCAGTGCCTCTTTATCCTCTTTAACTTCCCTCATTATGCACAAGTAGCCCAATGGACCTACTGATTTTTCTGCTGGTTTCTTAATACTTACAGGATTTCTTGTTTATTTTTATGTCTCTGGTTACACTGCTCTACAGCAAAAATGCTTCTGAAATAAATGTAGTCAAACTTTACTAATTCTGGGTC
>ML677396.1:19044724-19118268 GCA_007922305.1 Dermatemys mawii | reverse complement strand
AAACAGTAGCCAATCAGTTGTTTTAATTGTCATATTTGTATTCAGCACATCAAAATACATAATAAATATAACATTTTATCTCTGAAGCAGACAACTTCTAAAAAATTGTAGACCAGTGTTATTGGCAGGAGAAAAAATTTTTTTGTAGCGATAATCAAGATGGCCCATTTCAAACAGTTGACATGAAGGTATGAGTAACAATAGGGGAAAATTAACATGAGGAAATAGATTTCAGTGTGTTCAATGACCCAGCCACTCCCAGTCTTTATTCAAGCCTAATTTAATGGTTTCCATTTGCAAATTAATTCCATTTCAGCAATTTCTCATTGGAGTCTGTTTTTGAAGGTTCTTTTGTTGAAGAATTGCCACTTTTAGGTCAGTTACTGAGTGGTCAGAGAGGTTGAAGTGTTGTCCTACTGGTTTTTGAATGTTATGATTCCTGATGTCAGATTTGTGTCCATTTAGTCTTTTGTGTTGAGACTGTCAGGTTTGGCCAATGTACATGCTGGCACATGATGGCATTTATTACATTGGTAGATGTGCAGGTGAATGAGCCCCTGATGGCGTGGCTGATGTGATTAGGTCCTATGATGATGTCACTTGAATAGATATGTGGACAGAGTTGGCACCAGGCTTTGTTGCAAGAATAGGTTCCTGCACTGGTGTTTCTGTTGTGTGGTGTTTGGTTGATGGTGAGTATTTGCTTCAGGTTAGGGGGGCTGTCTGTAAATGAGGACTGGTCTTGTCTCCCAAGATCTGTAAGAGTGAGGGATCGTCCTCCAGGATAAGTTGTAGATCTTTGATGATGTGCTGGAGAGGTTTTAGTTGGAGGCTGATGGTGACGGCTAGTAGCATTCTGTTACTTTCTTTGTTGGGCCTGTCCTGTAGCAGGTGACTTCTGGGTACTCTTCTGGCTCTGTCAATTTGTTTCTTCACTTCAGCAGGTGGGTACTGGAGTTTTAAGAACGCTTGATAGAGATCTTGTAGGTGTTTGTCTCTGTCTGAGGGATTGGAGCAAATATAGTTGTATCTTAGAGCTTGGCTGTAGACAATGGATCATGTGATGTGTCCTGGATGGGAGCTGGAAGCATGTAGGTAAGTATAGCGGTCTATAGGTTTCCGGTATAGGGTTGTGTTTACGTAACAATCGCCTATGAGCACTGTAGTGTCCAGGAAGTGGATCACTTGTGTGGATTGGTCCAGGCTGAGGTTGATGGTGGGATGGAAATTGTTGAAATCATGGTGGATGTATGTTCCCCTCTATACATCTGATGAAGTGGGTTTTAGCACACAAAAGCTTATGCCCAAATAAATTTGTTAAACTCTAAGGTGCCACAAGTACTTCTCATTCTTTTTGAGGACATTGCTTGTTAGCCCTACACCACATGGTGGTGCTGTTGATTCCAGATTGCTCTCAGGCCCAATGATTTGTGCCATGCAGAGGTTCCGACCCACCTGAGAAGCCATGCATATGCTTGTGCTGCCTGTCTAATGAGAACAAAACTCCTGGGTTGTGACTAACTGGAAAGAATTGTAGAAGGAGTGCATGTGCAAGATCCACTCAGCTTCTTCTGGAGTCAGTAATATCGGGTTTTTTATTTGTATCAAAAACAATTAGAATAATATATTTAAAGTAATGTTTAATCAATTTTATTAAAGTTCTCCTCACCTTCCATATACCACTATTGAGTCAATCTGAGCATGATGCTGTAGACTGAAATACTCAATAGAATAAAAATAATATAGCACCCTCCAAAATATAAATCAGGTAAGTAGATTCATAAATTGAAACAGGATGGGCCTTAATGTCTGATTTTAACTTGAGACATGTATGCACACACAGAGGAACAAAGAGAAATCAATTTCAAAATCTCAACTTTATTACAGAATGCATGAACGGTAACTGAAAAAGGACATTTCAATTCCCACACATCAGCATTTCTGACACTTCACATTTGCATATTCTGTAGTCTCATGGTCTTGCTTAGTTAGGAATAGAGCTGTTTCTTTTACTCCGTCCTGCAATGTATACACACAGTTTTAAGGAACTTCTTGCCTGATAAGCCAATGACCACATAAGTTCACTCTTCAGCCAAATTTAAGGTTGACATACTCAGGATTTGTCATAGGCAAGATCACATATTATCAACCTCATGTCTGAAATATCTCAGGGTAGAACATGTGCCACCAAAGTTGTTCGCTAGATCGTTTCTAAGGATTTACTGAACCAACAGTTATTCAAGAGCAGTTAGTCAGCTGTTCGTCAATCTCTATACTTATGGCATATTGACTTATGGCATTAGATACTCCATCGCCATAGAATTTAGGTACCATCCGGATTTTAAAAATAGAAATGATGATAACAATCTCTAGAGAGATAAGGTAAGTGAAGTAATATCTTTTATTGGACCAACTTCTGTTGGTGAGAGAGACAAGCTTTGAAGTTACACTGAGGTCTTCTTCAGATCTGGGAAAGGTACTCAGAGTGTCACAGCTAAATACTAGATTGAAGAGATAAGTTAGGATAAGTAGTTCATACATATCATATTCTAAGGGACCATTGAAAGTAAAATGGCCCATTAAAATCCCTGGTCATAGGACAAAAAGGGGGTTTAGTGAATTACAGATTATTATAACAAACCAAAACAATCTCTCTCTCTTATTTTCCTACATACCTGTGAACTAGGGTGATTAATTTTATATGTTATTTTTAATGCATTTATTTATTTTAGTGCTTATCTGTGTATAAAAGAAGATTATTCAGGGAAAGCCAAGTAAAAAAGATGAGTTTTGCATTTAGTTCTGAAAGCAATAAGGTCCATAGTCATTCTTATAATTTCAGATAGTCAATTTTGCTACTTTCAGACCTAGGCAGGTAGAGAGTGGTGGCTGCTGGCCCGGAACTCAGCTTTGAAGGCAGAGTCACTGCCAGCTCAGCACAGGAGTAAGGATGGCATGGTATGGTATTGCTACCATTACTTCTGCACTGCTGACTGTAGAGCTGAGCCCTCAGTCAGCAGCAGCCGCTCTCCGTCCACCCAGCTCTGAAGTCATCAGGGTAGAAGTAAGGGTGGTGTGGTATGGTATTGCCACCCTTACTTCTGTGCAGATGCTGGTGGACTGCTGCCTTCAGAGCTGGGTGTCCGGCTAATAACCTCTGCACTCCGGCTGCCCAGCTCTGATAGCAGTGCAGTAATAAGGGTGGCAATACCATGACCCTCCCCTAAAATAACCTTGTGACCCCCTGCAACTGTCTTTTGGGTCATGACCCCCAATTTAAGAAATGCTGGTCTCCCCCATGAAATCTCTATAGTATAGGGTGAAAGCACACAAAAGACCAGATTTAATGGGAGACCAGCTTTCACAGTCTGTGACGCATTTTTCATGGCCATGAATTTGGTAGGGCCCTATCTATATGTCCAAAATATGTTCTTTTGGCTGATACCAAATACTTTTGTATATACTTTTGTATATACTGAAGTGACAAAGAATCCTGTGGCACCTTAAAGACTAACTAAAGTATTAGAGCATAAGCTTTCCTGGGCTACTACCCACTTCTGCAATTCCAGACTAACACGGCTACCCCTCTGACTCTTGGTATATACTGACGTGTATTTCTTCTTAAAATCTTTAAGTGTTGCCAACTCTCACAATTGTATTGATTTTGCAGGGTTGCCAGTTTTGGTTGGATGTATTCCTGGAGGTTTCATCACATGACATAATCTTTAATTAAATATTAATCTTTAATTCCTGGAGACTCCAGGGCAATCCTGGAGGGTTGGCAACTCTATTTTGGTAGTCTTGGAATCATGTGATTATGTGCAAATTTCAGCTTCCATTTTAAAAGGTAAATTTCCAGTCCTCATGATTATGGAGAAACACCTGAAAAAAAAGAAACCTAAAAGCTTAAAACCCAGCAAGCAAGTAAAAAGAACCCTAAATTTCATATTTTTAAAAAAGAACATGTATATTAAACCAGTCTCACAGTTCTTCGGGAAGGTGGGAGAAGCCTGACTTATGTTTTTTGAATTTTTAGGGTTGGCAATACAGGTAACATTTGCTGCAGTTGTTGATTTGTTTAAGTCATGGATGGAAGAAGCTGCCTAAAGATCTTGAAATTGCAGATGTGGACATCAAGGGAATTTTCATAATATGTTAAATAAATGATGATGCAAACTACAGAATTACATAGAGAAGAGAGGAAAAAAACGTATTTCCTCACTGGGATGCTATTGAACTTTTAGAGCCATAAAACAAAGAGTTTAGAGGGAGACATTTTCTTAGCTTCCTTATATAAATAACCCACTGGTTATTGTTAACAAAGGATTCTATAGAGGGGGAAGAAATGGTCTGTTGAGAGACAGTAACCCTAGGAAATGTTCCCTATATTTAGATTTCCTTTCACTATAAAGCAGAGGGTTCATTTCAGGTCAATTATACCTTGCTCTTTAGGGGAAGGAGTCTGCAGCATGGCTATTTATATTAAGGAATTTTGTGAGCTTGAGTTACAGCTCTTCGTATAATCATAGGTTTTAGAAATAAAAGTAGATATTTCTTACTCCTTTGTGAGTGGGGCATGAAAAGGTCATTCAGTGTATGGTACTTCAAAGACTGCAAAAGGAAATATATTTTACCAGTTACTTACAGGTTACTTACTATACAGGAAGTATGCATAATATTGCCGCACGACTATGCAGAACTGGGAGGAAAGGGGTTTATTTTATATTTAAGATCTAGTTAAATTTGTTTTATTTTTATAATAATAAAAAGTTAATCACAGATACTGGGTTGTATAAGAACAGCATGGGACAGACATCAGACTTGCAATAATGAACAATATCTTTAAAAAAGAAGTCTCCTGACAATGTAGTAACCCTTCTCTTCAGATATACAATGTAACAGGGAAGGTTTTGTATTTTTGTGTATGTACCTTATACAAAATCTGCCAGTACAAAATAATGAATCCATCTTTGTCAGAATCAGAAATGAGAGAGAGTTCAGAAGGAGACGCAAATTGCCCGAATTTTGGTCCCTCTTTGACAAGTTAATTCCCTTGAAGTCCTAATCTAGGAAATTATAGTAACATGTATGATCATTTTCTGGTGGGTGATTCATCATTAATCACTGCTCTACAGCCAAAATGCTTCTGAAATAAATGTAGTCAAACTTTACTAATTCTGGGTCACTGAGAACGAAAATGATGCTTAAAATTGTTGATTGGCTCTAGTTTTCAAGATATGCTATTGGGACAGTATATACAACCCTTGACATGGGAATGGTGGAGGATAAGTGAGTTATAAAGGGAAGGGATCTCAATTTAAACCAGAAATGACTAAAATACATCTTTGACTGGATCTATGAATAAATCTATGACTGGGTTTGGACAGTACTTGCTTTTTAGGCAAAACAATGAATGATGCAATCTGAAGCTGGTATTGCGTCATACAGGATATGAATTGCATCATGTTATTCCTAGAAGTCACGGATGATGCAATCATAACGAAGCTTACATCACTCTGCTGAACAAATTGCCCTATCTCAGCTCTAGAAATCATACAGTGTCGTGCTCTCTTATTTGTCAATGTTTGATTTTGCAAAGGGACACATTTCTGTTTACCCAAAGTGAGCAGAGATGCCTCGTACTTGTGTGAACAGTGCAGATAACTTCTGCTATGTTTGTGGTGAAGTGACTTTTGCATCACAAAAGCGCAGTATAACCACTGTGGTTAAGAAAGCCTATCAACTTTATTTTGGCTGCAAAATTGGAGATCAGGACAAAAGGTGGGCCCCACACATATGCTGCAACACTTGTGCAACAAATCTTCGCCAGTGGTTGAACAGGAAAAGGAAATCTATGCCTTTTGCGGTGCCAATGATTTGGAGAGAGCCAACAGATCATACCAGCAATTGTTACTTCTGCATGGTGCCTCCAGTTGGGAAAGGTGTGTCAAAGAAGAAAAAGCGGACTGTGCATTATCCAAACATTCCATCAGCTATACGCCCAATACCCCACGGAGAAGGACTGCCGGTTCCTGATGCACCAGAATCATTCTCACTTGAGTCAGACGAGGAAGAGGAAGAGGATGAAACTTCTGGTCCTGAGCCATCAATGTCACAGGACCCACATTTTCTCCCATCCTCCTCCTCTGAACTGCACCTCATAACGCAAGCTGAACTGAATGACCATGTCAGGGATTTGGAACTACCCAAGAGGAAGGCAGAGCTGTTGGGCTCCAGACTACAGCAGTGGAATGTCCTGGCAGGTGATGTTAGGGTTTCCATGTTCCGTGACCGTCAAAAGGATCTTGTCCCATTCTTCTTCATGGAAGGTGATCTTGTAGCCTGCAACAACATCGATGGTGTGATGGCAGCCCTCAACATCGTTCAAGATCCAGATGAGTGGAGACTCTTCATTGATTCATCGAAGACGAGTCTTAAAGCTGTTTTGCTGCATAATGGCAATGTTTTGCCATCAATTCCAGTTGGTCATGCAGTCCCTATGAAGGAAACCTATGACAACATGAAACAACTTTTGAGGTGCATAAACTATGACCAACATCAGTGGCAGCTTTGTGGCGATTTGAAGGTTGTTGCTCTCTTGCTTGGTCTGCAGACTGGATACTCAAAGTACTGCTGTTTTCTCTGCGAATGGGATAGTCGTGCAAGAGATTCCCACTACATCAAGAAAGATTGGCCACTCCGACAGTCATTGGAGCCTGGGAGGAAAAGTGTTCAGCATCCACCACTTGTTGAATCGAGGAAGATTTTGATACCACCCTTACACATCAAGCTGGGTCTGATGAAGAACTTTGTCAAGGCCATTGACAAAACACAAGCAGCTTTCAAGTACCTCCGTGGAAAATTTCCAAGGTTAAGTGAAGCTAAGATAAAGGAAGGTGTCTTTGTTGGTCCTCAGATTCGTGAACTTCTTCGAGATGATGCATTTGACCATGCACTGCGTGGCAAGGAAAAGACGGCATGGAAAGCCTTCCAGTCAGTGGCAATACATTTTCTCGGAAACAACCAGGCAGACAAGTACAGGTTGTTGGTGGAAAACCTCCTCAAGGCATACAAAAGCCTTGGTTGCAACATGTCACTAAAAATACATTTTTTGCACTCTCATCTAGATTTTTTTCCACCGAACTGCGGAGCAGTGAGCGACGAGCAGGGCGAGCGATTTCACCAGGACATTGCAACAATGAAGAAACGCTCTCAGGGCAAATGGAGCCCATCAATGCTTGCAGACTATTGCTGGACAGTGACAAGAGATGCTCCATTTAATGAATACAAGAGACAAGCCAAGAAGCGCCAAGTAGGCACTGAATAGGACTAAACTATGTACATAACAGTTTTTTGCCTTTTGTTTCATAATACATTTTATTTATATAACCCTTTTGCTGATTTTTAAAGTGTTACATAAACAGGACAGGTGAAATATTATCATGTAAAGCAACCATAAACACATGAAAAGACCTAGGTTTACAATTTATGATTAAAACTCTACTATCTACACAATATACATAGACATAAAATGTAAAAACTTAAATATCTTAGAAACAGTAGCCAATCAGTTGTTTTAATTGTCATATTTGTATTCAGCACATCAAAATACATAATAAATATCACATTTTATCTCTGAAGCAGACGACTTCTAAAAAATTGTAGACCAGTGTTATTATAGGGTATTTTATTACCAATTCTAAGTCTTCTGTGTAATTTAGCTTGTAAATTTTAACAAAAAAAAGTCTGCAACTGTCTATGGAGCATTTATATGGCAACCCATTGATAACTGGTAGTGATTGCGTGGAAGGTGTTTTCTATATTTATCCAACAGAAGTCAATTGAATATCTAAATCCAAACAAATAAGGTGCATAAGAAGGCACAGGGGAATCAGACCCATTTTAAAGTATTTTAGTAATACTCTCTCCTCTATAGAGTGAGAGGAGAAGAGAGATCCTATTGTTTGAATTTATGTATTTTAGGATCTGAGTTTAGTAATGTAGTCTAAGGAACCAGACTTCTTGATTCTAAAGTGCTGTCAGGCACGCTGTCTATACACTGTAGCATTAAGCTTGGATGGGTGTGCGGATTAGCAAGAATGATTTTAACTGAGGTTTCTGGGACAGAGCTGTACCAAAGTAGTGTACCCAAAATTAATTTACTTAAAAAGCAAACATTACAGTCCAGGAGTCTGCTAACTCATGGTGGCCAGATCTGCTTAGTTAAATTTGTGGTGCACTGAGAGGCAAGGTAGGTCCACACTACACAGCTGTGTGTCAATGGTCATAGACAAATTAGGACTTGGGGAGGATTTAGGCCCCAACCCTCCCAGAATTAGTAATTGCATTAATAAATAAAGGAAACATTGAGTTTGGGACAGAAACTAACTCTCATCCCAGATAAAAAAAGTTGTCTACATTCCCACATGATATCATTTGATGGCATCCCACAGAATACTATGTACACTGAAAAATTAGACATAATACTATAAAAATGGAGTCAGTGAGCAGTTATTTCATAACTGAGACCAGAAGTATTTCTGTGAGATCCACAATCAGAGAAGTATTTCTGTAAGGTTCACAGTCATAGCAAAATGTGACCATTTTGATAGAAAAAAACAATGGAATATCAACATTTAAAAAATTTCATCTGCAAGAGAGAATGCTACCATTTAATAGGAAACAAAGTTGGCCATGAAAAATAATTATGTAAAAAAGGGCAGAAATAAAAATGGGAGACAATGGGAAAAATCAACAATAATAAGTGGCCCCTATCATCTGAGGATAAAGTTATAAACGTTCATTGATTAAGCATCACGACACCTCTATTAAGTAGGTAAATATTTCTAGTCCCATGTTATAGACAGATAAATTAGCGTACAGAAAAGTTAAGGCCCAAATTTCAAAAGTGTCCATTAATTTTGGGTGCTTCCTTTTCTCAGTATCCAACTTGAAACAGTCACGATCTGATTTACAGAGGTGCTCGGTACCTACAGCTTCCATTTCCTTTCAGTCTAGGGGCCTGATCCAAAGCCCATTGAAGTGACAGAAAGATTCATATTGACTTCAATGGGCTTTGGATCAGGCCCTTAGGGATTTTTTCCAGGGTCACACAGCAATTCAGTAGCAGAGCGATAAATTCAGTTCAGGAACCTTGACTTCTAATCCCTCATGCTAACCACTTCAATAGATTTCAGATTAAGTGAAATTAAATATATTATACATTGCACACAGTACACATATCTGTTTAGATGACACAGAGACATAAATGACTAAAATAAAATCATATAAATGCTTAACTTAGAAATAGGGATGGCTGTGGATTGGGAGATGGCCAGCCTAATTCTTATTTTAGGAGACGTACAAAGGTTTTTTGACACTATCCAGCCATACAATGTCATTCAAAGGTATGTTCTTAACCAGAAGAACTATTGTAAATCACAGTAATGGGCTTTGATGATATCTCACAATAAATCCACTGGGTACACTAGGATTTCTAAGTAATAAATACTACTTTATTAAAATTGAGATCTCAATCTTTTTTCATAATAAAAATAACAGATTAATCAGTAAATGGTGCTGTTTTCAACCTGAGTCAGTGTATGACTAGACAAGAACTGTGCTCTCTGCAGGAAGTTATATCTAGATGTATTTGTCCAATCTGAAGTTGGTGTTTTAATAGAAATTAGAGATGGGCTCATGTTGTAAAATTCAAAATCAATCTAACCTGACTCAGAGCTCACAGGTGCTTAGGAGAACAACATTGTTTATTCTGTTATGATACAAAACCCAGCCCCCCAGCCCGAACGGTCTCTGAAAAAGGGAATATCTTTTTTATTACTTATCTCTACCATGCCTATAATAACAGGGTTCTTTGCAGAGGTTCTTAGGTGCTACCATAATAGAAATACATAATCATGGTGATAGCATGACTCCAGGAAATCTCCATAAAGGGGAGCCTTACAGGGATTTTTTCCTCCACTCCTGCAAGTATTTCCATGGGAAGGTGATCTGGGTTTGGGATATTATACAAATATCAGTGTTATTTTGTGATTAAGAAGGAAGCTGTCTTATCTGACAGATATTTTTGGCTTTCCTTTTTGTTTTAATTCCCAGGTTTTTCATTTTGACTGCTGTTTGGTGACCCTGATTTACATAGCACTTAGAGTATTGCTTGAGAGTGAAGAAATAGGTCTGTATTCTACAAGAAACTTTCATTTCCCTTTGCTCTTTCCTTTTGTTCACAACAGGAGCCTTAATCCCCCAGGTGCTATACATCCACGCTTGATTCTGCTCCCATTGAATTCAATGGGAGTTTTGCCAGTGATTTCTAAAGGAGCAGGACCAGACACTCATCACACCTTGTACTTCCTACCATGGAGAGGTGTCTATTATCAAGGGAAACTGTAAGCCTTCTCCAGAAACAAATATGTTGTGGAATTTCCTAAGAAGAAATCTAGTTTAAGTCAGAAAAGAACTCTTCCTTTCATTGCAAGCTTATGCTTGGCATTGCTGACTACATAGTCACATTAGGCTCTGTTTGATTCTTGCAGTATGGGTCTGACAAGATGATTGCCCATCTTGGATTTCCTGGACTATATGATTTCAGCATATGTAACAGACATTCCCTACACTTTAGATTCGAAATAAATCTGTTATTTTTCTGAGATTTATTTATTTATTTTGCTGAGACTAAACAAGTCCAGTTCCCTCGGCCTCTCCTCATAAGTCATGTACCCCAGCCCTCTGATAATTTTCGTTGCCCTCAGCTGGACTCTCTCCAATTTGTCCACTCCTTTCTGTAGTCAGGGGCCCAAAACTGAACACAATACTCCAGATGTGGCCTCACCAGTGCCAAATAGAGGGGAATAATCACTTCCCTCTATCTGCTGGCAATGCTCCTACTAATGCAGCCCAATATGCCATTAGCCTTCTTGGCAACAAGGGCACACTGCTGACTCATAACTATCTTTTCATCCAGTGGTAATCCCCAGGTCCTTTTCTGCAGAACTGCTGCTTAGCACTTCTCTATCTCAGAAGCTTAAGAGCCTGATCCTGCAAAGTGGTAGGTGGCCACAATTCCTACTGAAGAGTCCATGGAAGTTTTGTGTGCTCAACACCTCACAGCAGGTGCTTAGTTCTTTGCAGAAATGGGCCCTTAGAGATTAAATACAAGTTTAACTCTAATACTAAATAATGTTGTATAGTATAGTATTATACTCCAAGAAAAATAAAAAAGTTGTGCAGTTAGCACTCTATTGTCCAACTGATAATGATGTTAAAGCTCTATGTTGTGTAGTGAAATACACTATTTTCTTATGCTAAAGTTAGCACCTATATAATGGAACAATCTCTATAATTTATATGAATATAATTTCATTTTAAATTTCATTCATATTGGAAAACACATTAATTGTTTTATGATGCTGCAGTCCCAAAATCATTACTTCAGAGGTATCTATTGTTTTCAATGGTACATCATGTGTTTGAATAGAAACTCGTATCTGTGTGCTTTCCTTTGACATTCTCCATGAGAAGCAAGGTGGTTAAGGGACCTAAAGGAAAACAGTAGATTATTTATTCTTCCTGAAAAATACTGATATAGAAAAGGAATAATAAATTTACATTTTTAAAGCATTTTACAAGGTTATTTATGTAGATTAGAGTTTCATATTCTGAAGTAATAAAATAGGAACTCCTGGGCTTCACCATAATGTCTTTTGGCTCAATGTATCCAAAGCTAATATCTTTGTACACAATGAGAAGAGCTTTCACCCGAAAATCCCATAATCTCTATCTGTTTGATGCCTCACTTTCATCTTTGTTCCTCCATATCTCCCAGATCTGTAAATCTTCCTCTCATTGTGTATCTGTACCTGATGCTATTTTGATTATTCCTATGCAAAAATGTTATTTATATCCTCATCTCTCATTTTGACTGTTTGTACCTTCTTCTATATTCCCCAAAACATATTTGCAACATTTCAGTCTGCTCAAATTATAGATCATTGTTTCTTCACTTATAACAGAAAACAAGTATATATTACCTAATTCCTATCAACTTCTATAGTTACAGATGTTGCAAGGCGTCAACTTCTCTCTCCAATTGTAAATAATCCACATCAAATGTACAATAGGGCATTGTGAAAAGGTTTTTCTTTTTCTGACGCATCAGGTACAGGCTACTGTTGGAGGCAGTATACAGCGCTAGATTGGTCAATGAGCTAATCCATAATAGTGAGGCATATCATGTCATAAAGAGATTTCCAAGTTTGAGGATGACACAACAACTTGCATTTGACAGAAATCAGATGTTGAAAGATATCTGCCAATTTGGCAAGAAAAGAGTAAGTATGTGCATATGGGTCCACGTTTGTGTTAAAGAGAGAGCTAAAGCACGTCAGACTTACTTTACAGATTAACAATGCAATTATTGTTATATATTGTACAACCATACAGTTTAATCAAAATTATAGCAGAGGTCATAGTACTCTGGATCATATAGATGAAGTTGTGCTTTATGGTTAAGTTTGTCTCATAATCTCAGCTGAGATTTAGACAAGCTGCAGCCTGGACAAAACAGACTTGGTTAAATGAAATCACAGAATTTTACATCATTTCATCCCAGAAACAGGTAAGAAAGAGACAAGACCTTTTTTTTTGCCAGAAGCACAACCCAGTTTTGCAGATCCATTAAGTCTGAATATTTCTGATAAGCTTTGGATAAGTTTGCAAACTGTGGTGGATGTTTGCCCCATCCTTCAGCTACTGATATATTTGGAGGCATTTATAAGTGTGAGTTGTCCTCAATATTATTCAGTAAGTACTAGATTTTGTATGAAGGAATTAAAGCCTTTATAGTGAAAAAGAAAAAGCTGGTTCAAAAAGTTGAACATTTCATTTTCTGCCACTCCAGGTAGCTAAGGGTATGGTTACACTTACAAGATTATAGCGCTATTGGTTATAGCGGTCGCCTTATACAGCAATAATAATAGCGCTATTGTATGTCCACACTGAGATGCTCCAGCGTTATAGCATGGCCACATTTGCGGCACTTAATACGGCATTAAGAGCAGCGCATTAGGGCATGTATCCCACAGTACACCTCTTCCTGATCTGGCGCAATGCCTTGTGGTAGGGGGGGCGTCACTTGCGGGGCATTCTATATCCTGTCTGAACTATCCATGATGCTTTTTGGCATATCCCAGCAATCCCTGTGTTTCCTTCCACCTCCGGCGCCATCTTTCAAGGGTTTCAGCAAGGCACGCTCCGTCTTCCATTGTCGAGTGCTGCAATGAATCCAGAACTGCTGAGGAACATGCTGACGACTGTCGCCAGCACATCTCTGTGTGCAGTGGAGTTATTCCTTGACATGCAGGATGACAGTGATGAGTCTGAAGACGAGATCGAAGCAGTGAATGCATTTGACACGAAGCTTCTTGTCTCATTAACGGACATGCTCACGGCTGTTGAACGCCGCTTCTGGGCACGGGAAATGAGCACAGAGTGGTGGGATCGCATCGTCATGCAAGTCTGGGATGACGAGCAGTGGCTGCAAAACTTTCGAATGAGAAAAGCCACTTTCATGGGACTGTGTGCTGAACTCGCCCCTGCCCTGCGGCGCAAGGACACCAGACTGAGAGCTGCCCTCCCGGTGGAGAAGCGGGTGGCTATCGCGATCTGGAAGCTGGCTACACCAGACAGCTACCGATCGGTGGCCAACCAGTTTGGGGTTGGAAAGTTGACCGTTGGAGTTGTGCTGATGCAAGTGTGCAGGGCCATTAATCGCATCCTGCTACGAAAAATCGTGACTCTGGATAACGTGCATGACATCGTGGCTGGCTTTGAAGAAATGGGTTTCCCTAACTGTGGAGGGGCGATAGATGGGACCCATATACCTATTCTGGCGCCCGCTCACCTAGCTGAGGAGTACGTTAACCGAAAGGGGTACTTCTCCATGGTTCTCCAGGTGCTTGTGGATCACCGTGGGCGTTTTACTGACATTAACGCTGGCTGGTCTGGAAAGGTGCATGACGCATGCATCTTCCGCAACACCGGCCTGTTCATGAAGCTGCAAGCCGGGACTTTTTTCCCAGACCAGAGGATCCCCGTGGGGGAAGTGGAAATGCCCATAGTGATTCTTGGTGACCCTGCTTACCCTTTAATGCCCTGGCTCATGAAACCCTACACAGGGAGCCTGGACAGCAGTCAGGAAAGGTTCAACTACAGGCTTAGCCGGTGTCGAATGACTGTGGAGTGTGCTTTTGGGCGTCTCAAGGCGCGCTGGCACTGTCTTTATGGGAGGCTAGACTTGGCCGAGGGTAGTATCTCCGCGGTTATTTCCGCATGCTGTGCCCTACATAATCTTTGTGAGCGGAAGGGCGAAGGCTTCACTCAGGCATGGTCCTCGGAGGTTCAACGCCTGGAGGCCACATATGCCCAGCCAGAGAGCAGGGTTCTTGGAGGGGACCAGCGCGAGGCTGTTAGGATCAGGGAAGCCTTGAGGGAGTATTTTGAGGCTGAAAGCCAGTTCTAAAGTGAGGTGCAGATGGAGGGAGGGAGGGAGGGAGGGAGCATTCTTTTAACAGGAACAGGCATTTGCTTTTCTGTAGCCTGTAATAATGTATGTACACTTAATAAAGAAACCAATTTATTAAGAAGACAATTCATGTATTGAACAGGTACTTCGGTTGCTGAAAGAAAATATTGTGATGCATGTGAGGGGGAAGGCAGGGGAGGTGCAATGGGGGTGTCATGGGGTCAGTCAGAGATCGGAGTATGTCCGGGTCTCTGAGTCTCCAGTGCCCTCACAGTGGCCATGTCCCCCGAACCCCATTTGCGGAGGGCAGTAAGGCATGTTATTAGGGGTAGACTGCAGTGGATAATGGTCCGGGGTCTGGGGGTTGTTCGGTGAAGACAGAGGGGTTGGAGGCAGCTGTGGATGGTGATAACCATTTGGCTGATGATAGTGGCCTGGAGGGTACAGAGGCAAAGAAGGGGAAGGGAGCTGGGGCAAACGATAATTGGGGTGGTGGGTGCGGAGCTTCTCCTCCTGAAGGGTGACAAGCTGCTGCATAGTCTGCAATTGAAGCTGCAGTAATGAGAGCAGCTTGTCGGTGCTTTTCCGGCGGTGAATCGCGTTCTCCTTCCGCGCCTTCTCCCTCAGCTTGCTCTCATTCTCCCTCCACCTCTGTGCAACTCGATTCTCTGTTACAGCCTGTTGCATTACTTGCTGTACAAGATCCTCTTTGCTCCTTCGTGGCCGCTTCCTCAGTCGCCTGAGCCTCTCAGCTGTTGATAAGAGCGATGGCGAAGGGGTGAAGGACGACCCTTCTAAAATAAAAAGATACATTTAACAGTGGTTCCCTTGTAAAGAGCAGACATGCCTATCATTCCCCCGCATTCCCCGTTTGCCTGTCCCGCAGACAGCACAGATACAGCAACGGAGCCCCTGCCATGGTGAGTGGACTCCAGAGGCAAGGGAAATGATTTTTTCCCTGGCCAAGAACAGCTGTGCTGGGGGAGGGGGTGGGGAGTGCCGGTACGTTGCAGGAGCCACAGTGTGAGCAGCAGGCAGGGGGAAAGATTTCTTCCCTGCCCTGAAAAGCTGTGGCGGAGGAGGGGGTGGGGAGTGCCGGGAAGTGGCAGGAGCCCTACTCTGAACACTGTTCCAACATTCTCCGTAGGTGTTTGTCCTGGAAGATATCTCATTGCTTCGAGTCACTGAGGAGCAAAGGGAAGGGATTTTATTAAGATGCGGCTTCTGCCCAGGGCCATATGCAGCTTGCCTATGTGCAGCAATGCGCCCCCCACCCATTGTAGCACAGAGGCAGGGACTAGTGACCGGGACGGGGACCACGCTGGCTCTCCCAGGAAACCTGCACAGGCGCATTGCAAGTGCTCTTATTGAGACCTTTGAAGAGATTACTGATGATGACTACCGCGATGTGATAGACTACATCAATGCTCTATTCCACATGTAGGCAAGCATGCAAGCATCCCTTTCCACCCCAAGCTGCCTGCCTTCCCCATAGAAAAGCAGCTTTACCTCTGCAATGCACTGCTGAGCTGGCCCCTGCAACCGCCGGACACTGTGGCTGGCCGCCCTCCTCCTGGCTTTAGAGGAGAGCTCCTGGCTGCATGCCCCCCTGCCCTCCTCCTGGCTTGAGAAGAGCTCCAGGTGGAATGCCCCCCTCATCCCTTTCCACCCCAAGCTGCCAGCCTTCCCCATAGAAAAGCAGCTTTACCTCCGCAATCCGCTGCTGAGCTGGCCCCTGCAACCGCCGGACGCTGTGGCTGGCTGCCCTCCTGGGTTGAGAAGAGCTCCTGGCTGCATGTGTCCAGGGACTCCTCCGTGCCCTGGGTCGCTGCCGCCTCGTCCTCATCCTCCTCCTCTTCTTCATCCTCCTGGTCTTCGTCCTCCTCCTCACCCACCCCCTTCACGGGTGGGCTGGGAAGTGTCCGTGGTGGTCGATGGAGTGACCGTGGGATCACCACCAAGTATCGCGTGCAGCTCCTTATAAAATCTGCAAGTCACCGGGGCTGCCCCTGAGCGGCCGTTTGCCTCGCGGGCTTTGCGATACGCATTCCTAAGCTCCTTTACCTTAACACGGCACTGCAGAGTGTCCCGCTCATGGCCTCTTTCCTCCAAGGCCCGTGATATCTGCCCATAGGTGTCAAAATTCCTGCGGCTAGACCGCAGCTGAGACTGAACAGCCTCTTCTCCCCAACAGCTGATGAGGTCCAGCACCTCACTATTGCTCCATGCTGGGGATCGCCTATTGCGAGGAGGCATGGCACGTGGAGTCATGATGATCAATCAGAATGATCACCTGCAACGATTCCCTGAGACCACACCACGCAATCAATCAGATCAATGAGAATGATCACCTGCAAGGATTCCCTGAGAGCATGCCACGCTTGGCTGGAGCAAACAGGAAAGGGATTTTCAAATTTCCCTGGAACTTTAAAGGGCGGGTCTGACGTGTGGTCACCTGAGGACAGGACAAAAGAGTTTGCAAGTGATGACCAGAGTGGCTCGAACGGGAATTATGGGACAGGCTGGAGGCCAATTAATGCGCAGTGGGTGTCCACATTCTTCCTGTAGCGCTACAGCAGCTGCGCTACAGCCCTTATTCCCCATGAGGAGGTGGATTAATAATAGCACTATAACTCAGCGGTTATAGCGCTATTAGTGCCTTGCCAGTGTGGACAGGGAGGAGGTTATGGCGCTCGTGGGGGCTTTATAGCACTATAACGTGCCAGTGTAACCATGGCCTAAGATGTAACAGAGACTTTTTCCCAGTAAATTCAGGTCAGAGTATGCTTCAGAGGGCTTGTCAGTGAATGAGGAGAAGCAGTAATTATTTTCTCATGTATCTGTGGCCAGAAGTGCCCCAGGCACTCAACACAGGTTCTGCAACACTCACCCAAATCTGACCCAGAGCCTACAATATAGGCTCCTTAGCTCTCGAGGCAGTAAACTGAGCCTTTTCAGATAGTCTGGGTAGTATCCTAGGGCTTTCACCCATCCTTTCATTCCTGGATTATTTTCTTCTCTTTACAGGTCCCCTTCTGCTGCCCTTTCATTTGCTGTTAAATGGCTCATCTCTACTGGTAAGATTATTCACAGTTAATCAGCTCATCTATTCTGAGACAGTGACAATGCTGGTCTGTGAATATGCCAGCAGGCATTACTGTAACAGTTGTGTTGTGTGGTTAAACCCTTCCCTTTCCTGAGGGGCTCCACTGCATCACAAACATGATACAATTACCACCAAACTAGTGTGCTGGCTATAGACACTAATGCTGTCAGCAGAATTGTAAAAACTGCAATTTGTGTTATTTAATGAGCAGCTTGTTTACATAAATAAACCAGGTGAGGTGAAAAAAGTGATGCTCTACAGTATGGAACACAAGTGAATATTAGGCATATGGAAAGAAAATATTTCCACGTTTCTGTTTTTTCATAATCTTTTGGTTTGTCTTGTGTCCTCTCATTGTGAATAATGAGATAAGCTTTTCCCAGTCTTTTGGACAGGCACTAGTCCTGCTTTGAGCCGAGTTAGATGACATGATGGTCAAAATGCTAGCAGCTGGTCTACACTGGGACTTTTTCTGTTGTTACCACTCTAGGGGATTTTAAAGAAAAGCTCAGTGTAGACACAGCCAAAGTAAGGGCTCAATTAGTATCTTCTTGAAGTGCTGCTAACAAAATGGGTCAACAGAAGAAGTCAGCCAAACTCTTACATACATCTATAACAGAACCATTCTTTATAGAGATAAAACAAAGTTCATCCTTCCTGGCAAATATATTGAGTTGCCACTCACTATTTGTGACCTTTTTCTGTTATGTTGCTTATTTAAATACTGAAACATAACATAATTTCTCTACTTGCAATTTACATGTCAGAACTATGTTTACAATCAGAACCTACTTAAACCTGAAATCATTTGATCAATTTTAGACTGATTATTTTATACATTTAAATTGTGTGTGTGGCTTTGTCTGTTCCTTTCCTTCTACTACAAGCTCAAAAAACTAGTTTATAAATTTTAAAAATTTTAAAGGGTTTAGGGAGGGAGGTGTGAGAAGTTTTGAAGGTGGACTCCGAGACTTCCTTCTTGAGTTGTTCCAGCACAGTGCTGAAATAAATGAAAGCTATTTCAAAAAGATGTGACCTACCTCGGGCACACCATTAGTGAGGAGAGATTTACATTGTCAAAAAGACAATTTTAGATGTTTGGGTTTGTAAGTATTATAAAACCATTGGATAGGTTGAACAAGAAGAGAAAACCAAGCTGCAAGGCCTTAATCTGCTACTTCTCAGCAGAGAGGCAACAGTAAGTATTTAAGAATGCTTAGTGGTTTCCCCAAAAATAAATAAAAATAAAACCCTAATGGAGACAAACATTAGCAATATGCCTTTTGTTCTTACCAGATTTCGGCCCAAAGTGGGAATTCAGACTGACCCTGGATGGGTAAGTCAGGTTCAAAATACTTCTACCTGGCCGCTTGAGCTATCTGGCTGGTATGAAATGTTCAAGGCAACAAACCATGTTGGCTCCTCTGTCCATACAGGCTCAGTATAATTCTCTTGCCATGTAAGCCTTAGTGGTGCTCAGCAGCACAACTAACCAAAAAGCCAAAATCTCTCTGCCAATGTTTTAATTTGATTGCCCCCAAAGGGCTAGGTGCATGGACTCTGGAATAACTTTCAAGCATTTGAGACCCTGGAGTGATGATCTCAGCACTGGTTTGATCTCTCTGTGCACAAAAAATCATTGTCAAAACATGTCAACTTTAGAAAAAGCTGCTGGGGGGCTAGAGGGCCTGTACCTCAGGAACCCCTTGTTCATCATATGGCCCCAAATTTGGATTACTGATCAAACCCTGTGCCTCAATGAGATACACAAAATTTGAAGGCAATCTGAGTAACTGTGTGGATTTTAGACCACTTAGGCCTGGTTTAAACTATAGTTAGGTTGACATAAATTGCCTTTGTGTCAACCTATTTATGCATGTGCCTGCATTCAAATTTGTCTCCCACCAATGTAAGTGCCCCATTATGAAAATGCAGTAACACCACCTCCTCAAACAGCATTGAACTGTGATCAACATATAATGTGAGTGTAAACACTGAAGGACTATAAGGGATTATGGCAAGGGGAAAGTAGTATCATATAATGAAAATGCCAGGTTAATAGACTCTTTGGCCTTGCAGTCAAGAAAAGAAAGCACAGTGTTATAAACTAGGTTTTCAGAGGCTTGTATTTTGTGGTCCCCTTTTTACCATTTTTTGTTCATACAAAATACTCAACATGACAATAGTTCTCACTATCAACCTTTTGCTCCTCCAACTGGATCTCTGTAGCAGCTTTTCTCCCTGGGTCTCTGTTCTCCTCCTCAGGCAGTTTTCACCTGTCCCTCTTTGACTCTGTTGTCAGGATATTCTGATCTACACCTCATGACTTCCTTCAAAGCCCTCTTGCTCTAAGGCCCCAGCATGCTTTTTTAACCTAATTGTTGGTTAAGTGATCAATCACTGATGCACTGGCCTCTTCCCTCTTAAAGGGCTAGTGCTATCCTATGACAACACATTTCCTGGAATTTATTACATAGGTATTAGCCATTATGACTCAACCCATTATATCAGTTGCCCAGACCTCTTGTTCCAGTACATGAGGTCCAATTTTTAAATCTAATTTTTTCCATTTTTTGGATGTGTTCATGTTCTTTAGTCATTGTCTCTATTTGAGACCAATAAAGCTGTTTATTCAGGGTCTTCCAGACCTTAGAGTTTTTAGTATATCTAGTTTAATAACTGTTACATTTGAGCCAGTGTCCACAATTCCTGTACATTGCACATTTTCTATTACTCTCTTCAACAGTCCTATACTTATTACTGTTATTCGACTGACCAGATCTAAAAAAAGCAAAGAACAAAGTCCTCTTCCCCGCCCCAAAAAAACCCCCAACTTGTGAGGCTACTTCTTGTACCACCAACCTTTGCCCCTTCACCTTGGTGTCAGCCCGTTTTCACAAACTAGGTGAGGAACTATCTTTACAAACTTATGACACTCTGTTCTGGCTTGCCTTGCATTTATAACATTCCGTGTGTGTGTGTGTGTGTGTATGTGGGGAGGAGGGAACAAATCTTTTTCATAGCACCAGCATTTACAAGAATTATTTTCTTTCTTTTTTGTTATTGTCAATCTCTGTTAAGAATTTGTATAAGGGCTTGTGTATACACAAAAGTTGCATCTGTTTAACTATACTGGTATAGCTCACTAATATAGTTCAGATATAGTCAAAACCATACAAATCCCCCTGGTGTGTATGGAGTCATATAAAAGTGCCTTATGCCAGCATATCTATTCTTGTACAGGAAGGGGTATAACTATGTTCGTATAAGTTACCTTTATACCAGTATGACTGTGTCCACACAAGTGCCTTTATCACTATAATAATTTCAGTAAAAAAAATCACAATCCTAACTGAAATAGTTATTCTGGTAAAACTTTCAAGTGTAATGCAGACCTAATTGTTCAAAATGTCATGACTCAAATTAAAATCCTCTTTTTCATCATGTGTGTTAAATACAGATTTGTACTTACAGGGCTCATGTCAGAGATTTTCTGTTATTTTCACTAGCATCTTCTTTCTTTTCTGCTTGGCTGTTGCTTGGAAGGACTTCAGTGCTGTAGCAAATATCACCACTAAATAATGTTCTTGGTTTCCATTGGGTGATCTTAATTAGCAAAAGCATGTCAAGTTAAGCATCAATAAAATGGACCATTTCCAGTTTGTCCTGCCGTGGTATATGGATTTGCCAGACAACAATCTCATATGGCCCTCTGCCAGTTAAGGTGGGATCTCTTGTTCCCTTCTGCTCCTAGTCCTGGCCAGATTAGGTTGATGGTTGGCTCCAAATTGTTTCTGAAATCTCTTGATAAATTCAGTCTTTTTCTGGAGCATCATCAGATGTGGTGCACTAAAGTTAGTTATTAAAAACACACCCTCTTCATCTACCCCATCATTTATTTGAGATATGATGTTTAAGTTAGAATAAGAAGCCGCCCAGGAAGTTTTCCCTTCAATAGTCACTATTGTATTTTTTGTGTTGGCTTTTGTATTACTTGAACTGGGACTGTCTGATCCTTCCTAGCTGGAATATCTTGGTGTACAAACTGAGTTGAAAAGTTTGTAAATGTCCTATCTTGTCCAAGCGCTCTGGCTGGTGTGATTCCTTATTCCAGCAGCTGGTTTCCACAATGGTCTGCAGCCAATGGAGTTTCTTCTCTGGCTAATTTTCCAGCTCTTTAATTCCTTGCTGTAGCTCATCTCTTACTCTAATAAGTTCCAAGTTGCCAGAGCTTTCTGGGTATTTCCCATATCCTGGAAATGTATTTAGTCCACAGTTATCAAGTTGCCCAGTTTGCCAGTCTTTTATCCTGTTTGCCAGTCTTAACTGGGCATGCTGTAGATGGGTTTCAAAATCTGTCCAGACCCTTTCTAATTTTTGATCCAGCAGAAATTTTATTTTAAACTGAATGGATCTCATCTCTGCCTTCATTTCTTTCTAAAAGCCCTCCAGATTCTGTTTTATTTTCTTCCTTGGGTCTTGTTATTTCTTCTGGCCTGTTTATATTGCCTCTTGGACAGTTATGATTTCTGCAACTTCCTCTGCAATTTGTTGCATTTTGGTTCAACGGTAATCCCTGCTCACAATTTCTTTGTCCTTGGAAATGCTATCCTGTTTCCAAAACCAATGTTGCCTTTTAGGATGGGTTTTTCCAGTCCCCGTACCTGGGTGTGTGTGGGTAGTTTGTACCTATTGGAGGATGAGGGAATTCATCAATCCTTATTAATGAGATGATGAGTCTCTCTTTTGAGAGGAAGGTTCAGTCTCTATATATGGGAAATACAGTCTACTGGGGAGGGCGAAGCCCCTATTTACTGGACATTTTAGTGAAGAGAGGTCCTGGCCCTCATTCACAGGGTCTTGAAGATCGGGGTCTCGGCTGCTATTTATGTTGTGTTATGGAGGGACTCTGAACTATATTTACAGGGCATTTGTGGGCCTGGCCCCTTTCTGTGGGGTATTTGAGTGTCCAGGTCCTGTTTGCAGGCTGTTTTGTGATCAGGGTGAAGGTCAGTCTCAACCTCTTTTTCAGGATGTCCTGGTGGGGGCATCCGAGCCAATGTTTACAAGGTGTGCTAGAAGAGGAGCCCGGCTTCCGTTTCTGGGATGCTCTAGGTCTAGGGCAGTGTTTCTCAAAGACTGGTCTGTGAACCTGCACCGGTCCCTGTGTTTTCCCTAGCAATAGTGTCAGAAGGTTGCACGCCTGTCCGTTTGCAGGCTGGTATCAAAACGGTTGAGAAACTGCTCTGGGGGAGGGTCACTGCCTGGAACCCAGGGGTGATGGTGATGGTGGTGATGGTCCTGGCCACCTTTATGGAGTGTGGGGAGGTAGGTCCGGTTATGAGGTGTCTTAGGGGGAGGTATCCCGGTCCCTCTTTATGAGTGTCTCTGGCAGAGCTCTCTGAGGGGGCCGCCCCCTGTTTAAGGTTCCTAGTTCCCCTCAAGAATCGTTGAACGCGGCTGAACGTTGTGCGCGCGCTTGCTCTGCGTTGTTATGACAACACAGCCGCCGCGGCGAGCCAGGAAGCCAAGTCCTCGCGCTGCCCCTCCGAGGCCGTACTACAGTTCCCAGCAGCCTTTGCGCCACGCCGTGACTCTTCCTGGGCGACCCTGGCGCTGGCTGGGATGGAGTGAATCCGAGGGGCAGGCGGAGGAGAGAGCATAAGCCCACTGAGCCCCCCCACCCCCGCCTCGGGCCCATGCGGCCCCCCAGAGACCATGGGATCCAGGATCAAGTGAGTGCCCGCCCCGGGGGAGCCCCTCAGCCCAGCAGCTGGGTCTCTCAAGGGAGAGCAGGGCAGGGGAGAATGGGGGAGCCCCTCAGCCCTGTCTGCAGGCCCAAAGAGAGGGCGCGGGGAGACCCCCTGCCTAGCCTGCAGACCTCAGGAGAGGGGAGAGGAGGGCAAAGGGGGGAAGCCTCCTTGCCCAGCTCGCAGGCCCTAGGGGAGGGGAGCGTCCTCCCTCCCCGTATCTTCTTTGTGCCCTGCCTGAAGGATGGCCGCCTCCTTGCCGGGCTCAGAATGGTGGGTGTGTAGGGCCGGGCACCGAGGATGGGGGAGAAATCTGTCCGTTTGCAGGCCCGGGGAAGGGGGGAGGCAGCTCTCGCTGTTCACGTGCTAAGAGTGAGGGGGGGTAACTGGTGACAAGAGGCCTCTATCTTCCCTGCTTAGGATGGGTGTGTCCAGTCAAGGCTTGGGGGAAGGATTGAGCCCTCAGCTAGCAGGCCTAGAAAAATGAGAGGAGTGAATATGAATGAAGTGAGGGAGTGGACTTTAAGGGAAGGGCGGGATAGAGGTTGTGGGGAGTACTGGGTTGAAATTGCTGCTATCTCCCCTCCCTCTACAGTGAATGAACTGAGATTTTTAGAAAAGCTGAAGATCATAAATGTCCGAGAAGCAGATTTGTGCATGAGAAACCTCCTCTCATCCAGAGGGTGCTGACATAGTTGTGTACAGTAATAGTGGTGAATGGGGCTGATCAGGTGGCTCTGCTCTTATTTTTCAGAGCACTCTGGGTGATTGCTGTTCATCTCTCAGGGCACTTTCCTGTTCGGTTGCACAGGGTTCTAATTTGCCACCCCTCTTGTTAAGCATGTGCAAACATCAGGTAGCAGCAGCTACAGACTGGTCAGCTATTTTTGATCTATGGACAGCTAGGAGGTTGTACCCATTCTTGTGGCTACATATTGCAATTTTCATCTGTGTTTCTGTTACCTCAAGATTAGGTACTGCAGTATGTTCTACATAGGACTGCATATTAAATCTGTTCAGAAACTTCAGCTGCTACAGAGTTTGGTGACTTGCTTAAGTGATGTTTCCTTCTGCATGCTTATTGAACCTGTGCTCTACAAGCCTCTCTGACTACCTATTGATTTCTGGGTTGATTTTAAGATTTTGTTTTTGATTTAACACCTACTTGTCTAAAGGAAATATTGTTGGATTTGTAGTAAGCACAGGTGCCTGAACTGCAATCCCACTGATATGAGAGAGGGCTGGGTAACAGAGCATTCTGTTATGACCCCATGGCCTTTGGGACTCCCAGACCAAGTGGGAAAACAGACAAACTTGAGTTGTTGTCTTCAAGGTGTGATGCAAGACCCACTTCTCCCTCACCCTTATGGTGAGTGGTAGGGCTGGGTATTGATGGTATAGTGCTCTGGAGAAATTTTCTGGGGAGGTTAATATTTAGCTAATGTTGCTGGATAAATTGCTTTGATGTAATTGAGAGGTCTCTTTTATTGTATTTTACAAAAATTATCAGGGGTGCCCAAATAAAATGACAGACTTTAAAAATGATCTTAAAATGAATGCAGAATGAGGGAATCTCCATCCAAATGCATGAGACTTGGTAGGTCTGCTTGCTTCACAGCCTGCTGTGTAAATCACCCAAAGATTTTCTGTTAAACATACTCACTGAAGTAACTTTCACGTTTCTGCACAGTTTTGCAAGTCCTCTTTTCTGTTTACATTCCCACAGATTTATTACCAGTTCTCTGCAGAAAAATTAAGTTAATTGAAGTACCTTACAAATGGCTACTGTCCTTCAAAAGTGGTCAGCTTCTTTTTTGAAAAGCTAAAGTAGCCCCAACTCCTACCTCAGTTTCTTTTTCTTCTCTCTCCCTTCCCATTCCCCATCTTCTTCCCAGTAGCTCTTTCCTCACAAAAGAAAAAAGATTAGTTTATTAAATTAATGTGAATGTTTGCAGAGAATTTTCTATGGGTGTCTTAATTTTCTGAAATGCAAAAATTTCTCTGTTCAGGATCTCTGTTTTGTTTGGGTTGTGAGCATCTCTTTTGAAAGCATTTGTGTCAGGAGGATGTAATTGAAGATACTTTTCCTGCAAGGAAACAGCCAGTGATGTACTCATTTCTTTTCTAGGATCTGAAATTAACTAAACAAAGAAGAAAATTAATAGATTGTTTCAGATGCAGTTTTGGATTTCCTGCCACATGTGCAATATGGCTTTTGGAAAATAGGATTTTTAGACTTTAGTTTGGATAGTTCTTGATTGTGAAGTGCAAAAGGATGTAAAAGTAGTTAGTTATTTTGAGTTTATTACCAGTTAGACATTAAAACTTGTATGTTCAGACTTATAGTGGTAAATATTGGTTTTCTATACAAAGTTAAATAGAAAGTGTGGGATTTGGGTGAAAGAGGAGCATATTAAATATAGCTAGAGTAGTGATGTGTTGTACCTGAATAGCACAGGAGAAGACAATTTGCACAGAATACTGTGTAATTTTTGTTTAACCAGTGGATAGAGTAAGGAGAAATGTGAAAGAGACCAATAAATATTCAGTGGACTGTAAACTATCAGGAATGTTGTTCAGCAAGAAACAGAATTGGTTACAGAACCATGCAGAAACAGTTTAGGAAACAATTACTAAATAAACTTGCACTAGAATTGTGTTTTGTCTGACCTGAAAATTCCAGGACGTAAAGTTGATAGAGGGGCTAGAAGCAATAGAAAGTAATATGGGACTCTTTAAGTGGGCAGATGCAAAATGTTCTACAATGGCAAAAGGCAGTGCTGAGTGAAATGAAAGACTAAAAGAGAAACTGAAGTCTAACTAGTTCCATATCCTGTTGATATCCCTCAAAATATGTATGCAGGTAAGAGAACCTTTTTAAAGAGAATCAGTTCAGGGGTTTTAAGTGCTTTGACCTTGACCCGGATCCTAATTGCAGAATCACCATGGCAGGTTGCTTCTTAATAAGCAGTTTTCTTTTACATGTTGATGGAAACCAATAACATGGACTGTTATGAATGTAGAGATCAGAGGTTTACATCTATTAATTCAAATTAAAAATTTGTGATAAAATACAGTACAGTATCATGATATTTGAAACATGATGTCCTGATGCAGTTGTTGTTTTTCAGCATAAATGAGCTGTAAAGAGGTAATGAACATTTGGAGAAAATCAATTGGAATCAACTGTTGTCCAAATATGTCCTCTAGAAAAGTAACTTATGTGCAACAGGATACAATAATAATAAATTTAAACTTAACTATGAAAGTGCCAACAACTAATGCCTTCAGGAGTAAAAGCATGGGAGAGGGTATGATAATCGGAATTACACTGAATTAGACTTTTTGTGAAAACTGGCTTTAATTAAGTCAGAACATCTAATTTAACAGTCAAAGATTCTTAATGCTTTGCTTTAGAACTATTTTTGGCTATCAAGAATTTTAGAAGTTAGTGAAATTGCTTATAAGGGATTTTAGTGGGTCTTGGAGCCAAAATCTGGTACCTGAGTGACTGTCATAGATAGGAATGCTAATTAAAAATAAATGAAAATGCAGTGGTATATTACAAATAAACAGTCAATAAGTTGTGTGCCCGTGGAGCTAAGAAGCCAATTATTAATAGTATTTGGCACTTGCATAGATCTTGTTGTCAGTATTAACTTATCTTCATGACCCCTTAGCTACCTAAACTAAGTGCTATTCCTATTTTACAGAAGGGGCAACTGAAGTGTAGAGGTTAAATGACTTGTGGCAGGCTCCAGAGGAAATCAGTATTAGATCTTAATATCTTCTCTTCTTTTCAAAGTTAAAATGTTCCTTCCCAGTGTGAGGTTGGGTGCACCGAAGTTGCCATAAGGACATGTTGCCTATAAGGATTTATAATAGTTGTGGAATGTTAGAGTTCTGGACTAAGAATTTTGATCATATCCTTGAATGACAGTTGTTCAGTGTAATACATGATAAAATAAATAGTTAATTAAAGTTGATCTACATTTTCCAGAAAAAGGAATTTAATATCCATAATTGTTAATCTAAAGATTTTTTCTTAGTTTTCATTGTTGCAGTTAAGACGGGGTAATAAAGGCCAAGGGAATGTTACAAGGCCTTTAATATCTGGCCATAGAGACAGGAGATTAAATTTGAACACATGCTTTATCAGAGAGACAAGATAGGTGAGGTAGTATCTTTTATTTGACCAATTTTTGTTGGTGAGAGAGACAAGATCTTGAGTTTTGTGTTATTTTGTATCTGCTTTTACAAAATAAGAAAGTTATTCAATTCCTAAACCATTGTGTCATGGGAGATGAAGCAGGAGATGTAGATGTAATAATCTATTGTATTTAAAGGATATATGGAAGGTGGGGTAGGGAGGATGGCTCAGATGAGATACAGCCAATGGTGCTGCAGTAAGTGATAACAGCTGCTGAAGCATTGACAAATACTTATCAGTCTGTCTTAGTTCAGGAGAAATTTTCTGGGGACCACAGTGTGGTTAGTGTAATATAATTCAAATGAAGTTCCAGAGACTTAACAGAAAATTACACTGTATTTTGACAGTGGTTGTAATGACAATGTATGTGTGGAAGAGAAAGATGTAATCAAGACATTTATAAATTGGGTTGTTTTCAAACTCCTGTTTACATAGGGTGGGGAGAGAGGTTGGTCCAAGAAGAGGAGGAGGAGATGAGAGATGTAAGTGGGGCAAAACCCTATAAAGCAAGCAGTTGGCCAAACCTTTTGATATGCATGCTGTACCATGGGGATGTCCACTTTCCAGAGGCAATATCCAGGGGAGAAATCAAACTCACCATGCTCAGGATGCAAGGATTCCCATGAGGGTCTTATCCCTGGACTTGGTTTCTGTATCAGCCTTTGAGTAAGAGGTATGTGATAAATTTGAAGTCCCCAGCCTCATCTTGATGCTGTAAGGAAAAAGGAGCTTTTTCTCTCCCCCACTCAGTCTCTTGTGTGCTGTGAGGGTGGATGGAGGGTCTCCACTACTTTACTCTTAACTAGTTGCCTGCATGTTGCTGTGATGAGGGTGAGATTCTTTCTTACCCTTACCCCAGCATCTGTTGTTTGAGACTGTTGTAACTCCATTGTCTCTTGTACAACTCCTAGCTTTCTTTACTATCAGCAGAGTGAAATTGCTCAGTTTTTTTGTCATTATTAGTTTTGCCTTCACGGTTCCAAATAACAATGATGAAAAATGCTCATTTTTCACTCTGCTGCAGCTTGCTTACTGCTGACTTTGGATGGCAGCTTGATATCAGCTTGTACTCATCTCATGTTCAGAAAAGTGCCTTCATAACTGAAAGGGCTAGAAGTGTAATTTTAAAAAAGTTGAAGGCTTATGTTCTGCAGAAGTTTTTGGGAAAGAGTCGTACTTGCTACAGGCACGTGGGCTTCCCAAGTTCTGAACATAATGAAAATGCAAAAAATTGTAATCATACATTTGTCTCTTGGCAGGGGTGAGAAGGATTTAATGCCACCAGGCAAATGGATGAGTACAATTTTTGAAGGCTGTTCTATGCTTTACATTACTTTAAATTTACAATTCTGTTGTTGAGATATTTAAAAATAAAATAGTTTGCTTGCTGGTTTGCAAGCAATGTTGGAAATCTTCCATTTTGACTGGATAGCAGTAATTGGCAAACATGGATTCTAGTGTCCTGCAGGTGTCCAACAGCAAAGCAAAAAAAACTTCTTGTCAAACTCCACTGAAAACAAAACAAATCAGTATTTTTTTTATTTCTATAGCTTCTTTCATCAAGGATTTTAAAGCACCTTGTTTATAATTTACAATTATCTCCTTACAGAAAAAAGCTGATTCTGTGCCTGTTTCATATATGGATAAAGCAAGGTATTTAGGGGCAAGGTGATTTTGTTCAAGGTCATCACCAGTAAGTGAAATGGCCAGGAGCAGAACCTGGGAGTCCTAACCTCTCAATTCCCTGATATAGCTAATAGACCAGTAAATATGGTAGACTGTGCAGCATGAAAATAACATTACTTTTTACCTAGGCATGCACTTCAGTTATATTTTAGATAAATATACCTTAATGAGGCATTGAGTGAAGAATTTCAAAGAGGAAATATCTGCAAAATGATCAGTAGCTGCAGCAAACTGACATGAAAGGGATTTGAAAGTTGCCAAAAATCCTGTAAGCTTTCAGTCCATGTATAGCTGCAGGAAAGAAGGCAAACTGGATCTCTGGTTTTCTTGATCTGGAAATATACTATAAATAAATAAAAGGAGGTGGTAATACTGATAAAATACTGGGTAAGCTTCATGCAGAGCATTTCATACAGTGGTGCAGGTCACTATGCGCTGGAATGAATGTAGTTACTCTGAAAGGGTTTAGTGTAAAGCAGCCTGAATGCTACCAAGTCTCAACAGATTTTACTAATAAGGAATATTTTACTCTCATTACTGGAGTTGCTACTCCTTTGAAAAGAGGAAAGTTATTCACATTTCATTGTCATGTCCATCCTAAACTGTTGCATAGCATTGCTTTGTGCTGTAACATCCATATTGCATTCTATTCCAGCAGTGACTGCATTTCAATGATGTGTGAAAAGATTCCTGTATATGTAATTTGCTTTGAGACCATTAACATAAAGAGCACTATACAAATGAGGCCTAATATCATTCTAGACCGCTGGTCTTCAACCTGTGGTCTGCGGATCCCTAGGGGTCCACAGACTACATATATCTATGATTTCCAAAAGGGTCCACATCTCCATTCGCAAATGAAAAAATGTTTAAAACCACTGTTCTTGAGAGAAAACACCAGGCAGTATAAAGAAAATACATATCTAGGCAAAAAGTTACATTTCTATATTTCACTTGACTTTAAAGTCTGTGGCTTACGTTCCAGTGAGCCTGTGGGAACTGGAATTCCAAATCCTGTTGAATTTCAATTGGAGTTGGATGCCTAACTGTATTAGGCTTCTTTGAAAATTCCATTTTTATATTAAGTAGACTATTTCCCAGTATTAATTATCATGTACAGTAGTGTCTAAGGCAGGGGTGGGCAAACAGCGGCCCATGGGCCGTATGTGGCCCACCAGTCGTTTTTATCCGTCCCACGAGCTCTGGCTGGGGGAGTGGGTCCAGTGGCCCCACTCTGCTGGGCCAGAGCATGGCAAGCCGCCTGTCCCGCTCTCCTGGGCCGGAGCGCCCAGCCAAGCGTGGCAAGCCACCGGCCCCTTCCCCACTTCTCTCCCCTCCCCTGGAGCCATGTCGCCGCGCGTGCAGCGTTCTGGGGGCCGGGGCTGTGCATTCTCACGGGGCAGCGTGTGTGGCTCCGCGCAGAGCCAGACACGCTCCCCATTCCCTTGGAGCCACGCTGCCGAGTGGTCCCGCGGGACAGCATAGCCACGCTTCCCCCTCCCCCAGGGCAAGGTGCCGCCACACGCGCAGTGCTCTGGGGGCAGGGTTGCACACTCCCTTAGGGCATCGTGTCTGGCTTTGCAGAGAGCCAAACACAGTGCTAGGAGCCTCATGGTAAGAGGGCTGGGGCCTGTGGGGGTTGGATAAGGGGCGGGGACAGTCAGGGGACAGGGAGCAGAGTGGTGGGATGAGGTCCTTGAGGGGTGGTGGTCAGGGGTGGGGTGGGGTTCAGAGGGGGGGGGGCTCAGGGAGCAGGGGCGGTTGGATGGGCCGTGGGAGTCCCAGGGTCTGTCAAGGGGTGGGAGTGTGGATAGGGGTCGGGGCAGTCAGAGGACAGGGAGCAAAGGGGGTTGAGTGAGATGGGTCCTGTGGGGGCAGTTAGGGTGGGGGTGTCTCTGGAGGGGATGGTCAGGAGACAAGAAGCATGGGGGGTTGGATGGGTCAGGAGTTCTGAGGGGGCAATCAGGGGGTGGGAAGTAGGTGGGGGTCAAATGCGGGCTGGGCCAGGCAGTTCGGGGAGGCACGACCTTCTCTACCCGGCCCTCCATAAATTTTGAACCCCGATGTGGCCCTCGGACCAAAAACTTTGCCCACCCCTGTTCTAAGGCCAACCCAGAATGCACTCCACCTTGTGCTAGGCATTGTACAGACACAAAGTAGCAGATGGTCCTTGCCCTGAAGAATTTATTATCTAAATGGACAAGACAGTCGAAGGTTTGGAGAAGGGGTATAACATAGAGTGAACAATATGATGGCAGCAAATGTCATGTTAGTTTCACATTTTTGTTTCGGGTTTGTGGGTTTGTTTATGTGTGTTTGTACTTAAGGAGGGGATAAGCTAAATGGAAAGAAAAGGGAAGAAGGATGGGGCATAGGAGAAGGGGGATAAGAACAGAAGAGTGGCCGTACTGGGTCAGACCAAAGGTCCATTCAGCCCAGTACCCTGTCTACTGACAGTGGCCAATGCCAGGTTCCCCAGAGAGAGTGAACCTAACAGGTAATGATCAAGCAATCTCTCTCCTGCCATCCATCATCACCCTCTGACAAACAGAGACACCATTCCTTACCCATCCTGGCTAATAGCCATTAATGGACTTAACCTCCATGAATTTATGGCACACTGCATGGATGTCTTCAGAGAACTATCCACAATGACGCCAAGATCTTTTTCCTGATTAGTTGTAGCTAAATTGTATTACAAGACGCTACTTTTCTAAAATTTACTGTAGTACTTTCTTCGAACTGAATAGTAAAGTAAATGAACCAAGTGAGTTTTGTGTTGCTGTATCCTTGATATTTCTAATCATATTTATGTTCTTATTTACTAATTCATAAAGTTTTGTAATCATTCTTGGTTCTCCCAGTACTTAATACAAACTAGTGAAGTTCTTCTGTATTCTTGATCTTGCAAACTTTCTGATTACTAAAAGCATGGATAGAATCTGGATTCAGTGAGCACCTGGCATCAGTGAATGTAGTTTTAAACAATAATTGATACAAGTAATGTCTGCCAAATGTGCATATAGCATGTTTACTTTAGGTTTGGTATGTTCCTCTATGAAGTCTTGGAAGCACTTATTCCCTTAATTCCGCAAAAAGATATAAAATGACAGATGTTTGTCTCACGTGCTCTTAAAAATATCCAGTGATGGAGATTCCATCACCTCCCTAGACAATTTATTCCAGTTCTTAACCATCCTGACAGGAAGTTTTTCTAATGTGCAACAGAAACCTCCTTTCTGCAATTTAAACCCATTGCTTCTTGTCCTATTCTCAGAAGTTAAGAAGAACAATTTTCCTCCCGCCTTGTAACAACCTTTTATGTACTCAGAAACTGTTGTCTGTTAGAATGACCTTATTTCCCCCACCTCAAATTCTGTTTTTTCTGCTGATTGAATAGGTACCATGAAATTGAAACCGAAGGTCACAGTGTCCGAATGTGAATTTAGGTTACTTCTCCCCATTCCTTCAGTGTAATGCTCTGCTTTTAATTCAGTTACATGAAAAAAGTGTTTGTTTTTCTTTTCTGGAAATGAAAATGGGGTGGAGGAAGCAAGTGACTGTTTTGGCCTGTAAAAGGGATGAATAAGCAGAATTTGCAGTTAATTGCTTTTGTGCATCTCCACTTGATGATCACGTTGATTACTTATAACCCAGAACTGGAGCGCTATTATCTGAGTAAATAAGCAGAGCTCTCTGCAATGTTATCTTAAAATGCATACAGTTTTATTTTTTTCTCCTTTTCCACTAAAGTATAATCCCTTCAGGTTGGCAGACATGGGATCCCTTTGATAGCTCCAGTTGTGGACTAGTTATGTATTAAGACTGGGTTTAGATAGGCACGTAATTCCAGTAGGCTAATTCCTATTGATTTTCGATGGGAGTTAGTTGCTTAGCTTCCTTAGGCACCTTTTGAAAACACCAGTTTAAAATAATGATTAAAACCAGTACCACCTTCATATGTAAGGTGGAAAGATGTGATCTGATTGATGTCTTAAGATATATTATTCATTTGATTATGTAAAACAGTGGAATAAATCAAGCACAATATGATCTGTTTTTTGCTTTTATGAATGCTGTGTGAAACAGTACTGACCACTGTGGGAACCTGGTTACTGTGAGATGGACCATTGATCAGATCTGGCATGGCAAATTTTACATTTGTGAAGTCACCATTGTTAATGTCTATGTGCCCTTGAAAAGCTTTTTTTTTCTCAAGACAGCTGTTCAACTCCATATTCTGAAAGTGTTGTTAATGTGTGTAATGTATCATTCTGTTTCAGACAAAACCCGGAAACAACATTTGAAGTGTATGTTGAAGTAACCTGTCCAGGGACAAGCAGCATTGGAGCAGGTACTATTTTGTATTTGAATTCTACTTATTTTTTATGTAAAACTTTTCAGTGATCATATAATCTACAATATATACAACTAACTACTAAAATTCTGATTGTTCCATATAACATAAGCAGAAACCTTTGGGAAAAAAAGGATGCTTTAAAAAAAAAAAAATTGGAACACTTGTTACAACTGTCTTCCAAAATACATAAATTTACTGATGTCAGCTCAGATGCATGTGAGCACTGATCATAATTATTAGACATTCATCATGTACTTTGATATATATTTTGGTTTGCATGAGATAAAATATGTATCTTGTTTATTTTATCTCCACTAATAAAAACAAAAGTACTGCTAGTCTTTTTAGTAGTGCACTGAAATTTAGTTGATACGATTGCTTACATTAGGTGAGAAGCTATTATGGCATCAAAGAATATAATAACTGTGCAGAATATGTTGCTTTAGACCTCGGGTGCCACATTTTGGAAGAGTACAGTGGCTCCGAGAGGACTTCCACTGCATGAAGGGACCATTTCCCTGAAGTTTCCGTGCTCCAGGATTTGTTCCCCAGAAATTATAGGTTGAGGGAGAAGAATGGCTGACCAGAAGATAAAATCTCTGCTGTACAAGGTGGAGGAAGAAAAAATTCCACCAAATACAATGAAGTAGACAAAGCAAGCACCTATTATCATAGTGCAGAGGAACCCCAGTAATGGATTAGAATCCCATTTTGCTAGGGTTCTGTACAAACGGAACAAAAGACTGTTCCTGCCTCAAAGAGCTTACAACCTAAGTATAGAACAAGAGATAATGAATACGGAAAGACAGGGGAATTAGAGTGGCCAGGCGCCCAGTTTGTTACTGGAACCACGGTCGAAAAAGGGATGGGGAACACAGAGTCTGGTTGCTGCACGTGGGGAGGCACTAGGTCATCACCCAAGTTAGCCCCTGCTCAGCCAAGGCCACCTCTTACCTGTGTTGAGTAGCTGCAGTTCTGGCAAAGCAGGCAAGTCCTTCCTGACCCAGGCAGGGGAATGGGAGAGGAAAAGCAGCGAGTGGCCGGGGCAGGAAGAGGAGGAGTGAATGGGTGCAGGATCTCAGGGGGAAGAAGTGGGGCAGGGGGGGTTTTGGCATTCCTACTGGAGTGTCCTGTTTTTAAATATTAACAAGATGGCAACCCGAGGGGGAATATAAGGAAACAATGAGACTGTATTGTCTAAAATAGACAAGACAGGCACAGGGTCGGGGAAGGAGTCTAACAGGCAGAGTAACAATGTGATGGCAGCAAACATAATTTTAGTTCTACACCTTTTTTTTTTTTGTTTTGTTTTGTTTTTGTTTTTTAATAGGGTGGGTTTACTGAGGAGGAGATCAGCTAAATGGAAATAAAGGGGAGGAAAAAGAAGTGGGAGACAGGGCAGGGGAGGAGAGTGTTAGGAGAGGGAGGTGTGGAGTGAAGCTGAGCCGAAACGACTGGGAAGGAAAGGGAATTAGAGGGCTGGAGCAAGCAACCACTCAGCACGGAGCAAGGAAAGTTGCTCTTAGAACATTCTAGTTTGACTGTAATGTTCAGCGATCTCTGCTTTTAGTGCTTTGGCTGCTCCCCTTCCTACCAACTGGGGTCTCTGGCTGGCTCCTCTGCAATTCTCACTCAAATCCCCATGGTAGGGAGGATTGGAAGCACTGCCAGGGTACTAGTAGCGGGGCAGGGAGGGGAGGAGGGGTGTATATCCACTTCACAGTTCTGGGTCCAGGGGCCTGCTGTAGGGAGGAGTGATCCTGGCTGGGCCCCATTTTATGTGCTTCCCCTCATGCAGCAGTCCCTGCGTTGCCTGCTTCTGTTCCTCTTGGCTGCAGTCTTTAAATGAGTTGGGGTCTGGATGAAAGGAGAAGTATGTGGGGGATGTTTGGTTTACTAAGTAGGAAATAATTTCTGGGCCAGATCCTCAGCTCTCTTTTGTGTTTCCAGGGATGTTAGAGCCAGACCTGGGTTGAGGATGTTACAAGTAATTTTTATGGCTCCTCTCTCAGCTGTGCCCATCCCTTACTGGGCACTACTGAGGACTGAGCCTTCAGTTTTGAGGGTTGTTTAGTTCTAGTGTCTAATCCGCAAAATGAAAAAAGATAAAAATCTTTTCTTTATTCTTTTAATGTTTTCTGTATACCAACAATAGCCTTCCAGGAAAAGCTTATAATTTATTCTCTATGATTGTCAAGAATCAGAGGGGTAGCCGTGTTAGTCTGGAATTGCAGAAGTGACAGAGAGTCCTGTGGCACCTTAAAGACTAACTAAAAGTATTAAAGCATAAGCTTTCGTGGGCTAATACCCACTTCATCGGATGCATGCTTTAATACTTTTAGTTAATACTTTTAGTTAGTCTTTAAGGTGCCACAGGACTCTTTGTCACTTCTCTATGATTGTGACTTATAAATTTTGTCCTTCGACATTTGTGGCATTTAATTCAATCCCACCATTTACTTGTCAGTATTAGGAAGATGTGTTAGCTCTAGCTTCTGTATATTCATCAACCTAATTTTGGCAATTGTAGAATTCCCAGTGAATCATTTCTCATTTAGCACCTCAAAGGTTATAGGTGTGGGATGCACATTGTGAAAACCATTAGACTAACTCATTTGCAGCTACACATATTTGGGTTACTATAATGCTTTTAAGGAAATATGTTTAAAGGAAAAACAATTACTGACCTGTTGGCGGCTGATCTTGACTTCAGTGAGAGCAGGTTCAGGCCCTTGATGAATTTAAGATGGGTAGTAATTTTTAAAACCTTACTTAGTAGAATTACACGAGAACTCGTGACCGGTCCTATCTTAGTTTCTCAGTTGTGATTCTTTCTTATCTGGGTTTGTCAGGACTTCACATTTTCTTTACTTAATACTTGAATAATGCAATTTAATAGGGGTTTTGCTTTTATTAGTTCCACCATATAGCACTCCTCTGAAGCTGTTACCATGTACTGATAAAAATGCTGACGCCTTCTCAGTAGTTGTCTCAGCAGCAGCATAGAACAGAAAGAATAGAGTCAGCAACTTTTTTGGCAAGTATACTGTACTGAAGTGATCTGGTGGGGATTTTAATATCCCCTGTGATTTTGAATGATGTCGGAGGGCCTATACTAAACATGTACTTCTCTCTAGGGTTCAAACTGAAGTGATAACGCAGTGTTACTTATTACAATAAATATTGTAAGGGATTTAATAAAGTTAGGGAAAGATTGAGGGAGAGAGGAGTTCCCCTGGTTAAATACTCCAATACATCAGTACTCCAAAATTTTTAGAAATGGTTACATACATCAAAAATGTTGAGTCAACACTATATTTTTCTTCCTGGAATCATGTAAATACTAAGTAATGACTTGGAACTGTACCTTTTACTTTACTGATTTAACGCAGAAGCTGTCACAGAAGAAGAGAGCTAGCTAAGGGTTCTAAATTAAGAAGAGCCCACAAGATAGATATAATTGAAGTAAAATAAGGTACTAATATTATGCAGCTAGGGACTAGAAGGTCAACTCTTTATTCCACACAAAATTTCAATCATCTTTTGCTTTCTCACATTTCAAGTGAATTGAGAGTTTTATAAAGATAGACATTCAGAAGGATAGTAACAGCAATTTTATAGAGGACTTTATTTGTTAGACTTGAGAGACTGTTGCCTAAGCTAAACTGGGAGTGGCAGAAGAGAATATGATACTCGGTAATCTCTTATGAGTGGTTTGTGTATCCTCTGCCCTGCCGCATCTTAAAGAAAATCACTGTCTGAATTGAACAGTAAGTAGAAAGGCTATAATTCTGACTTTGCCTTACATTCAGGTGTGAACGGAGACTGTCTGCCTCGCTAAAGAGTTGTAGCCATGTTTGGTCCCAGGATATTAGAGAGACAAGGTGGGTGAGGTAATATCTTTTATTGGACCAACTTCTGTTGTTGTATCATGCAAGACATGCTTTCAAGCTTATACTAGTGTAAACAAGTGAAAGCATGTTTCTCACCAACAGAAGTTGTTTCAACAAAAGATATTATTTCAACCACCATGTCTCTCTAAAGAAGATTAATTTGGGAGCAAAAGTAGAGGTGATGCTAAGACTAGCTTCTTGGATTAGGATATCTATTTTAGAGACTAGAGAGTTGTGAATTAGTCTTGCCTCTGGAATTAAATTACATGCAGCTTGGATAAACGCTGATATATCATGGGATAACAAGTAAGACTCATTGGCTAGAAGACATCAGTATTGCATTGTCTTTGTCTTTTGATTGTTTTTCTATGCAATATAAAATGAACATGATTGAGAGAGTGGTAAATTGATTGCCTTGGGTGCATATTCCTATTTAGAAACAATTGCTATAGATTTTAGAACTTGATAGGATCTTAACGATTATATCTGTTGTCATCATTTGTATCTTCTGTCAACATACTGGGTGCTTCAGGCTCTGTCTGCAGGCTACTTGAAGTTCCCAGGTTTAAGATAAGTTTTATAATCAGAGTCAAATCTAAAGTCGTAAATGGTTTTCTCAGACGTCAAAGCACATATATACAAGCCCTATGGGACAGAGACTGTTTTGTCTCTCTTCTAGCACCATTGTAGTTGATGCTTTTCAAAGTTGAATTAATAAAGAAGCAAAATTGCACCAGTAGTACACTGTTTCTTGAATTAAACCTGGAAGGAGCAACATTTTCTTGCCCTTGTCTTAGATGAAAAGCAGATCACAAAAGGGTATGCTGGATTATGGCTGGGTCATTCTTAAACAATAAATGTTTTGGACATTCCATATTAAAGCCATCCATTCACATTTTAACTCAGTTAGTTATGCTTGGGTATTGCAGTCTATATCTCTGGTGTGTGATATTTTGTTGTTCATGCAGTACCTGTATGCAGTGGATGAATTGGGAACAAAATAAGTTGCCTTATTCTTTATCATTTTAAAATCTATATACTAATGTTTTGTTAAATTACATTTCCTTTTCTTAAATTGAAAGAAAGGGGCAAATGCTTTGTATGAACTCGGTGAAACCTTCACCTCCAAAGCAGAGCTAATATGCTATAGTGACCTCTTATAGCAATCAAAATTGTGTAAAATGAAAGTGTGCAGGTGGAGATTGAATGCAGAAAAGGACCAGTGCTGTCATTAACACAGTAGTCATTCAGCATTCTGACTAAACTTTGAGCCTACTGAGCTCAGACTTGATAAAACAAAGAACAAATATAGGGGAAACAAAGAATGTGAAAGCCGCCCAGTTCCAGTATGATGCAGTGTATAATATGACCAACAGCAAAGTTACTAAGGAAAACAGCCTTCTTTGCATCAAATTTACTTTGATGCAATTAATTACATTAAGTAATTAATCATAAAATAAATTGGAATTGTTTTTTGTATTTTTGAACCTCAAATACATGACATTAAATAAGTCACTGCACCAGGACAATGTTTGTGGTGAGAATGAACACAAAAAATAAAATATTACAGAAATACTTTATTGAAATATTTTAGTTTATATTGTACAGTCTATAGAAAATTTAAGAAAATTGTAAAATACTGTACTAAATTAAGAGTGCAATGTCAAACCTAATAGTTCTGTAACCTCTTTTCTAGTGTCAAAAAATTCTCTTTTGTTTTCATAAAGAAAACTGCTGTGTGTCATATGACATAAATAAACTGCTACAGAAATTCAGGGATCTTTCTAAGACCTGTGCCAAAGATCCCCTCTCGTTAGAGGGGGAAGTGAAGAGAATTTAAGTATAACTCTTATACTAATAGTATAGAAAAAGTACATTTGTTAGTCTAAAGTAACTGATCAAAATTGTCTCTAAAGTATGAACATTTGAAAGTAAAAGCTCACAAAAGTACAATCTCCCCCCAAAGTGTAGGAAGGTATAGTGTGCTTTTGTGTAACGTTTTTTGTGTTCTCGCCAAAGCAGATATTACAAAAGTATGTTGAATCCTTAGCTTTACCATGCAGTGTGGCAAAAGGTCTTTCTCTCCAAGGACCTCATCTTTCATCTTTTTGTGAGTGTAGCATAAATTCTTGCTGTGTGTTCAAGGGAAAAGCTAAAATGGTTTAGTACAACTAAAGCATTTCTTTCATATTTTTAAGAGTATGGTAAGTTAGAAACCTAAATATGATAGCATGGACAAAGTGGTAAGTGTGCTAGAGTTTAACAAATGTTCGCAGGATTAGGAAAGGAAATGTAGTTTGTACTGCTTCTTTTATGATAAAGAATTTAAAGGGCCTTGCTCTAAGCCTCGCCATGTGTTTCTTTCTTTTCTTCAAAACATACCAGTAAGTTGAAAAAGGAGACGAATCTTGGAGGGAAACTATTAACTCTGAGAGAGTTTATTATTGTTTGAGAGAGAGAACATCATTTGCATTTGAATTGGCTCTGAGTGTAGTATGTACCTCTAATCTTGTTCCTGCTAGAAGCTGGTGAGTAGTTTAAGTACTTCCTATTTTACTTTTTATGTTCTGGCCTTGTGTAGTAACGTCTTTATTTTCTCAGGAGATCACAAATGTTATAACTTAAAGTCCTTAGCTCAACTGAGAGATGCTATAATGTATTCTAGTTTTAGAAGCACTTTGCAGTTGCCACTGTTTCCATAATAGGACTTGTACAAGTATAAAATAAGAACTCTGTAAAATGGGCACACAAGCATCTTGCAACAGAATCTGTGGTGCTGCTGTTTTCCTCTATCATATACTGAAATTTTAGTGCACATAGCAATGCCATGTCAAACCATATGGAATAATGAATATTGAAAATAATTATCTCAGTAGCAGCAAGGATGAGAGGCAGATCTTCATGATGCATGTCTGTAAGCCATATATGTTTGAATTCCAGAGTAACTTGTGACAATCACATTACATTTTAATACCTAAAGAAATATCAAGGTTGCCTGGCATAACACTATGTAGTAAACATTTGATTTCTGTGCTTAATTAACAGTGCAAGTTTTAAACTCATTATTGCATCATTTAAAATAATAGCAGTTTTGTTTCATTTTCATATTGTGCTCTAATCCTGGTGCCCAAGTTTGTGCCCTTCTGACTCCCTGAAGCTATATCAAGGTGCATAACTTCCTAGAACAAGACTCTGGAAAACTAGGCAAACCTAAGTAGAGAGAGAGAATTTGCGGCTATGACTCACCTCAGTGTTTTCTTGTTCTTCATCTTTCTGTTTCTTCTTGTTGGACAGCTTTCTACTGGGATACCAGCAAAATAATTATAAATGGTGATTAGGCCTTTGACAAAGAATGTTGCTCCCTTCACTCACCTGAGACTGAAATCCTCAGAATGTTCCCAATAAATCAGTGTGTGCCCAACACTGTATACACCTTTTGGATCAAGTAAAGTCCCAGATGGGCTGTGGAGTTTAACTGAAGTGCGTGGCTCATCTTGAATTAAAAAATGAAGCTTTCACCAATTAAAAAATAAATAAGTAGGGATCAAATTTTTAGGCTATCGTACAAATTCCTGTTTACAATTCATTATTCATGAGTACATTCTTTTTAGCTGTTGATGCTAGATTTGATAAAAAGCAATGATCAGAGTATTGCAATACAGTTATGAAAATGCATGCTTGGCATTTCTTCCTGTTAGTTTTGTAGGAAGGGAACAGTTGTTGCCAGTCTGTTCTTGTATCTATTTAGCTGTATTGCCTTGAAAAGATTATAGACAGAAGTATTCCATAGTTGGCTGTTGATATATTAGTACTACTGGCTATGTTTAACCAGAAAGGGAAACTCAGCATAGAAAAAAACCTCACTCACAAGACTTTATAAGAAAAAACCCTTTTGTTGGTGTATATATATATATTTTTAAAAGGAGCTTGACATCTTCATCAAGTTCACAGTGGGCCTGCTTTGTTTGCGTTCTCTTGAATGTTTGATAAGATTTTTCTTCTGTTGTTTTGTGCAGCAAGAACAGAACTTGCCATGGCTGAGGTGGGTTTTTTTTGTAAATACACAATATAGTCATTGTCTGGTGCTGAATAATTGTGGCTGCTTTTTGTACCACCCGAACTAAGGCTTTGGCTGTGAACAGATTCCTTCTTAGTGTGAAAAGAGACTAATCCATGTAAATACAGCCCAAAAATAAAGCTTTACAGAAAAAGGGAAAGGCTGCTAAGCAGGAGGGCACAGGTCAGCAATTTAACCTTTAACCTAACAAATAAGAAGCATGAAAGTTCCTGAATTGGTTTACAAAGGCAAGCTCCTGTGATCTGTCAGTTTTTCTTTTCACGATAGAGTCGGGTGAGAAAACTGACAGCTAGTGTCTTTTTAACTGCAGGTTGAAATTAACTGCTAAATTGAAACGTTTTAGGAGGAGGAATTTTTTTAATGGTTTAGACAAATTATTGATAGTCACTAGCCCCCAGTTTTTATAGATTTCCTTCAGTTTTAAAGGAGAGGATCGGTGGGTTTCTTTCTTTTCTGGGGGAGGACAGGTGGAATTTGAGAGGTTCAAGTTAGACATTGTTCATGATGACATTTCAGCATTTGATAAGATTGAAGCATGAAGGGTTTGACGAAGCACTTGTTGCAATTAACTACATGTTAATGAGTTTAAGGGGTTGTATTGTAATAAGTTACTGCAAACGGGTTTTATTTTGAACAGAGTCAGAAGGTTGTGTTACTTACTGGAAAATCAGTTTTAATTTAAGAGTATGATTTTAAACTCTAGTATCATGCTCATTCACAAAATTTGCAAACAGATTTTTTTGTTTGCGCTTATTTAATCGCAATGGGTAATCTTGTTAATGAGTGTTAATTTTTGATTTAAGCTTAATGCATCTGAAGTAGGCTGTTATATCTCACTGTAGAGAATTCCGTAACTGGTAAAGAACTTTAATTAGAGTCATTCAGATGAAAAAGAAACAATGAACTAATGACTTTAAAGTAGACTCCCTGCAGATTATTAAGAATAGTGATTATGCTGTCTTGCTCAATATTGTAAGCAGTGTTGCAATGATGACTCTTGCCTTTGTCCATCTTTGGGTCCACTGGTACTGTCTATAAAACTTCTTTTTATGGAAATTTTGGATTTTAGAAAGTCTATGTATAATCTGTTTGGGATTTATGTCAGTAGTTGAATTCTGTGCAGAGCATTAATTTTTAAAAGCAGTTGAAACAAATTTGGAAAAAGTAAAAATGACTCAGGAAAAAGTCCAGATGAATTTCTGTTTCTGATGGTTTTTGTCTTGGACAATGAATCGTTTCAAATAGAGAGCTGAAGTAACATAATTGAAATAGTTGGGTATTAGTGCAGTTATAAAACGTCCTGGATTACATTGTTCTGTCCCCATCTTGTCTGACATTTTTCAGGACAAAATGGCCTGTATGATTTTTTTTTTTTTTTTGAGTGTGGATTAGAGGCTGAAGGCAAGGTTGTCTGATTTATAAATGATCAGTTTTAAAAGAATTAAGGATTTTTGATATCAGAACAACAGTGAACACGACAACCCTTCAGAGTGTCAAAGGGTAGTGTCTTAACTGCTGGGAAGAGGATTGTAATGTCTTCTTTGAGACAGAAACTAAAATTTTAGTGTCTTTTCATGATGCCTAAAGCCTAATATTATTGCCTAGATTTGACAGTGTCCTCCTTGTAATTATGTGTTTAGCAGGTCTGATGCTTAAGATGTAGTTAAATGTCTTCCTTTCTAAAGTTGATTACTGTTCAGCTCAGACACACAACATTTTGAAACATTTGTCAATATGCATTGGCAATGATCCTCTTGTGAAGTGGAGCAGAGATGGTTATTGCACTCGGTCTAGAGAAATTCTCTCCAATACAGATTGCAGAAGAATGGGAACCAGTAGGAAGCTCCCTTCATATAAAGGACAATTGAGTTCTAGGTATTCTGTATCTCTTCCCCTTACAGAGTGACAAAAACAGCCCAAGATCTAAACCTGTTTTAAATCCTTTCAACCCTCTCTCATCATTAACAGTTAGAGGGTGATGTCTCCAGTTTCAGTGGCAAACTGATGGAAACAAGTGATGCATACTGTAGGTCATTAAACTGGTCGCATGTAGTTTTTACTTTTAGGTCCCTGCAGAAAGCTCTATTCTTTTTTTGTTGTCTTCCTCCCAAAAATTAGAGTCAATATTACTGTCTCAATCTGTAGAAGGTTGTTGAAGAGAATAGGCCAGGAAATCTTCACTATGCCAAAATGTCTGGAGTTGGATCTTTCTTAAATGTGTATTTTTACTGGATATTTCAATACATATGTATACAGAAAAGATGAAAAAAAGTCATTCTTACAGTGACATGAGAATGTTAAGGCAAAATCTTGGATTTTGTGGCAGAGGATTTATATATTAAAGCTGAGATTTTGAAAGGGGCTATCCCAGCTTCAGCTTCTTTGAAAAATGTCAGCCTAAATAATTACTTAGTATTGAACTAAAATATCAGTTAAAAGGAATTGTGTTAAATGTAGCCTTATCACTTAAATGAGCAACTGTCCTTCAGATTATTCCTAGTGCTATGGTGATGCAAGACATTTAGGAGCTCTATAAGATGATGTCCCAACACAAAGACCTACGGTTTTTGTAGACCTACATACCAAAATTAACTCAGTGGCAAACTTTCCATTGACTTAAACCAAGGTCAAGAACTAAATTATAGAATGTACGAACAAAATATTAGGTTAGTGACCCATGGTGAAATGAAATTGCATCAGAAAATCAGATTGCTTGGCTTGTTTAGGGTTAGGCATGATTCTCATCAGTTTAAGGTTTGTCCCCATTTTATTTAAACTGCTTGCTTTCATTTGTTTCATAGGAAGCAGGAGAGTAGAGTCAATACTGTATGAGGAATAGCTCAGGGAGGGAATTGGAGAGGTGGTGTAAGCTAAAGTCCAGAAGAAGAGGTGGGTACAAATGAGCTGGTCTGGTCCATTTTGAATCAAATGTGGCAGAGTCAAAAATCATATCTATATTTTAGGGTTCAGTTGAGTTTAGAATTTATGCCTGATGTGATGCAATGTGAAGCCACAGTAGAGAGAGCTGCCCCCTTTCCTGGTTGGTGGAGTGGAAGGGCTCCCATAGGGGTCTGTGACTTTATATAAACCTCCACTGAAGAGGACAATCTGATGGTAAAAGTGTTCTATTTAGGAGTTTTGTTCTAGTGCTAACTCATTGTTGTGACTTAATGAACGATTAGCAGAAAAGTACAGCTTACTTTATTTGCAGCCATTACATGTCTGAATAACCTTTTCTCTGTAGTACAATCAAAGTGGCTGAATAAGGAAAATTTTACTAATACATGAGGATGTGTTGAACTCAGTAACTACTTTTCTGTTCAAACGTTTCTCCTAGAAATGTACAATGTAGTGATTCAATCCATTTCTTCCATTTCCAACTCTTTATTACTTGTTTCAGTTTTTACTAGTGTCCAGTAAATAGATTTTCCTAGAAGCATTCACCCTGGTGATGCTTGTTGCCTAGGACACTTTCCCTGTATAACAGATGATCCTATCTGATCTAGTGTCTAAAAACCTAGGAATGTCACTGTACATCCTGCATGCTCCTTGAGCTGATTTGTGAATGGTTTAAACTTATTTAAAATTAATTTAAAAAGTTAATGCTAACTCACAAATGTGAGACCCAGTGAAATTCTTTTACTGGGAAGCATCTAAAATGCCATGGCTATTTCCCTTTTATAAACAGTGATTTCAAAATACCTGTGTAGTTGTACAGAATGCATATATGGGCACGCAGGGTGTTTGCTGCACTTAGGAACAAATAATCTAAATAATCTGAAGATATTTCTAATAGATAATATAAAGAATATCTTTTTATCTTGTATACCTCTTGAAATAGTATCAGAAATAATTAGTAATGGCTACTGAAGCAGACTTTGTTGGAGGAAAGCATGACTGCAATTTGGAACACATTTGGAACAAACATTCTCTCCAACCACTGATTGAGTAAACAGCACACAAATGCATAAGCCTGGACAATTAGATTCCAGATTTCATTGCTTTGACTTTTTCCTAGGTATGATATATTGCTTTTGCATGGAAAATGGCATATAGACATTTCCGTCGGGATTTTTGGACCCATGTAATTTAACTTGTCAGAGCCACAGTCTTAGTTTTAGTCATAGTTGTAAAAGCTATGATCCTGCACCCATTAAAACCAGTGGCAATTGCATTGGCTTTGAGGTGCAGGATTGGGCCTTATTATACTGCGCTCTTCTTAAAATGCCCTGGTTGACATCAAGGGAAGTTCCAGTTTATCTGACCACAGCTGGCTGTACTTTTTATGCAGCACTACGAAATGAATTCCTCACATGTATGTTCTTAACAGATGATCAGAGGCAAAGGTGCAGTTTTTTTTATCTAACTTCAGTGAGGCTCAGCACAGGTGCAGGGATGCATCTAAGTGGAGTCAGTTGTAGGATTGGTGCCTAATTTGGTCACAAAGCCAATATCTTAAAACATTTTCTTTTGTCTCTGTCCTTATAGGAGAGACACAGACTTTTAAAATATATTCTCACATTTCATAATCTCTGAAAAAGAATCAAAACATCTTATAAATTAAATGACAACAGATCAGGGATATTTACTTTGTGATTTCTGATAGAATCATAGAATATCAGGGTTGGAAGGGACCTCAGGAGATCATCTAGTCCAAACCCCCGCTCAAAGCAGGACCAATCCCCAACTAAATCATCCAACAGATTTTTGCCCTAGATCCCTAGACAGCCCCCTCGAGAATTGAACTCACAACCCTGGGTTTAGCAGGCCAATGCTCAAAAAAAACTATTAGGTTCACTCACTCCGGGGCACCTGGCATTGACCACTGTCGGTAGGCAGGATACTGGGCTAACCACTGAGCTATCCTTCCCCTCTAATACTTTGTGAATTGCAAATTCCAATACTTTTCTCTTTCCCACTACCTTTTTCCAGTAATAACAGGGAGCAGTATTTTACAAAGCTTTAATTATACTTCTCAAACTGTTTCCTAATCTGCCTGTACAACAAATTATCCTATATTATCCAGAATAATTCCATCTCTCTCTCTCTCTCTCTCTCTCTCTCTCTCTGACAGTTGCTCTGTCTGGTTCATTCTTTTGGTATTGCAATATATTTTAATCTAACAAGAAATTATATGGCGTGTATTGCCTCAAAGCTCCAAATAAAGTATTTAGCTTTAGAGAAATGTACTTGGAGAAATTTCTTGTCTTAGAAATTTCTTGTCAATTAACATACCCTTAGAGCCCCGACCTGGGGGTATTCTATCTATTACCCAAGATCCAAAAACCTGGAAATCTTGGACGCCCCATCATCTCAGGCATTGGCACTCTCACTGAAGGACTATCTGGATATTCGGACTCTTTACTCAGACCCTACGCCACCAGCACTCCCAGCTATCTCCGTGACACCACCGACTTCCTGAGAAAACTACAATGCATTGGTGATCTTCCAGAAAACACCATCCTAGCCACCATGGATGTAGAGGCTCTCTACACAAACATCCCACACAGAGATGGAATACAAGTTGTCAGGAATAATATCCCTGATGATGACACAGCACAAGTGGTTGCTAAGCTCTGTGACTTTATCCTCACACACAATTATTTCAAATTTGATGACAATATATACCTCCAGACCAGTGGCACCACTATGGGCACCCGCATGGCCCCACAGTATGCCAGCATCTTTATGGCTGACCTGGAACAATGCCTCCTCAGCTCTCGTTCACTCACACCCCTTCTCTATCTACGCTACGTTGATGACATCTTCATCATCTGGACCCATGGGAAAGAAACTCTGGAAAAATTCCACCATGATTTCAACAGCCTCCACCCCACCATCCATCTCAGCCTGGACCAGTCTACACGAGAGGTCCACTTCCTAGACACCACGGTGCAAATTAATGATGGCCACATCAACACCACTCTATACCAAAAACCTACCGACAGCTACGCCTACCTTCATGCCACCAGCTTCCATCCCGGACACACCACACGATCCATTGTCTACAGCCAAGCACTGAGGTACAATCGTATTTGCTCCAACCCCTCAGACAGAGACCAACACCTACAAGATCTTCACCAAGCTTTCTCAAAACTACAATACCCGCACAAGGAAATAAGGACACAGATCAACAGAGCCAGACGTGTACCCAGAAGCCTGCTGCTGCAAGACAAGCCCAAGAAAGAAAACAACAGAACACCACTGGTCATCACCTACAGTCCTCAGCTGAAACCTCTCCAATGCATCATGAGTGATCTACAGCCCATCCTGGACAACAATCCCTCTCTTTCACAGGCCTTGGGAGGCAGGCCAATCCTGCCCCACAGACAACCTGCCAACCTCAAACATATTCTCACCAGCAACAACACACCGCGCCATAACTCCTCTAACTCAGGAACCAATCCATGCAACAAACCTCGATGCCAACTCTGCCCACGTATCTACACCAGCAATACCATCACAGGACCTAACCAGATCAGCCGTACCATCACTGGTTCATACACCTGCACATCTACCAATGTAATATATGCCATTTATGTCCCAGCAATGCCCCTCTGTGTACATCGGTCAAACTGGACAGTCCCTACGAAAAAGGATAAATGGACACAAATCAGATATCTGGAATGGCAATATACAAAAACCTGTAGGAGAACACTTCAATCTCCCTGCATACACCATGAAAGACTTAAAGGTCAGCATTTTGCAGCAAAAAAACTTTAAGACCAGACTGCAAAGAGAAACTGCAGAGTTGCAATTCATTTGCAAATTTGACACAATCAATTTGGGACTGAATAGAGATTTTGAATGGCTAGCTAACTACAAGAGCAGTTTCTCTTCTCTCGCTGTTCACACCTTCAGTTCAGCTGCTAGAGGAATACCCCACCCTCCCTGATTAGAGATAACAGCTGGTTCAGCCTCATTGGACCCACCCTGATATCTTTAACCTGGTTCTTGCCTACCTGTTTATACCTGCCCCTGGATACTTCCACTGCATGCATCCGACGAAGTGGGTATTAGCCCACAAAAGCTTATGCTTTAATACTTTTAGTTAGTCTTTAAGGTGCCACAGGACTCTTTGTCACTTCTGCAATTCCAGACTAACACGGCTACCCCTCTGATTCTTTCTTGTCTTTGTTAAAGATAATATCCTGTTTTGGGGGTTTATGCAGTACGCAGTAGGCAGAGCATGCTCAACCAGATTTGGTTCTTTGGAGATTGCTAAAAATCATTGAGGGTTTACTTTGTATTAAAAGTAACTTGTCTGATAACTGACTGGAAGGATTTTTAAAATAGCTTCCTGAGACTTGGAGTTTGTTGGATGCATCAGATAGAAGACTATATCATTCAAATACTTCTAGTTAAAATGTTATCCTAGAATACTATTTTAAATGGAATGTGTTTCTTTCATGGCAATGTGTTTCACATCCTTTCCTAAGGGTAACCCATAACAGGGTATTTTCATTAAATGTTTGGAATATTTTTCTAATGGATTTCCCTTAGCCTTTTTATGTTAACAAAATTGCTTCAAGAAATTTACAGGTTTATTTAAGAAGAATGTTTATAGTATGATGTTCTTGGTGAAGAGAATTGTTTTCAGAATTACCCGAATTTGGATGGCCAGTTTTCCATGAATTAGTTAATGTTTTTCTTTTTAAATTCAGTTCATTTGTATTTAAGCAGGATTTGAAAAATTCACTCACCAGTGGGAATACTTTTGTGGTTAATGTGGGGGGCTAAACAACCATTTTTAGCTGCTTTTTTTTATTAAAAGAAAGTTTGTTTCCCGCCCTTTGTTTGTTTATATATATGTGTGTGTATATATATATATATATATATATATATATATATATATATATATATGTATATATGTGTGTGTGTATACACACACATACATATAAAATATAATGTTATGTGTATGTTTATATACACCAGTGCAGTTGTCTTTCTAAGTCTATAAATTGTCATGTTGTTCTTTCTCTGCTGCTGGGCTTAGGTCTTCTCAGAAGCAACATGAAATAATCTGAACAAAAATGGATAAATCCTATTTATCTGGTCAGGAGAAAAAACTCATGAATCATGTGAATTCCATGCTGCTAATACTTGGAATTATGTAGGCAGCTGCAGACACAGATACTGGAGTTATTTATTTTTTTGCTTTTGGGGGAGGCATGGGAAAAGGATCCCAAAAACTTGGCTAAAGGTCAGAGACTTCTCCTGACTCCCGTCTCAGTGGGCAGATGACTGCGGGAAAGGGTAGAGTAATGGAAGTCTCTGCACCTGCCAGCCTCCAGGTTGCTGCAGGGAAGTGAGACAGTGGAAGAGACAGAAAACTCCTGTCTTCCAGCAGTTGGATAAGATAGAACTTCAGATTTGGCATCTATTAGCTACTGGCTGATATGAAAGAGAACCTCTAAACCTGGTTCAGATACAGCATCCTGATAGCAATCCCTTCACCATCCCAGGAGTTGGATGCTACAGGAGGACTGGGTTTCTCTGCAGGGAATTGCCTCTGTACACTACTGGTCAAATTCTCCCCACTTCTCTTCTTCCTTTCCTCCTCCCCCAAATATCTACCTCTGGCTAGTAGGTTTAATCCTCCGGCTAGTAGGTTTAATCCTCCAGCTAGTTGGTTATTGTTTTTGAAGTCCTCATAGTATGTGTATTTTGTTTTATAACTGCATAATTTTCATGGGCATATTACTGATACGTTGCTTTCACCAAATCTAATTTTATATATGACATAGCCACATCTGCAAATAGCTTGAGTTTTTTATTTGAACAAGGATTAGGATAGATTTAATTTAAAAAAATTGTGCACCTAATAGAGTGGGGATTTTATTGACTAAATGCTTCTAATGCTGTGGAACATTTATGTATTTTTTGTGGTCATTCCATTTGTGTAAAGAGGAAATGAGCAATGTTCATTGCCTATGCTGTCTTTGTTCTTCCACATTAAGCATGAGACTTTCCTTTAAACTTGCCCTCCAATTACATCTTAAGTAATATCTGCTTTTATTTTGTTCAGTTAGTTTGCCTTTTGGTCATTCACTCATGCCTGTTTGCTCTGACGTTCTGTAAAACATGCTTAAAATGATTTAAGTAGAAAAATAAGTGCCTATAACTTAAATCCTCAAATGCATATAAAATCATAATTATGACAAGAACTGTGAACTGATGCTCTGACTTCATCTCATCTCATTGTATACAGAGGCAGTATTTACACATGTTTAAGAATAGGGTGGGATATCTTTTTAATGTATTGCAACATTAGGTACAATCAGGTAAGATAAAGATTGAGTGTTAGTCCACAGTTCCTATCTTCTTCTATTGCCCCCAAGACAATTCTTTGATATATTTTTGTACTCTCATTACTTTAACACTGACATCTTAAGGAAAAACTATTTTGGCTGTGCACTTAAGAGAGAAAATTTTATCATACGACTTACTCAAAGAAGAGGAGCCGTTTTGGTAATGTTTTTCGTTCCATCTGTACTATGCAGTTAAGATACTATAGAGAAAGATATATTTGGATATATCTTAAATGTATCTTATTTTCTCTTAGCTGCAGTAGAATTGGTATGTTAAAATAGCTTTCTTGAGTTTGTATTCCATTTTGTGTAGACTTCCAGTATTCGTGTAAAACTTGATGAATGTCTTCTAAACAGAACAGTAACTAAATAGAATTGTCCAGCTTGTTCATATTTTAGTTCTGTATAGAGCCCTTAATACATGAGGTGAAAAATAGCGGAATTTCCCATTGTGCCATCTGCCTTGACAGTGCAGAATGCAAAATGCTTTTTTACTTCTGAGTACCAGCATGATACATAGTATCCAGCAATTAAAAATCTCTGGATTTATTTTTTCTCATGTGCACTCTTACTCACTGTTTGCTTTACACTGGATTAAGTCATTGGGTTCAGTTTGCTTTGATTAAGGGCAAGTCTACACTTAAAATGCTGCATTGGTGTAGCTGCACCTCTGTAGCGCTTCAGTGAAGACGCTCTAAGCCAGGGGTTCTCAAATTTCATTGCACTGCGACCCCTTTCTGACAATAAAGTTACTAAATCATCCCAGGAGAAGGGGCTACAGCCTGAACCCTGCCGCCCTGGATAGTGGTGGAACTTGGGCCTTAGTTCAGCTCAGGGTCTCAACAAATCTTATGCTGGCCCTGATATATGTCTGTAGTGTAGACCAAACCTCAGTCATCTATAAGAAATTCCATACTTAGAATAATTCCTTAGAATATGGTGGGTTTCATATGGACAATTTAAGTAGAATTGACACATTTTAAAATAGTCATTTATCTCATTCTTGTTTATTTCAAACTTTTAAAAACCTAATGCCCTCATTGCAGCTTGACTATAATTATCATGTTTAAACTTCTGTGCATTTTTAGTTTAAACAGCCTTTGTTTTTTATACCAAAAGAAAATTAATGAGAAGAGACAAAGAGACATCAAAGAGGTTTTCCCTCTGATTGCAGTGTTAGAAGTTTTGCCTGAAAATAGGTTACATTTCTTCTGTTTTGAGCTGAATCCTCATTAACTTTACATTTTAATGATGTCCACAGCAAATTATACCATTATGGTAAATGCCTTAAAGGGAAGCTTAAAGGACACCTTTTTAATGTTTGTATCTTCATTTGGTGGCTGAATTTGACCTAATGTTGTAAATAGTGTCAGAATGTTAAAAATAACCCACCCAATGCTACAGAATTTTTTTTGTTCTTGCCATATATAGATTAATTTGTTTATTTTTAACATAGTTGCAACATTTTAAGGGAATGTGTCATATTTATAAATGTTAGAGCAAAACTGATGTCCTTTAAAACTGTTTACAAATGACCTCTCATTTTCTTCTATATTTGCAATAAGTTTAATTTATAGTGCCAAAATATCTTGAAGGAGAGTTCAAAAAAAATCAGCCCACCATGAGACACATTCTCTAGTAGCTTACAAAATAAAGTTGATTGAGATTCTAAAACAGTGATAGACAGTATTTGCACAACAAGAAACAATATTGGTAAATGGTAACTCTGCTGAATTTCAGATTACTCCATGTAGAACAATATCAACTGTAGTGCTGTGCATTAGAGTACACTTTGAATTCTTAATTATTAGTAGATGATAAATTAACTGCAAGGATGAAGAATCCTGTGTCAAATACTGTGTACCTCATTGCTGCTGCATTTCAGAAGTGGATTAACTAAACTTGGCACTAGCTGTAATGGAAGCTGAATAATTGTGGAGAATTCCTATACAGTTTCAGGTAATCTTAATTTTTGAAAAGAGATTGCTCTTATTTCTTAAGATTGTGCTTTAGTTACTTGTTCCATGGTGAGTACAGTTTCTAGCAGCTGTAGATCCTTGACAGGTCAAGGTCAGAGGGGTTGGTCAAGGTCAGAAGTGGATGGCCTGGTGACTCCAAATCCAAGTACCCAGTAATTGAATGTGTTAAGGAGATCACAAGTTTCTTTGCGTTTTAGCTTCTACATGGTGATGCTGGTTCCGTGCTCATCTGTGAAATAATACTGAAATACAAGAGATATTTTAGTAATAAATAGAAAAAGCAAAATGTCCAGGGGATAGTCTCTTGTTATTGGTACCCTTCCACATAGCTTTATTGGGCTTTTAATAACACTTCTTTTATTTATGTTATGGACATAGCAGTGCAGATCCAGCTGGATGATAAAATGAAGGAGGTGGAGAAGTTTAGGCATGAACCACATAATCATCTTTCAAATGACAGTTGCGCAGAAGACAAGGTCTCATTTCCCATCACTAAACTGTTAATTACAGCTCTTTTCTCTTGCCTTTTTCTCATCAACTTAACTGTTCTCCCCACAAAATCCTCTCACCATCTTACTCCACCAAGCAAACAATTAAGCATTAAAAAATATTCTCTGGTTTGTAATTCAGAGGGAGTTATGGTGTGCTCTGCAAATGCTGAATCTTTACAACATGGAAATGCCTTGCCTTTTAGGGGAAGATGGAATATATCGTCCTAGGCTCAGCTGGTGTTCATCCTCGAATGCTCTGAAGTAGGAGTAGTTTTGCAACTTTTATTCTAGCGATTGTCACTGACATAATTGCTATGTTTCTAATTATCAAGCTTTTATAAATACTTTAGAATTGCATTCGCATTTTTGGAGGGGCTTGTATGTGTTGCTGGTACAGCATGTTATGTGGTGATAGTGGTGGTTTTATTCACATCCTGACAGTGAGGAGAAATAGATCTGTGAAATTTCAAAGGGACTTTTCAGCATGTCAGCCTTCAGACATATAGATGAAGAAAAATAGATCATCATGCCCCAGTTCAATATTTTCCAGTATTCTTTCTAGTTAATATTTTTTTTTATTATCTTGTAAGTAACTAGACATACTGTAGGTTTCTATTTTTTCTCTGGTTATTCCTGTAAACATTGTACTGTGATCTGCATATAAGTTCTATAAATTCATAGCTTGCATTTTTACCCCTTTAATCTTTCTGAGATCTTTCTTTTTTACTGATGCAGTTTTTCATGCTATTTATTATTTTATTTCAGTAAAATCAAATCTTGGGACATTACGGACTTTAGCTCTTAAAGGGCTGTCTCCCTGCTGTAATATTGCATAAGAAGAGGCTGCCTGGTTGGTGTTGCCTCCTGCCTTGAGGTCTAGCATGGTATTTTATGGAGATGTGAGCCCAAGTGCCACTCGTATATCAGATATGCTATTAACTAACTTGTGATGCACCCTATCCACAATTTTTTTTTTCATGAGTGTCCAATTTCTGCTGCCCCCCTCCCTTTGTTTTTTTGTTTGGCCTTAAGAAGGCTATAGAGCAAGGGTGCCCCAACTTGATGGTTTTCCTTTTCAGCTGAAATGCTGAATTGCTACCTCAAAATCCCTAGCAACTTTTTAATGGAACGCAGCTCTCAGTGCAGATGCTAGTCTCATTTTTATCTCAAACTCTTAAGAAATTAGTCCTGCCAAATATATTTTTGTATTGTATATTGGCCTGGAACAATTTACCAAAGGTTGTAATGGATTTTTTTCTTTCTGGCAGTTTTAAAACCACTTTTTTTTTTTTTTTTTTTTTTTTTTTTAAAAAAAAAAAACGGTATGCCCTAGCTCAAATAGAATTGGTTTGGGGAAGTTCTATGGGCCGCTTGGCAGAATTCAATTTTTATCTTTATTATTTAATTTTGATGGATAATATCAGTGTTTTATTTTTAAACTTTTTTTCCTTTTTGTCTATTTAAATATTCACAGTTGTGTAAAATTATGGAGGAGTCAGACAATAATTAATGACAGTAGATGATGAGACTCAGAAAGTTAAAGCTTGATAACTGTTAAAACACAAGTTGTCAACATCATGTATCAAAATATACAAAGCAAATATCCTTAAATCAAACTTTAATAAGTTCTCGAGCATCATTTGTCTTTGCCTGTCTGTAAATTTCAGTTATTGTTTTTTTTATTGGTTTGTGTGTGTGTATATGGTGAAATCAACATTACTCCTGGGAGAATTCTGTGCCAAAGAATAAAAAACTGTGGGCCAAAAAATTGAAATGCTGCACATGATATTTTAAAATTCTGCAAAATTGTGCATATATTATTTGTTAAAATAATACAATATAATCACACCAGTTTCAATTATTTTGGTTATTTATTTCAAAATACCTGTCAGCAAGTATGACTGTAACAAAGCACACAATGAAAAAGATTTAGACTTTTTTTTAGTCAAATAGATTCCTTACTAGGCATATAAATAGAGATGTTTTGAATAATTCATTTAAATAACATACAAACCCATACTTCCTGTGCTTCCCCCCAAAGCAGTGTAAAGGCTTGCAGAGTCAGGGGTAATGGAGGAGCTGAGGAAGAGGGAAGGTGCTGGGAGTGAATGTGGAGGGTTGTTGTAGGTGGGAAAATATGGAATGGGTTTTTTGGGGGGACACAGGAAGGGATTGTTAGGGAGCCTCCATCTTGCAGACGATGGCTGACCCCTAGCCTTTCTCATTCAGTCAGGTACACCTGCCTCCACCCCTATGTGTCCCTGTACTCCCATGTGTCCTTTCACCCTCTCCCTTCTGTCCTCATGTTTCCCCACCCCCACTCAGACACCCAGTTTTCCCATCCCCATGTGTTCCCGCACCTCCTCTGTCCCCACGTGTCTTTATACCCCCACTCACCTATCTCCTTCCCCCATATGGCCCTGCACTGCCCCCATCCTTATGTGTCTGTGTCCCCTCAGCCAGTCCCCTCTCTCACATGGCCCTTCACCCCCTCTCCCTCTTCCATGTATCTCTGTGCCCACTCAGCCGCACCGTTCTCCTATGTGTCCCTACACTCTTCCCCATGTGGTCCAGCATCTACACTCCCATTCAGCCTCTGTCCCAGTCCGTCTTCCCCAATAGCCCTTAGAACTCCAGTCTTTGGGCCCACCCCCGTATTGTCTCTTTCCCCCCGCACATATTCTTGTCTCCTGACCTGGCCCCACAGGCACAGCACTGTCAGGCAATCTCTTCTCTTCCCTGTTGGCAGCTAGCACCACAATGGTGATCAATGGTTCCATGTCTAGTTGGCAGCTGGTATTAAGAGGAGTGCCCCAAGGGTCGGTCCTGGGGCAGGGTTTGTTCAATATCTTCGTTTAATGATCTGGAGGATGGCGTGGACTGCACCTCAGCAAGTTTGCAGATGACAGTAAACTGGGAGGAGTGGTAGATATGCTGGAGGGTAGGAATATGATATAGAGGGACCTAGACAAATTAGAGGGTTGGGCCAGAAGAAATCTGATGAGGTTCAACAAGGACAAGTGCACTTGGGACGGGAAGAATCCCATGCACTGCGACAGACTAGGGACCGAATGGCTAGGCAGCAGTCCTGCAGAAAAGGACCTAGGGGTTACAGTGGATGAGAAGCTGGATATGAGTCAACAGTGTGCCCTTCTTGCTAAGAAGGATAATGGCATTTTGGGTTGTATAAGTAGGGGCATTTCCAGCAGATCGAGGGATGTGATCATTCCCCTCTATTCAGCATTGGTGAGGCCTTATCTGGAGTACTGTGTCCAGTTTTGTGCCCCACACTACAAGACGGTTGTGGATAAATTGGAAAGAGTCCAGTGGAGGGCAACAAAAATGAATGAGGGGCTAGAGCACATGACTTAGGAGGAGAGACTCAGGGAACTGGGATTGTTTAATCTTCAGAAGAGAGGAATGAGGGGGATTTGATAGCTGCTTTCAACTATCGCAAAGTGGGTTCCAAAGAGGCTTGATCTAGACTTTCGTCAGTGGTAGCAGATGACACAACAAGGAGCAATGGTCTCAAGTTGCAGAGAGGGAGGTTTAGGTTGGCTATTAGGAAAAACTTGCACTAGGAGGGTGGTGAAGCACTGGAAAGGGTTACCTAGAGAGGTGGTAGAATCTCCTTCCTTGGAGGTTTTCAAGGTAAAACTTGACATAGCCCTGGCTGGGATGTTTTAGTTGGGGATTGGTCCTGCTTTGAGGAGGGGGTTGGACTAGATGACCTCCTGAGGTCCCTTCCAATCCTGATATTCTATGAATCTATGAATGTACCCGGTGGTAAAAACGCAGAACTGCAGCAACTTTGTGGCAGAAGTTATTTTCTGCAGGAAAAAAATTATGCATGGCACAATACTGCACACGCGCAGAGGTGCAAAATTCTCCCAGGAGTACAACATTTACTTATATTTACCAATAAAAATCTAATTATTCTAAGCCTGATTATGCAGAAGGTCAGACTAAATGATCACAACAATCTCTTCTCAACTTGAAATGTATGCATCTATGAATCACTTGAAGTACTGTCTCTTTTTGGAAGAGTTTACTCCTTCAATAAGTAGCTGATTCATGTAAAAAATATTGTGCAACAGCAGTAAAACCCACCTTGGTCTATACAACACAGCATGATTGTATCTGATGTATTCCTTCTATTTATTGATATTCATTCTTTTATAGAACCATTTTAAAGGCTTGGCTTTCACAACTGACTAGTGATTTTTGAATTCCTTTGTATTTTTGAATGCCCAGCTTTATGCCTGAGAGGAGCCTGAATTTCAGAAGGTGCTACACCTGCTTTCTGAAAATCAGGATTCTCTAAGGTGTCTCAAGCTTGATACTGAGCCACCCCAGGTTACTAGTCAGTGGTAAAAACTTGGGCCAAGATATTTTGACTTATTGAAAGATACTGTGGTGTGGGTTACTATGGTAGTATTCTTTGCTTGGGGAACATACAATACTTGGTACCAGTGTTACTTTATCCTTGGACAGATGTGTGCATCTGATAGTGGTCCTTATTCATTGGATGCTTGTAGCTGTAGATCTTTCTATTATCACTCTTTGCTAAGGATGTTATCTAGCTTAGTTACTGATTTTATGTGGGTTGCTAAAAATTTGAATTGCCATTCTGAATTTGAATCCTAACTTTCCAGTTTTGAAAATTTGTGTTTGTAAAATGGAAGTGTCCACCTCATATCATGAGAGCAGAAATTATGAAATGAGAAATACACATTTATGAGAAATTTAGAAGCAAGTCAGATGTTATCACTTTAATGTTCTTCGATTAGCACTCATATGTATTAATGATGTTTCATTCAACTGCATGAAGGAAGCATGGGACAGACTGTAGATAACAGAAAGGTATTCTGAAAATTGCAGTCCGTCAAGCTTTTCAATATATCTGGTGGACCGTTTGTCTAAATTCTTAACTTCTCTCCTCTTTTAGTCTAGAGATTATAATTACTTGAAAAAAATGATAGTTACCTGCTTGTGTCCGTTTCCCCCCTCAGTTTTGTAATTATTGTATTAAGGAGGATTCTTAATATCTTCCTTAGTACTTATTTTAAAGTTTAACTTAATTTATATTTTTAAAACAACAGTAAAGGATACCGACTAAAAGAATCCCTCCACCAGGAGGACATCAGTATTCTTTGTTTTCTAATTTTCTTGGCATGCAAGTTTTGATGCAGAATCAAATTAGTAAAAAAAAAAAAATTTGAAATGTGCTTTATGAAAACCCATTCTGCAAGTTGTTGTGGTCTGGCTATTTCCAATCATTTGTGTATTAATGATAGTGTATAGCTGAAAAATTCCAAGCCTAGTTTCCCTTTCTAATATTTGCTCAGGTTTTTTTTCTTATTTCTGTAGCTTTGTTGTGGTCAATTCACTCAGTATAATAGCAAAGACACTTGCTTTGGTTTTTTTTTTCCTTTAAAGAGAGTTATTTTAGAGATATAGTTTACCAGAGATAAGAGCTATTTATGTCCTAAGCTATTGATTTTTAATTAATGTTGCTTGGGCTCACACATGTTGGCAGAATTGCTAACAGCTTGTGGCATTTTTTAATTCACATCTTCTTTTGGTATTTTGACAATGTCATTCATATCTCATGAAAAAGTACCTCAGTCAGGTTAAATGTGTTAAAACACCGAGCAGAAAAGGAGAGAATGGAACATAGGGCTGCCTGGAAACCTTGATCTGTTGCCAAAGTATTTAAACAATTTAGTGTTTTGGTTTTCTAGCTCCAAGCTGCTTCTCAAATCCCTTGCTAATTAATCCAGTTAATTCTTTGTAGACTGACTATGCAGGGGCTTTTGCTTGGGCTTCTATCATTGAGAACTCTGTTTTGTTTTTGAAGCAAACCTAAGCCCTGTTAGAAAGGTTGTAGTAGTAAACTGAGTGCTAGCAGATGTGAATACAATGTTTTGGGTCTTTTAAAAAGAGTACGTTTTTGTGTGTGCAATTTTTATTTTACAGCTTCCATGTTAAAAATTTAAAGGTAACATGAATACTTGCATAAAAATGGAAATATTTTTCCTATTAAAATGCTCCCTTTTACTAGGGAACAAAGCACTATGGGTGCTGTGTTGGTGGTGTTAGTACGCTGTTATGTATGTAGCTCTGTAAGGTTTTGGGGGCAGGAAATTTTAGAATATTTTACTATTTGAAAAACATCAGGTACAATTACAATTTAAATTCGTGAACAGATAGGCAGGTGTGGAAGCTTGAAAGCTTCACAGACCCAGAAATGTTTTAAGAAGTGTCCTTCAGGAAGTAAGAGTTTGGTGCACACTAATCAAGAGCACTCCAAGCATCAGAGGTGGCATGAGGTCAGGAGTGGGAAATGGAGACAAGGAACACCAAGGAGGAAAAACCTCAATAGACCATAGGGAAAGGAAATAAGAAGAAATAAGGGCAAAGGATATCTGCAGGAAGAGAATCTTGAACTGTTTGTGGATGAAGAGCATAAACCAATACATAGATTCCAAGGGTGATGTGTCATGGTCATGTTGGTAGGAGAGGAAAATTAACTTGCAAGCAGCATTTTGGGCATGTTGCAGGGGAGAAGAGGTGTGGCTATGTAGGAGAGAACTTGATGGTTGAAGAGAGATTACCAAAGCATATAGACAAAGTTATGGCTGTAGAGATGGTGAGGAAAAGACTAAAATGTTTGGACTTTGTAGGGAAAAGGTCATGTGATGTGATGAGCAAAAAAGGGAGAGCAGTTCCTTTCATTCTCTGGGTTGTGTATCTATGATGGGGAATATAGTGATGGTTTAAATAGGGTGGGGAGTAGGGCAGGAAGAAAGGGAAAGGCTAATTTTTAGACACGTTGAGTGTGAGGAAATGGCAAGAAGAGTCATCTGAGAGACTGGCAGATATCTGAGTATGGAAAAAGATTCAAATGGTGCAAAGAGAGCTTTAGAAGTCCTCATCGTAAACAGATTCTATATTAAGATCTAACAGCCTTCATCAACTATATGAGTTGAAATAACTTTTTTGTGATTTTTTGGGAGGGGGTGGTGCTTTCAGGTTGATGACAGTTACTAAGTGATGATGCTGTGTTAGGAGTCTATCTGCTTTGACAGTGGCGCAGATAATGATGATACTTTGCAGTGCTATAGCACCTTTCATCAGTGTTTCAAAACACTTCATAGACTCATCACCCCAAGGAGATGATTATTATACCCATTTTACAGACAAACTAAGGCACTGTGTGGTTTAGAGACTAGCCTGAGGTTTCATATGGCGAGATAGAGACAAAACCCAAGTAAGAGCCTAGAAGTCATCCTGACTTAGCTGAGTTAGTCATAAACAGGGAACTATTACTCACTCTTGGGTCTATAATGGCAGAGCAGTATGTACAGTCCAGAACTCATGTAAGCCTACATTGGCAAAACAGTGTGGGCCTGCAGGAGAAAGACAAATTTCAGTAGGAAAACCGATTTCTCTTTCATGTTTCTAAGAGTTAGCTAAGAATTAAAAAAACAAACAAACCAAAAAACCCTTTTATTCTATCATTTATTTATTTTTATACAATGAGATTTCCCTGTATTCCATCCTTTTTTATGCTACATGAAGCACCATTTTTTTAAATTTATGTGAACCTCCTCACCAAGGAACTTTCATAAACAGAATGTTGGGTCTCAAAATGTGGATGTTTGACATCTCTGAAAATCAGATACTCAGTTTCTAACCTGAGCTTCCTTGAAAACCTGTGCTAATTTGGGTTGGGCTGTTCCATAGGGACTGAAATCTTAAGTCTTTTTTACATGGTGTCACATTTTGAGGTGCAAATCCAGACCAATAAGTGGTCACCACTTACTTTGTACCCTGAGTGCCTTAAAATGCTATGTTGCTGCAGATCCCTCTCTGGACACTCCCGGCCAGTATATAATTTTGAACTGGGTTTCTGTATGTTAAGCAGTCCTGGTTCAGCAACTCTGACTCCAGCAGCTAGCTTGTTATATCATGTCCACATTCTGGTCTCCACGAGCCTTGGTTATTACCAGCCAAGTGACCCCAACACAATCCCAGTTCCAGATTTCCTCAAAACCATCTGCCCTAAAGTATCCAGCTTTGTCATGAAACACTCAGAAATTCATTCTCTCTTTTAAAGAGACAGTACCCAGCAGCTTGCCACATTAACTGGAATTAACAATTTCTTCAATTCATATATAGCTGTAGGTTCGTTTATATTAAAGTAAAATAGGTTTGTTAACAACAGGATGTAGGTTAAGTGATGGAATAAATAGAAATAGAGAAGTAGAAGTAATAGCAAGTAGAAGAAATAAAGGTAAAGATGGTACAAGCAAATAAAAGTAAAAAGACACATTTAAAAGTCTAAAATTTAACCTAGCACTGTACAGTCATTTGATTCAGATGGTTTCTCTTGCCAAATATTCTTTGTCCAGCGTGGGTAACTGTCTATCAGTCAGGAGCTTCCACAGAAGTATGAGGAGTTAGTTTCTTTTGTTGTGAAAGATAAAGATGGAGTCACTCTGCCCCTTATGTTTCCAAAGAATTGTCTTTATTCTCAAAGTTAGAAGGGCTCCTGGGGATTCAGTCTCCTGTGTCTCTCTGGACTACAGGAGCCATATTAATTCTCTCTCTCTTGAGTTCAGGCTCAAGACCACCCTGTTGGTTTGGTTAGCTTTATTTATGGCTAATATGTACATTGAGATAAAGTCACATTCTTTTGTCTAGGACAGACCTCTTTTCTTCGAGTGCTTGCTCATGTCCGTTCTCTGTTTGGTATTTGTGCTCACCACATGCACTGGTGCCGGACATTTTTCCCTCAGCAGTGTCTGTAGGGGACGGGCTCTGGCACCCCCTGCAGTGGTGCCAGGCTGGTGCAGTAGAAGGGGCGCTGCTGGCACCATCCACCTTCCGTTCCCTCTTGCCTCCGGTGATGGTGCTGGAACTTCTGCTGCTTCAGCTAGCGTTATTTCATTTTCTGTTCTTGTGAACTTTGAAAACCTGTAATATAGTTGTATATAGCTAATAGTTTCTTAGTTACTCTTTGAAGAGTTTGAGAACTACTACTTTTAGTCCCAAACGGGACTCAGCCGGGAGACCGGGCATGCCCTGATCCCCAGACTTTAAGCCCTGCAATCACTGCAAATGTCCTATGCCCATCAGTGATCCACACACCAACCACCAAAGGTGCTTAGGTGAGGGGCACATAAGTGACAAGTGCCGTATCTACAAGTCCTTAAAACCTAGGACAAAGAATAAGAGCGATTATCTGTTTGAAAGCACTTCTAATGGAGTCTGTACTCACTCTGGCACCAGAGCAGCGGTCTGACTCCACACTGAGCGCTGCAGCTTTGTGTGCAGTGCTCTGGCAGCACCATCTGTGAGCTGGTACCAGTCCCCCTCCATGACTCCAGTCAAAAAGCCGAAAAAAAAACTGTGAGGGGAAGAACTCCTACCTCCCATGAGGGAAAGGAGAAGGTTGGGTGTGAGCCACATCCCATTCCAGGCAGCTCAACACTCCCCTCGGCAGTTCGGGCTCTAGCTCAGGTCGAGCGGTGCAGCCCATCCCATACTTCATCTGTGACTCCAGATAGAAGTGCAGGGATTGGAAGAATTTTATTAATTTATACAGCATATCCTTGATCCAGGAGTTTCATTAGCTGGGAAATAACTTGCTGGTGAAAGTGTTTTGCTGTGAGTCTCTCAGCCTGCCAAAATTCTCAATGAACATAAAATATTCTTAACAGTTTTAATTTGCAGTTAAAAACATTTTGAGACCCTTGCCTTGGCTACAGAAGGAAAAATGAAGCCAAATTTAGGCATTCTTTTTCTATAATATGTTGTGAAATGATAAATTTCCTATCTAGTTGGGTTGAATAGCATCAAGCTTCTTCCTTTTTGAAAACAAACAATTTTTAAGCTAATAGAATTGACTAAACATGTGTTAAGCTTCCTTTCTTAGAAGGCTCCTCTTATTGTACAATATCATATGTAGCTTAAAGCTAGCTTTGTTAATACTAGCTGAAAGCACACTGTATTCCAAGATAGGCCAATAATACAAATGTAAACACACCCAAAGTTCTCTTCTGTGTGATATTGCCCAGTTAATGAACTTTACCCCAAAAGAGAGAAGTCATCCTAAGTAGCAGAACACTCATTTTCTTTTTGGTTAATCTCCTTGTCTGCAGATAGACAAGATCTACTTTTTCTGAGCAAGGAACTTTTTGCTCCTAGGCTTTAAATATCGCACAAGGGAGACAACTAGATGGAATTAGGTGTGTTGATATAGGAACTTTCCGGAAGAGTATTTTGTATGTTTTCCTATTTTTACACCCATTACCCAGCCCATTTATTGTATATCATTTAGAGATTGATCTCTATGCCTTGATCCAGCTGGTAGCGTAGACAAAGCCTTAGCTTCATGGGGCCCCAGGCAGTTGCCCTGCTTGCTACACCTTAATGCCAACCTCTAAACCCATACTGAATCCCCAGGTTGAGAAACGCTTATCTAGATGAGTTGAAATATCCTCTGGAAGACCTCTGCATACCCCCCTGTTGAGAACCACTGTCAGACTGATTTGGTTTAAAGCTATCTAGATATGATTTTAACTCATAGGGTTTTCATCAAAGCTCAACTACACCTTCATTTCATTTGAGGCTCCCTCTGAAAAACAGATCACTACAGATGCAGTACATTATTGCTGCAACTCTGTGTAATGATATTTTTCTTTATGTATTTTATTACTGGTTGGTAAATGAGAAGAGACAATAGTAAATGAACTCTTTGTGTATATATAAATGTCATTCAGTTCAAAGCCTAAGCACAAAGACCAAATAAAGCATCGAGGGATGTAAGTTATAGGTGCTGATGTATATCAACAAAATAATAATTAGTGGTGGTTGAATATTTTAAACATTAGTTGTTGGCTGCTGTATTAGACTATTGGTCACTGAGAACCCGTAATGCCATTGACTTACGAAACAGTAATTACTGTTTTAGATTTGAGTTTTCAAGGATACCTAAATTATAAAGAAGAGTAATATTAAAACCATAGTTTCTGTAACAGTGTCTCCATTGGGATGGGTTTAAGATTAGCAGCCGTGTTAGTCTGTATCCGTAAATAAGACGAGGAAGACTTTGTAGCACCTTAGAGACTAACCAGTTTATTTCAGCATAAGCTTTCATGGGCTATAGCCCACTGCATCTGATGAAGTGGGCTATATCCCACGAAAGCTTATGCTGAAATAAACTGGTTAGTCTCTAAGGTGCTACAAAGTCTTCCTCGTCTTATCCATTGGGATGATATTTGGATGTGATTGTCTTTTGCACGTTATTATGTATTAAATGAATCAAATTCCATGTAATACAGAGAACAATTTGTATTTATTACAAACTGCAATCCAGCAGTCATTCTATGAAAACTATGAAGTTTTGGTTTTACAGAAGTTCTTTTGTTTAAAGAGCAAATCTGTTCCTATGTTTTTGTAATCTCACATTGATTCTGTGTAAATAGATTAATAGTGGATAAAATTAAGTTTTATTTGGTGACTTCTGTCCAGCAAGGGCACATATTTTATAGAATCTACATAAAAGCAACTCTGAAGTTCCCTGAACCTTGGTGTCTTTTGTCAGATTTTCCCACCCGCCCCCTGCTGAAAGGGCCTTTCCTCCTCAAGCATGTTTCTTGTATACTTGGATAACTCAATTGTATATTCAAGGGCAATCTCTTCAAATAAACTAAAATAGACCTGGTTTTCCACTGATAATGCCCATGGTTTGGTTTCAGATTGGACAAAACAGATCAATTTTTTTAATCTTAAATGAGGTGGAAGGGTACTTTTGTGGTTGAGGCATTGGAATGGGACTTAAGATCTGGGTTCAGTTCACAAGGTTGCTGCAGACTTCCTGTATGAATGCCTTAGAACAGTCTCTAAATGTAAAATTTGACTGTACAGCTCATTTACTGACATTGTACCATAACTTTAGTTGTAAGAGGGGGGACTACTGAAACTAATTCACGTGAAAACTGAGAGTCGTCTTGTCATTAACAAGGGGGAGTAAATGCTGTTTCTTTCTTGCTAGTTCCAACTTGAGAAATAGGTAGTAAATACTAGGCAAACAAAAACCAAAAAGGGAAATTTTAACTGATCTGCAGTCTGTCAACTATTAGATCTTTGTTATAGTTAAAGCTTTAATAGAATTAAATATCAATTTTAAAACACACAAATCTTAATTCAAAACAGTTCTGAATATTTTTATTACTGCATTTTTCACATCCTAGTCAGAATCCGAGCAGAATTAAGCACACTATGCCAGGTATGCTTCATAAGCAGTTGAACCTGTTAAGTCTATTACACCACTCCTGCCTTGTTCAAAATAAAAAAGGAATGTGTCAAACTTAAATGTTACAATTTATTGGAAGTGACAGAAAATTTAGAGGAGTTTAGGGCTTTAGGAATAATTGAAGAGGAGATAAGTATGTTTAAAAGAAGTGAAATGCCAACTTCAGTATCTCCTGTTACTTTCTCACTGAGCTTTCTTTTCTGTGTCTGTCCTTTTACAGTTCTCTGTAGAAATTATCAAGTTACTAGGAAAAAACACATTTCAGGGAAAATTGTTTTTAATTCTGTTGATTAATACTTTGCTTTTGCAATCCATAAGGATATTAAGGCTTTCACATTTTTATTCACAGTATCATTTTATATTATGCAGTCTTGCATTATATTTTTAAAGTATCTTACATTATGATATTCCTGTGCACAGGTGTATTAAAGTTAGGGGAATAAATACGTATAACTAGAACTCTCTTCAGAATGTTTTATTTTTACTACATACTGAATAATATCTGCTCTTCTGCATTCAACAAATCTCTAAATACTATTGAGCACCAATGCAGATGTAATTTGGTTAGCTGTGTACTTGAGCATGATTTTTATGTAGGATTTTGGTGCTTACCTTTTCTGGACATCTGAAGAAATTGTACAAGCTAATGTGTTGTGAACCCTAGCAGGTTATGTAGCTATAAAGTCACAACCACTCTCAGGGGGAAGAATATAGAAAACAGCTGACTAAAAGTAGAATAGGAACAACTGATTCTATGTAGTCTACTGCATACATTTCAGGTTGAAATTATATAAATATCCTGTTAACATTAAGCTCAAATTCTGGTAGTCCTTTAGCCCATCCCAGGTTGATAGTTAAATGTTAAATGTAATCTGTGTCTGTCTTCAGGGTTGACATTTTTAAAAAACAGAGGTCCTTACTAATCTGTATGGAGATTAAACATTTTATGATACTCTTTGTAAGAAAGCCCCTTTGTCTAGAATGTGGTGTGCCAGTTGGTTATCCTGGAGGTGACATCAGCGGGTGTGTCCATAGTTTGGGAAACTTTGAATATTTTGAGGGGTAGTCATATAAAATATTTGTAATTAGCCTTCCACTTCTGAAGTTTGTAGGGTTGCTGTTAAACAAACCTCAAACCTTACAACTATAGCTGAAGAGGATTGAACTCTGAATGTTTTCTGTAGCAGAAGGGAATTTCTCTAACAAACATGAAAATGAATGAAATATAAAGATGTGGTAACATTATGTAAGAATGAAACACTGGCTTGCCTTTCCAATTTTTACATGATATTTATCTCCGAGCCTGGATATTTTCATATCTCTTCGTGAAGCAAAGTACTCAACTTTGGTAGATGTGTGTGTTATTCTATAGAGCTGTTACTTAAGTTTAGAATTCCAATATAAATTTTTACCTTTAATTCCAAAGATACAAGACCAGTCACTGGACCATTCTCTCTCTCTCTCTCTTACACACACACACACTTACTTTCACGTCCCATCCTTATCTCCAGTTATCCTTTGTTATTTCTCTTTCAATTGCCAAGACAACAATTTTATGATTTTTTTTTGCCCATTAGTAGTTCTTGAAAACAGAAGATAAATTAGTAAATAATACTTGGTGTAAATATTGTTTGCATTAACATCCGTCATAGTAGGAATGCAAATTGCATCTTGAAATAAGCAAGTTTTAATTGATACAGTGGTCTATAATATCTTCATGGTAATTTTTTTATTTACATTTTTTTCATCACAGCAGAATGTCATGACATTTCATGCACAACAAATTGTAGTCTATATCATACTTTTCTGCCAATAAGGATTTAGCTATCCAAAAGGTTTTCATTAGAGATGGCGTTGTTATTAGCATGTGACACACAACTGCAGTGTTGAAAGTGTGTGTATAAAATTTCACAGTATTCAAAAAAGGTAACACACATCATAACTTGTAAATTTTGAAATATAAACCATCTGTTTTTCAGACTGCTTATTCAATGGTATTGACAGTATGATAGTTAAGGAGTGCTATTTAAACTGTTTGGACCTTGTGTCATTTGGTCCTTGGAAATCAGTGTGCATTGTTGCATATTAACAAAGAAGTAATTCTCTGCATGGTTTAAATTGTATGAATGTTGGGGAGTAATGTTTTTTAAACTACAACACATCAGGAATGGCTGTTTGGCTAAGACACTTTTGTTCTGAAGTTTTTTGAGTCAGTTCATATTAAACCTGAAATGTGACAACCTATGTAACAATGAATACGTTCCTACAATGCAATACTTGTATTTAAAGAAAGCCTAATAGTATGACTAATTGATTTTATTATGGTTGATGAATTTTAGAAATATAGATGTTTTATTTTGTGCCAGTTGTAGGAAAGATTTCCAGCTTGTAAAATACACTATGGAATATGGAAAATGTAATAATAAGTCAGAATAGACTTGAAGCATTAAATGAGAAGCAAATATAGTGGCAATATAGAAATTCTGGGAAAATGCTGGTAAAATGAGATGAAAATATTTCCTGATAAGGGGAAGGCTGTAAGTAAAACAAGAAAAATATTTCTCTTTCTTAGTAATTCCTCTGATTTATTTGTAGTATAATTGATTACAGTGTATTTATTTGGTAAATTGTCAGTGGCCATAATGTGACTTTACATGAGTTTACATTTTTCTGTGATGTAATGTTTCTAAAAAGTACTATTAAAGTAAAATATTGTGTCTGGCTTTCTTCACAAGAACATAGCAAATTAAAAATTAACATAAGTAAGTAGAAAGTGTGACTTGTAATTTCTTTTTAAACCTCATCTAAAAATTGTTTTAAGAAAAGAAATAGTGCTTATTAACTTGACAAAGTATGAGTACAAATTAGATTCACTTTAAATTGTGACTGTACTAAATATATGTCCTTTATTTTTGCTGTAAAAACTAAGCTTTGAAAATGTGTACTTTCCTATGTACATTTAACCCTTTACCAGAAGTAGTAATCTTTGGAAAGTAGGTAAGGATCCACAACAAATTTGAAATATTTGTGTTGTAAATATTAAAGATGGTGAATGTTTCTTATAAAAATGTCAAAGCCGTAGTCCCTCTGGGCTTATTTTGTGTGGCATGAGACTGTGCATTCTATAAACGTAAGCTAAATTGATAGATTTATACTAGCACCTGCCTGTGTCTGGTAGTGTCAAACTCTACATCGTGCACTAACTCTGTTTGGATTATTTTTGCTGCACGTTGGAAACAGGTGATGTAGATCTGTTCTCTGCATTGTTTTTACTTGTTGCAACCTTAAGAAAATCTGTTTTATTTTGTAAGCTCTACTCTGTGAGGCATTGGCAGTCATGGCCTCTCACATTTAAACGACAGTCTGAAATATTAGTTAACTGTTTCTCCCAACATTTTGGGGACAAGGAGGGCTTTGCCAGCTGCTGTTGGAGTGAATAGGCTGTCACCAGGCAACTCTGCTGTCTGGGAGTGAAAATACAAAGAGCCTGGAAAGGAATGAACATCACTATTCATGGGCCTGAACACTTAAAATATATCTCCATTAACTTCATATTCTGACAAGAAGGTTACGAGAAAATATACTTGTCAAACAGAAATTGAAAAGGTTCCTTTAATAAACTTTTCTGTGGAAAGTTTACTTTATAGAATATACTTCAGTTCAACATCTAAATTTAATCTCATTCCGTAATTATTACAGACAACCTGGAAATTTACAAAAGCTTAGTAAAAACATTTTAAAAAAATGCTGCTTCTGTTCTTTATGGAATTTGATTTGTGATGCTCTTGAGCATTAAATTAAAAGACTTTCCAAACTTCTGTGTATTTCCTTGCTAGTTTTAAACAATAAATAACTTGTTTATTGAACCTGTCCAACAAAATGAGGGGGGAAAACTGTTTAAAAAAATAGAACCTGTTGAAAAGCTGAATGTCTGCTATTGGTGTACTCAGATGACAGGAGGTTATATGATGTCTTAGATAGTCAGCATTACAGGCAATCTGGCTTAGTTGGAGAATAGAGGATTATGAAAGCTAAGTTTGTTTTGTTTGTTTAAGTGCACACTAGGGTTCATGAAGGAGATTTCCCAACCATAATTTTAATATATACTTGAGACTATGACCAATCTTTTTTCATGCAATGGATGGTTACTTTGCAGACTTCAATCAAATGTGATAGAAAACCTGTCTGAAATGTGGCCTCAAATTGACCATGTTACCTCCTTGCTTTTTGATACTGTACTATATTTGGTTGAGGTATAGATTATGATTTTTGTTCTTGTTTGTCAGTTTAGTTTTCACACTGTGTGGACTTCATCTTAAGCAGTCTGGACTGCAGATCTTCTACTCTTCTTCATCAAGAAATAAACAGTATCTTCCCAGTCACACTGAAGATGCTAATAGTTGAGGATGATTAGAGATCTCTATCTCGACATCTTATATCTGATGGAAGAGTTCTTCTGACAAATTCCAGTCTTTTCAACCCTCTTTTTTACCTACCCTTTGCCTATATGTCTTCACTTTATTGAATCCTCTCTTCTCTTTTGCCTGGCAATTCTTGGCCTGCTCCATCAGTTGAGGACTGATGTGTCTGTGATAATTCATCTTATTCATTGAACTGTTGAGAGAACAAGGAATCACTTCATTCTAAACACTAGGTTGATATTGAAAAGAAACACTGTAGTTCTTCAACTTTGTTTTGTTCTCCCTAAATTTTAAGCTGGAGGGTAAAACAGTTTGTTTTCACCTGGCCTGAAACTACCAACCAGCCTAATGTTGAGTCGTTGAGAGCCCCTCTTTGCCGCTAAGTTAAATGAAGCCATTTCATTCTCACTTATCCACAAAGATAGTGTTGATTTTGTTTGGAAGTCCTCATCTTCCAGATTCTGTTCAGAAGGCTTTCAGTATGCTTTAGCAAGGTCCCCAGTTGGAAGGTCAGGTTCTGCTGCTAGAAGCAGTGAAGATTCTCAGTTGGGATTTACACTTGACAGGATGTTATTGCTAGCTGATAAGCTAGTTCATCGGCTGGAAAATGTAGGTGAGGATCTAGTTTTGTACTCAAAAGCCTTTGACATATTGAGGGTGAGTGGCAACCTTTTGTTGAACCTCTTGAGCAGCAGAAAGACATCATCTCTTGCAGTTACTATGTGAGAAGGAGGAGTTTATTGACAATGCTCTCTTCATTCAATAGGCTTTTTCAATGGCCTTGGCTTCACAGAGTAATCAGAAGAGATAGGAAATAAGAGTTCTTAGTTACCTTGTGATAGCCTTGAATGATTTATGGACCTTCTCCAGATAGTCTTCAATTGAAAGCAAGTTTTCCCACCAATGCAGACACTCTTCTGTGCTCTCTCTTCTGTTTCTGCTGCTTCACCTGCAGAGATAGAAAAAAATGACTGACTGTGCCAGCACCAGAGTTCTCTGCTCCATGAATAAGTCTATTGAATGCTTTTGCAATTTTTGTTCTGAAAGTTCTCATATAAAAGAAATGATCGTTTCCTATAACATCATTCCTTCTGCAACTCTGTTTTCTATGACAAAGGCTCGTACTTGCTTAAAGAGAATCTTTTGTAATTTAACAGCTTTTGGAAACATTATTAAAAAATTGGACATCTGCAAAAATGATCAAACCTGGGTTCTTTTTGCTTTTATAATTTTATGTGTAAATTGGAAGTAAATCTTTCAATTTTTATTTATAATCTAAATAAGACCATCAAGAAAGTGTAGTATGTAGTTTGGTGAGTTTGAAAAAAATTCACTTTAAGGATGATGCTTAAGTGAACTAAGTACCATATAATGATAAAGGTCAGACTAATGACCTCTCTCCTTCTCACCATGTACTTTCCTATTCTGTTTTGTCTGAAACCTGTTCTTGTGTATTATTAAAATGCTGTAATTATGGCAAATATTATGGACTTGAATTTAGTTGAATGCCAAGACAAAACACATTTCTTTAACTGTATTAAGAAGTTAATAAAGGCACATATACAATTTCAGTATTTAACTTGAAAACCATTGCATGCTTATGAATGACAGTATGTAGAAGTGAGAGACAGATATGTATGTTCTTTTTCCCAATGAAAGAAAAACTAATTTGCTACACTGCATAATATTCATAACTAGAACCCAAGCATTTTAATTTAACAATAATATTGGAGTAATTTGATTTTTTTTAAATAAATGTCTAAGAACTTGCTATTTTATCTTAATTTGGGTTTCAGTAATTAGGCATTGGAAATGCCTTGTGTTCAGAGTAGGTGCTATATTTTGATGGTGTTTGAAATGGGAAGTTATACTTACATACTGCTAAAATACGGCGTTAAAAACTTTAAAATTGTTGTTTTTGCTCTGTTCCTTTGGGGGGGGTGTGCGCGCGTACATGTGAGACCCACACAAACTTCTCCACTTCATCAAATTGAAAGGTATAATAGCTCTACCTATTCTGACCATATGTACTGTAATAGCTTATTTTTTAAGATATCATACTATGTAAATGGCACAGCTGTGAATTAGTGAGACAAGTAGAGTTGTCAGTTTTATTTGGACATGTTCCTGGGGGTTTCATCACCTGACATAATCTTTAATAAATGATTAATTTTTAATTCCTGGAGACTCCAGGGCAATCCTGGAGGGTTGGCAACCCTAGTGATAAGTCATGCTCAAACAAATTATTACAAATATCTGATGTAAAACAGTCGTATGTACATACTGTTTATACAAAAAACTATAAAACTGATCTAATGTGTGGTTTTTGTTTTAAGTCCATTGAAATTTATATTGGGAGCATAAGGCAAAATATAGTACTGTGTTTTTGATGGCTTACCTCTCTTGTCGCTCTCAGCACTGTGCCTGGTCATACTAACTAATATAAGTTTGGAAAAACATGGTCCATATCTTGAAACCATATATGATTTCAAGTAAAAAGTCATGAAGAGCTTTCAATTTCAATCAAATTACTTCTTTAACAAGGTATATTTTAAGCTTAAAATTATACTTGAAGACTAAAATCTTGTTTTTCTGTTAATATGTAATAGGAATAAAACCTATGATCAGTAATTGCTTGAAAAGCCACTGAAATTGTATATGTGCCTACTGTTGCACGCTTCCTTTAAATTCATTTTTTTTCTTCCTCCCTTTTCCTCAAGCAGGTATTTTCCTGTTCACTTTTGATTCAGAGTCTGCCAGATTGTTCCTACTTTTCGATCATTTTAGTTGAGTCTTTATGTGACGTTATTTTGGATACAAATTGTAAACTTTATATGCTGCTTATATATTAATTACAGTGCATATGAACTCACAGGGCAAAACTTGTCAACATTTTCCGAAAAAAAATCAGTCCCTCAACCCCTAGATTTTATTGCATTAATGTCAATAGTCTCATTATTTGTACAGCAGCTGATGTATTAAGTACTTGTTGAATCACTTAATTGGTAACTGTACTACATTCATAACAACTGAAAACAATAGGTCAGTGTCTGCTATTTATGCATAAATAGTCACATAGATGCAGATTATGTCTGAAGGATAGAATGTTAGTTTGAAAAGTAATCTGCTACATGAATACTTCCATTGCTTGCCACTCTCAGGTGGGTTATGCTTTCATGTATTGAATCTTGCTATATATGTGCTTACCATACAAGTCAATAGTAGCAATTTGCACAACTTTAGTGGTTTGATGCTCTGACATAGCCAGCATTATGAAGCTGTATTTATCATTTTTAAATATAGATAAATGCTGTAGTCATGTTGTTAGCATATTATTATATATATATATATATAGTTATAGTTATATAGTTATAGTTATATAGTTATAGTTATAT
>ML677396.1:18963342-19044714 GCA_007922305.1 Dermatemys mawii | reverse complement strand
TATATAGTTATAGTTATATAGTTATAGTTATATAGTTATAGTTATATAGTTATAGTTATATAGTTATAGTATAGTTGTTAGCATAGTATTTTGTTAGCTATTACATTTTCTTGATGCCTTGTATAGTGTAAAGAACTATTAAATGATTTTTTTGCATTTTTGAATTTGCAACTGAAAACATATTTGTGGCAAATAGTTTCTACCTGTGTGTTTTTTTGTGTATGCCTCCATCCCCCAAAATGTTATCTATATTTAATGCTTCAGCAATTTAGGGGCAGATAGAAGTGTTCATCTTTACTGATTAGAGCACATTGAGGAGTTGACAGATTTCGAAAGAAATTTATATACCTTTTTTGTTATGCTATAGTAATTATTATAGTATGTGATGTGTCTCAAAATGTAACTTACTACTATGTGAAATGTGATCCTGTTTGATCTCGGAGGCCCAAAAGCATGTTAGTAACTAATTTATTTCAGATCTTTATGTAGTTCAAAAATCAGTATTTAACCAATTAAGATAGTACAAATCTACCTTAGTTGTTTGTTGCTGAAACAGATTAAAATAGCTTGCTTTTTATTAGAGTAATCACATTTTAATGTAATTTTTTTGTCCGATTAACTGTAGAAAAATTAGTCTATTGTGCTATATCTATATAGAGAATAATGTTTCTTGTTTTTATAATTTTCACAGTCATTTAAAAAACACAACAGTTTAAGAAGCCTTGTCTATTGAAATAGTTAAACTTGCTTCTTAAAAACAACAGCTCTTCACTTGATTGTCATATTCAAGTGTGGAAATGGTGAAAGAATAGCTGAGAGTAAAAGAGAAACATAGCTGACTGATATGCCATAGTAGTATATTCCCATCCTGTCAGCTGGAAAATTTAATCAGGTTACAGCATGGATTAACATTTGGTTTGTGGGGAGGGGAAGGTAGTGTCTTAAACTCCATGAAATTGAACAATGAGATTATATAGTTTACAGCTAATTTCAAAGTCCTGCGTTTGGCCTTTTGTGAACAAGTTTTTGTAAGAGAGGGTAGTAATTATATTCACTGATTGTCTTTAACTGTCCCCTATTTACTAAGATATCAAATATTTGTCTGAAATGGTGTTAAGTACACCATATAGTGTCTCATATTCATAGTTAACAGACCAATATTATATGTTCTATTGGGGAAAAAAATCTAATTTAATAAAACATATTAGTAATTCAAAACCCTTGTTATATCATATGGAAACGCTGTTTTTTGCAATACATTTGTATTGATTCATATATGCATAGGGTGAAAAAGACAGTATTGTCCATATAATATGGGGAAGTTAGTTGTATCATTTCGTCATTGATAACAAACAATTTTTTACTTCATGTAAAAATGTTTTTTACAATTGATCATCACTTGCAGTGACAGACACTGTAATTACATATTTCAGTATGTGTTTCGGCTCTATGGGGTGGGATTATTGTATCCACCTATAATTCTTTGAGTAAATGAGCAGTAAAAAATTAAATAGTGGTAAAGGAAATCTTATATTTGTTTTCAGGCATGTGATATGCTTTTTTTTCTTCTTTTGGCATATTAAGTCCATTGCAATTCTTTCCCATCAGTTCTTCCCTGGAATAGGGTTTCTGTGCAAATAATAGTTTATAGCAGGACACTATATATTTTGATTTGACAGCAGCTGCTTTTTGTGATGTAAACTACATCCCTTGGCAAGAGGACTGAGTTGGGGACACATCATTTTTGTAATTCAGTTTGGGAAAATACTCTTGTCTGATTTTACCAGGCAATTCATATTTTATGGTGTAAAGAAAAAATATTTAAATGTCAAATATAAATTCTAGGAAATAGAACAACCTTTGTTTCATTTTACTCAATGCAACATTCTTAGGTGAAGTCTCTAACTTTTCTGTTGGTGCACAGACATGCATTTTGGAATGGTATCATACGTATACTTTTCCATTCAGAATTGTGTTACTCCCTGAAAACTTGTAGCACTGCTTTCAACCTTACAGGTTATTAATATTCATCTGCAGGTATATTCCTGAGAAACTTTCAGGTATTATCTTTATTTAAACATTCTAAGGGATAAGTAGATACAATCTTTAATTATCTGAAACTTTTATTTTATCTTCCTTAGTTTAAAAAAATAAAATCATAGCTAGTTCATAGGTTTGTCTCAGCTAATTCAGCTATTTCATAGGTTCATCATTACTTCTTTACAGTTGTAAGTGATATTCTGGAAAACATTTGCTTTTTTAAAAAAAGCCCAGTAAGTATTCGGACCTTTTTTCTATTGTAAACCGTTTGTACCATAATTTATGTTTAAGCTCCATTCAAGAAACTTTAAGCCTAAGGCAGATTTCAGCTTTTTGGAGTCTGTGTAAAATAATTTATTGCGTCTCTCCAGTAAATACTGGCTAAACTCTCTAACTGTACTTTCTATTAATTAAAGTTCAACTGGGGAAATCCAGAGTATGAAGTATGATGAAAATGTGGTTTTAACGTGTGGAATAGATATAAAAAAGAGAGAGCTGTGGAGCTTGTTTTATTTTCAACTCTGCGTTGGAGTTGTGATGATATTGACCACTTTCTGCACAGTTTTAATCTTTGTCTGACTATCCTGTGTACTTGATACTACTTTGTCTGTATGTTTTGTTACTTTGCATTGATCTGAATGCGATCAGTTTTAAGAAACACATTTCTGCATTATCCTACCAGCCTATTTCATTGACATCTGTGAAAATTTGTTTCATGAGCATTCCTAAAATTCCAGGCCAACCAAAGTTGTTAGTTGTTTCGATACCTTTCTCAGGATGATTCTTTTTTTGGCCATGCTTTTTAAGCTCCCTTTATTGGCACAGGCCCAATCATTTGGTGCAAGTAAATTTGTAGGTGACTGGCACACTGAAAATCTTCAGACCCTGTGATTTGCCATAACTGTATTGTAAGTTTAGATAAAAGGCTTTCAGGATCTCTGCTCTCCCATGCTTCTGCCAGTAAATTCATTCCACCCGCCCTAATTGAAGGCAGGTTTTTAGATTGTAGTGGTCCCTGCTTGAGCAGGGTTAGAACTGAGAAATGTTAGAATTCTTAATTGATTTGATGCTCACTTGGAAGCATTGAGTAGGAGTGATTACCATATATTGAATTGGAAAGGCTTTTTCTCCTTGCCTGTAATCAGTGAGGAAAAGCCACAGCCAATTTTATTTATTTATTGGTAGTTGCCCAGGACAATAGCCAGTAGGCTGTGTGTTGTAAGTTTTCATGTTATCCTAACTTTATATGCATAGAGGTAATTTTCATATATTTTCTTGAGTAGATGTAATTGATATCAGTGCTGGTAATAGACCTCAGTGGTGAACGTATTACTGAGGAATCCCCAATTAGTGTGTGTATCTGGTTCTGTTATGAGTACTGTGTCCATGGCGGATTGGGCCTTGCATGTGTCAGTGGGCATCCTGGGTCTATTTTGATCCTATAGAGAATGTTGGCATGCTGGGTAATGTTTTCAGTTTGCTTTGCAGGAATTAATTTATAATAAGGCCTTTAATTCTGAATGTTGTGAGTTCAGATACATAGAATCCAGAAAGGGTTACTCTTCACTTATACACTTCATGTGTTTAGTGTCCAAGATAAGATTTTTTAAAAATGCAATAGTTTATTAGCATTATAGTTCAGTAGATCCATAGTGTGGTGAATAGATTTTGGCAGAATTATATATATTTACCTATCTGGAAATCAAGTGCCAGTTTGGGAAAGAGGGTTAATAATAACATGGAATAAAAGAGACAATAAGTAAGTGTTATGAAGTGGTATTTCCACAGGATCATTGTATCTAAGTTAAGCTATCTTAGTTCTGGAATTCCATGGTCTCCGAGTGCATTTTATCAAGATGCACAAGGATTTATTTATATAAATGAAATAAATGTTGATGATGGGCACTGCTCCTAAATCCTTTGACCTTGTGGTTGATGTACCTATTAACATATATGTGGTGCTTTCTCTATCCCAGTGATTCTCAACTTAGTATATGCAACCCTTAGTATATGCAATGTGTTACCTGGGTCACAAGGGCTGGGTGGCAGGGCAGCCCGGACCCTGACTAGCTGCCTGCCCTGAACCCCTGCTGTGCATCTGCCTCAGACACGGAACCCGTGGGGCTGGTTGGCTGTCCCAATTCCAGACTCCCACTGCGCGGCTGCCCTGGAGCCTGCGAGGCTGGGTGGCTACCTCGGGCCCCCAATCCCATGGTGGGGAGCCCAAGGTAGCCACCTTGGACCACTGAGTCTGTGGAGCTGGCCGGTAGCCCTGCCCCCTCTGCTCTGGACGGCAAGGCAGCTCAGACCTCTCCATGTCAGCCAGCCAGGAACCTGGTGGATCTTGACCCACAGGCTGGCCTTTAGCACACAGCTGAGCTGGACCACAAATGTGTGCTAATTGGTCCGCGTGTAGTCCACGGGTTGAGAACCGCTCCTCTATCCGTAAGTGGTTCTCTGGTCATAACACCATAGTATGTACATATATAATACAATCTTTTAATCTCAGTACATTGATGAAGTTTCTTTCAAATGGGGATGGAAGTATAGTGGAGAAAAGAATTCAAGTAGAAATATAATGTGATGTTTTCCAAATAAAGATATAGAATGGTCAATAAAATGTTCCCAGACCATTTAAAACTCAGAGCAATGGAGCTGATGTAATGTAATACATAAAGTACTTGTTAAAACATACAGACACACAAGTGAATTGCTGCCAGACAGAGAATATAGAGGTAGTTTGCTTAACTGCAGGTTGCCACGTTTTGTACATGTGCCAGGCTGGTGCTGTTAAGAAGTGTGTTCTGCAAAGCAGATTGTATACAGAACCTTTATATTTCAGCATCTTTATTAACAAACTTCTTGGTGACCTTGGGCTTGATCTTGTAAGGTGCTTAGCACTTTCTGCTAGATATTTAGTGTCCTTGGTTCCCATTGAAACCAATAGTCTGACAATGTTCTGCAGGATCAGTCCTATTATCAACAATATGATTCATAAGAATTTTTGTAAACTGTACAAAATAAGTTGTTTACATGAAAACCTAAGTGAAATTTGTTTAATTACAGGCAACTGAATGGCTGTATGCAGTTTTATTTAGGTTATCAAAACTTCTTGTACTTTGTAAACATTTCATGAGCTCATTTGAGCAGAGCATCTAGAACTTAATTACTTTTGTGATCTAAAATATAGTAGTAATATAACCTGTGAATGCAGTTGTGCACTATGGGTGAAATTCACACACAATCCTTCCCTCCCACCAAAACACATCCTCACTGTAGAAAATGGATCGAGTGATGGGTCCCTCCTCAAACTGGGAAGGGCTATGTGGTAGCAGCATAACCTCTAATAGGCTGCAATTCCAGCCAATAAGATGGAATATTATAGCTTATAATATAGGTTTCTAGGCCCTCAGATCTTAATGTGGATTTGCTAGCCTTCTGTTGGGTCGCTGCTAACAACCATATCTTCTGCTCCAGCCCGTTAGGTGCAATGTTGTTTTTGCTGTGTTGGCTTGCCTTGTCTCTCTAATAACCAGCCTGTTAAGGTCAGACACAAAGTCCCCTGCCAGAATGCAGCGGGTACAGAAACCTCTTTGCACTGCTAACCACTCTGAGGGCTTAAATGGTACAGAAAGCTTTGTAATGAATAGTTCTCTTCATTTGCCTTCTATAACTTTAAAGAGCTAGGTAATTTTTTATCATAAATTATGGAAAATAAACAAAAAATGTCTTGGATAAATACGTGAAAAATTATAACGATCATAAGATAGAGAATGCGATATTTAACGAAAGATTGCTGAGTGTACTTTAATGTTCTTCTGTCCTGATGTTTTAAAAAGTTGATCCCAGGTTATATTGGTGAAGCTGCTTAAATTATGGATTTTAGTAATCACTCTTCATTGCCAATGCTTTTGTAACTTTCACATATTTTATTACTCAGCTGATTGTATACACAACTCAATTTCAGAGATTCTCGAATATTTACCCTGAGAGTACCTATATCAATGTGGTGTGTTGGATAGTTTAAAAGAAATCAAATCAAAGGTAACCTGTTGTTTGTGTGTTGATTACACTTACTTGCTTTTTGCTAATCTTTTTATTATCCCTAAATATTTTTGTAAATCTAGCATTTCTGAAGATTAAGTACTTTTGTCACAAATCAACTTTAAATTTTCAAGGATACATAAAACTTTCATCTAAAATCCCAGTGCTATTGATCTCCATAGGTAAACATTATGTATCTGGGACCACGTGTACATGAGGCGTGCTTTGCCAGTATAGGTATACTGGTGTATTTTACCTGCAAACGACTCTTATTGTGGATGACTCTTATACCAGCACAATTAATTTGGGATGCATTTATTCCAGCCATCCCAAATGAAATAAGTGATACAGACATAACTACATTTTTGCTGATATCACTGCATCTACAGTTAGGGTTTTGGTTGGCATAGCTGTTTTGGTCAGGGACCACAGCCTCTTCATACCTCTGATTGACATAGCTATATTGGCAGAAGTTTATAGTGTAGATATGGCCCTATTTTATGACAATAACTTTTCTCTTTTATAGAGATGCACTATTAAACATTTGTAATCTATTTTGATTAGTTCACGTTCACGTTTCCTTATGTGACTTTATTGGCCAGCAGGCAGAACTCTTGTATTTATCAGGCGATTATCTTCTGAGAAAAGAACACAATTTATATGCATTAGTTTCAATGCTGGTTGGCACAGTGTTTCAAGAAGGCAAAATCTGTGCCTAGTTAAAATCTGGTAGGTCTGCAGCAAGAGATGGCTGCCTCTGATTCCATCAGAGTACTAGCATTCTGCAGCGCAAAGAATGTAGTGAGAGCAGGGATTTTAAGTACATGCAGCTATTTAAATTCTAGCCTGTCTTTGAGTGGTGGAGAATAATTTTGCCAAACCCTGTTCAGCTTATAGCCCAATCAAAAGACACACAGACTTGAACAGGCATGTTTAGAAAATTTAGCTTTGCTCTTGGTCTGTTCTACTCAGCATGCTATTTGGTTTGATTCCCCCACCCCATTTTGGTGCATATGTGGAACAGAGAACTGTTTTTAAAAATCTGCATTTTAGAGAGCAAAGACTATTTCATCTATAGGTAATAAACATTGTCTGTGGTCTCCAGTTACTTGTACTTCACCATGGCCCAAGACCGTTTCTGGGTGCGGAACACTATAAAATGTAGGCTGCCTTTTCTGCAGACCTGCCTCCACTTACACCTCTGACTGCTTTTGGGAGAGAAAGCAGGATTGCTTACAGGGAGGGGAAATATATAGGTTTTTGTAAAAGTCAAATATCAAGACTTAAAGCCTAAGCTGTTCGCAGCCAAAGTTAAGATACTTTACAAAATCCCTTGGCTGGTGTTTCGGGAGTATTAATCTTTGGTTGTCTTTAGTCATTTTTAAATGACTTTTATACAGTTGTAGTTTAAAGGGGATGACTTCTAAGTGGAAGCAAACCTCTAAGATATCAAAGCACAAGCAAAAACCATTAAAATCTTATTTTCTCCATGACAAGTGCCTTAGGTGAAAGTTGCTGGCAGATCTTAGACTATAAAAATAACGTTTGCTGATATACAAGGTAATCCAGTTTGTTGAAAGGATGGTTTTTGATGCAGAATTGCTTCCCAAGGTGTATATATAAACATGTGGAATGTGAAATCTCTTGAACAATGGTTATGTGCTTAGTTGAGGCCTTTGCACCAGTAAGTTGCTTAAGTAGAGGGATCTCATCCAAGAAGTAAGAAATATATATGAATTTTGAGAAATATTATTGGAATCTATTTTAGTGGAGAATGTGGCTTGGAATTTCCAAGAGAACCAACTAAAGAGCAGATACCTTTTACTATGTAGCCATTAAAGGAAGTGTGGAATAGAAATTGTACATGAAACGAGGATTTTGGGTGAAATGTTGCTGGTTATAAAGTTTGATCCACCTTGATAGTGGAAAGGTCTTCTGTGTACATGGTAGGACCTCTTGTCCTTAATTTTAAAGGTGGTGAACATGTGTTTTATGAGTATATTCCTTTACATCTTTTGGAGATTTTAACCGTCTTGGGAAACACGAAGGCCAAAAAAATTGTTTTGATAAATGTGTTTCTAAGGTTTGTATAGATCCCCAGACAAACTGGGCAAAGCAAAAAATTACATGTGCTCCACAGGGAATTTTCTCAAATTGGGAACAAGATGGCATATTTTACCTGAAAACTGTTGTTTAAATGACAGTACTAGTCCCCTATTATCCTTTCATTCAATTTTATGAGATGTGTAATTCCCTGGATTCCAAATTAGGCTCCACTCCCCTAAATGCATTTCTAGAAGCTCCTGAAAGTTTATCTTTAAATGTGATGTATTTCCTTTTTATGAATATTTAAAATAGAATCTCCATCATAATAGTCTTCTTGATTTTGGTTGTCACATCTGCAGCCAACTAATAGTGTGCTCACATTTGTGAGCTGTGGGGATGTTGTGTTCTGTACAGCATACTGAAAGTATGTGTGTGTGTGTGTGTGTAATCTCATGTGAGTAAAATCATTCACAAGTATTCAAAGGATTGGACCCTTAAAATATTTTATTAATCTATATGTGGATTTGAGAACTTCCCCTCAAAACTGGGGGCATATTAGAACCTGAAATCGTTTGTTATTTTTATTAGTGGCTTATTTTATTTTTCATTTCACATTGATTATATTTGTACTTGTATTCTGCTTGCAAACCTTCTGTAAAGGTTTGAAAATATAAAAATCAGAGTGAAGTATTAAAATTACCTAAACTTCTAACCATGTAGAAAATTTAACACAAGAAGTTAACTTGTTCTTAAAATATCCTTACTGTATATTTTAATTACTTTAGTAAAAGTGCATTTATCTTTGTGAAAATTTTGCATCCGCTAGCAATTGAGCAACCAATCACCTAATGCGTTAGTAAAACAAACTTTGCCAGTGAGAAATCTAGGGTGGGACCAATTTTAAAAATAAAAGTATATGGTGTATATGTTGTATAATGATTCTCTTCCCCTCAAGCCTGAACTCCAGTGAAGTATAACAATAATTGAGCAGTAAAGATTGTTTACAAAACCTCACTCCCTACATAATGATCAAAACTTGTGGAAACATTTTATAAAAAGGCAAGCATCTGGTAACAATGTATTCAACATGCTAAGCTTCAAACAATTGAAAATGATCACAATTGCACTCTAACTTTAGAAACTAAACAGGATACTGATAACTTCTTTGAATAAATAAAAAAATTTGTTCTGGATATGATAATTTAGACACTGAACAGTATCTAATTTTTATCTATTAATTTTTATAATTAAAGAATGTACTGATAATATAGAACTTGGCAGTCTTGGTAATACTTCTTAGAAAAACAGATGGCCTTGAAAGAGTTCTGTTTTAAATAGGCTGTCGTATAAATTAATTTGTGTAGATTTTTTTTTTTTTTCTTAACAAGTCTAATTGTGTTAAATAGAACATAACTTCGTATTAGGTTGCATTACCATATTTTTTTATACTGACAAACCTTTGTCTTGATGAGAACTATCATGAAACATTTAAAATTTGTTTTCCAGTGAGCAGAGATGTTCATGGCTACTTTAATTAATTCTTTCAAATTGATGATAAATATTGTTATACTTTTACAAAGGAGCGTGCTTTCTCTCCTACTATGTAGTTGAGTCAGCCTTGAAAGAGCTGTGATCTGGTCCCACTTAAAACTGTTTCCTATAGAGGTTTATCAACCCAGTGTCTGTAGTTGGCTAAATGAGGTATCTGATTTAAAAATAAAAAGTCAAAGCACATTTGGAAACCGTTTTCTGGCAACACATGTAGCTGGCAATTTGCAGCTAGTAAGACTTTTTGCTTTAGGTAACAGCCTAAAGTTAACAGTAGCGTTGAGTCTTTTTATTTCTTTTTTGTCTTTCTCGAAGAGGGTAAAGGGAGAGCCTTGAAGAGTCCTTTCTTGCTCTTATCAACATTGCAGCCTCAGCTGCCCTCCTTGGATCCCCTGCCAGGGTTGCTATCATCTTCTGATCAAATATTAATGTGTGATTCTCTGCTTGCTCACTAATCCAAAGCCAATTAATATTATCTGTCAATTATTTACAGATCCTGAGGTGCGGAGGAAATTCCCGGAGGACTACAGTGACCAGGTTTGGAATGCGTAATTAATTTTTTACATGACAAAATTTATTTCAGGGTTGTTCAACATATTATTGCTGTTCTTTTTACTGAAGAAGATAAATGCATTTTTAGAAGGAAAGAGAAGCCATAATTAGGAGCTGAGGATAAAAAAAAATACGTATTTGGAACAGGAACTGACAATATTGTTAGAAGAATTTTGGATCTCAATGAGCTCCTTTTACAATCTAATCTTTACAAGCAAACATGAGAGCAGAGAAGAAAATTAATTAATACATTTCAATTTTGCCTGGAGGTGCCATAGTCTGCAGTTCATTTGGCAAACTTCATCTCATTGTCTGAAAAGTTTATAACTTTATTTAACTGGGTACCTGGCACTATAGTACATTTTTAAAATATTTCCCTGATAATGTAGAGTCTTTAAGTTTGTTTCATAGTGATGATATAAAAATGTGAATGTGCATATAGAATGCATGGGAATTTTGCATTTAGCATATAAATAGAGTGAATGGAAATCTTCCCTAGGATTTGTTAGCTGAGGTTATAATTGTAATAACTGCTTGCTACCCCAGATTTTGTTGGCAACTTCTGTATTTTACTATATCTCATTAGGAAGGGGTTTGGGGGGACGAGGGATTATTTTTGTGGTGGTCATGAATGGCACTGAAGTTAATGCTCTGGTGCTGTTTGCCTAACTAGCTCTGTTTGTCAGAAGACTGCTTAAGGCAGACTTCACCACTTGGTCTCTTATCTCTCAAATTATCTTTTTTAATTTTTGAAAAGTGCCAGTCAAAGTTATGGTGCTGTATAAATATTTAATATAACAATAAATGTGGCCTAAATCAGTGTCTGCTTTTAAATTATGGGGTATAGGGTTATTTCTTTCAAAACTTTTTAACCTTTCTAAATTGCTCAATGTCAGGTAGTATGAAATTTTGTAGGGATTAGGCTATTGTAGCTGGGCATGTTTAACGTAATTATTAGACAAGATAACTCTTAGGGGTAGGGACAGTGTCTTCATGTGTGTTTGTACACTAGTTAGTACATGGGGCCCCGATCCTCTTTCAAAGCAGCTATTTAGCACCCTCAGTGATTGCTTCTTATGAGTTTTTAATAGCCCTTTTTCTATATGTGAACTTTGAGGCTGCAGTTATGCAACAATTTTTATTTTTGTAAATATGCAATTCCCCGTCGTTTCCTTCCGTCAGTAATCTGTGAATAAACAACTCCCTCAGTATGTACTGACATGATGAACCGTAATGACGCTGAAGAAGCAGTTAGTCTATCAAGTCAGATGTGCAGATTAAAGATTCTTCAGAGCTGTTGCAGTCTGTTGTGTCTATGATCCAGGGATTATAGGACTGTCTCAAACATAAAATATATTTTCTTTTATAAACTGGTTAAAGCCACCAAAAAGGAAGTTTTTTGCGTATTAAACTATCTCAAAATTACTAAAGTCTGAGTCAAACCCACAAAAGCCACAAGTTATGAAGCTGACTACCATTTGCCCTGTTATGCCTTTTTACAGCAGGACTTCTGGAACATATTGTACTCTGGACTCAGACCCCTTAACACGCGTAGGCCTACCTCTCTAGAAAAAAGGTATTGCATTCAGAACCATAAAATATGTGGATGGTGGGATGAAGAAGCAAACTTTTTTCAAACTCTAAGAAAGTAGATTTAAAGGCACATTCTATTTTGATGTCCATATAGAACTCTCAATAATAATAATGGGAGTTACACACACGTGCATCAAGAAAATAATACATCCCAAAGTTTTGAAAGACTTGGATTTGAAAATCCTTTACTTTTGAACACATGACAAGGCTGGAAAAAAGGATGATGAAAGTTAGAAAGGCAGTGCTATGTTCTAGTTTTTCTTGATTTAAACTAGAGCTCTGGGAAATGCAGTGACTGCAAATTAATCAAGTAGGTTTATCTATTGAAACTTTGAATTTGCTTTCTTAAAAGAAATATTTCAGAAGAGCTAATCTGACAGTCACTTCCTCTTTATTTTTTTATATATACATACAATATATGCAAAACATGCACATAATATTGGGAAATATTTTTTTCTAGTAATCAAACATTTATGATCTAATCCATAAGGAATATTTGAGTTAAATCAACACAAGGTAAAAGCAGTTATTAGTACAAAAAACCCTCAAATTTCTCTCTCTATTCGTCTAAACTATCAGTGCTTGTTTTTACATACAGTGTATTTCCCATGTACCAGCGCATCTGATCAGAGACCCTTGCTGCTGCTAGATGTTTTATTCTGTGTGTTCTTTGTACCTTACAGTAAAAGAATCTGTCACAAATTATTGTGGCTCACTGCTTTAGAAACTGAGAAAAAAGGGAGGTTAGATTGACATCTGTGACTGAATAATGATGACCAGCCTTTTGGCTCCCCTTGAGCCACAAAGCTAGCATTGCCTTTAGAGAGGAAAAAGGAGTAAGAAGAAAGGGGAGGGATAAAAGAGAGTTACAAATCTGTGGTCCCGGAGATGTATTACTGTTGGGCCAGTTGTCTGCGTGGTATGATAATCCATTTTGATCTTCTATCTTAATTGTCTGCTAAAGACAAATGAGCAGTAAAAGTTCATCAGTTTCATCTTTTGCTTCTCATTTAGAGGCAGAATAAATGATCCATCACTACAGAAGAAACCTTTCTTTCTGACACGGAAGTAATGCAGACCCGACACGTTTTATTAAAATATTTCTCCCTCATTATTTCACTCCTCTTAGCTCTGATAGATCTTACTGTTTCATGAAAAATGTAATCTGAAATGTAAATAAGGGATTTGATACAAAGTAAGGAAGTAATGAGCAGGCTAGAGACATTATAGGAATATTGATTGTAATTACTGACAAAGTGAATTCTCTCTGTCCTGATTTTCCCCACAAGTTGTCTTTGGCATGTTCAGACCACAATGACATCTGTTAAATAACACTAATACCCAATATTTAATAGAAAATGTCATAGGCAGGGTATCTTTGGAATCCTGCTAGGGAAATTATTTGTTTGCTCCAAGCAATGCTCAATTGTTAAAAACTAGTACTTCTTAGTAGGTTTTTAATGTTGGCAATATTTAGTTTACCTTTTTAAATTGAGCATGTTCATTTGTTGGAATACTTTAATCTTTAGAATGAGTGCTTTACAGTAGTTCTGATTTTTAAATTGTAGCCGACGTGTGTGTGTTTAAATCAGAATGTACCTGGGAAGTGTAATATGAAATGGTATTACATTAATTTAAACATTTTCATTAGTTTAATGATAGTTTTTCCTCTTGTAAGTTCTGTAGTGATACCCTCAGAATTTCAAGCAGTTGAAGGGTTGAAAATTTATATTTAACCCCACATGTTATAAGAAATAGTTCTAGGAATCATTTGCTGTTGGAAATCCTTTTTTTTTTTTTGTATGCAGTGTAACAACAAACCATTTATGGATTGTAGCATTTTCTCAGTTGGGTATCTCATAAAACTAAACAAAGTAAGTTCATTCTTAAAAGAATGAAATTCAGTTGAACAGTTAGATTTTTTATGATAAAGGATCATGAAATTAAATATTCATGAAAACCACATCATAATGATAAATAGTGCTTTTACTAATTGTACAGTATTTGAATTAAGAGAAATATTTTAAAAAGAAATTTGTTAGTAAATTATGCCCGCTACACGTCACCCTTATCAACATAGCATTTTTGACAACAGAGCATTTTGAAGATTTTAAGGTGGTATTTATTAATAATACTAGGATAACTAATTCTGATGTGCAGGACTTTGTTGCAAAGGTACAGTGACCTGTCAGGATGTTTTAACAAATAGCTTTATAATGAATGGAAAGTGTAATAGGAACTATGCCCTTTTATAACATGCAGCATTTTATTGCATTCTTTATAGCTTGTCTTTTTAACCAAAAACTCTGATTTTTCATATGGTTGTAGTTTACGTATTCAGGCTGTTTAATAGCAGTATGATGACAACTTTTTATAATTTGATCAAATACTGTATTGTATACATTTTATATTTATAAGGGGATTAGGGTACCCTTGCAAGCGGATACTTATGCAGATTTGCTACTTGTAGTCTGCAGGTAATTTTTCTTTCCACTGGCACAGAAACAGAGGTTATAATGAAACCAACAGTCGTTATACATTTATAGAAATTATAAGTTTTTATGGCAATCTTTATATAGAAACTAACAGTCTTTCTTGTACTAACTCTATAAGCAATGTAGAAACATGGCACATAGGGAAAAATAAAAAGGTGCCCTTTCTTTGAGTCACTATATGAGATTTCTGATTCAGAGAATATTTATAGTGTTAGCCATAAATAAAGCATAAACCTCCATCTCACATAACCCATGTGTGCTAAAAGGGACAAAATACATTACTTAAACAGGGATGGTTGTAATCCAAATTAGTGTTTGTGAGATGCTTTAAATCACTTAACTGGAAAGTTTTCATATGCTTAGTTCATATGTATACTTCATAGCAAAACCTACCTTATTAGTAATTCAGTCAAAGAGCTACTTTATTGCAAATTGATTAAGAAATTTAATGGAAACACTGAGTAAGTATTTATTTTAAAATGTAGAGGGAAGCACCTCTCTTTTTACATTGTGCCCTAATAATAGTAAATAGGAAAAGTACAAAGTATTTGTCAAACACTTGAGAAGTGAATAGCAAAGTCCTCAGACTGTAAACACTGATCGTATTGCATCACAGAAAGTCTTATTAAATGAATGTATGTAAATTTAGCATGGAGAGTTATTTAAATTATATGTACAGTGACTCCCTATTGAATACACATTGGCAAAACAGAAGCATGAATGAAAATCTTTGTGTTAAGAAGGCAAGTGTGATTTTCATTAATATTCTGTATCAAAATATAAGGAATGATGCATCCCCTAATGTCGATAATATGGCTGCTGTTTCATTGAGGTGCTCTTGAGACAATTTTAGCCATAAGGAGAGAGCTGGGTTTGTTTGTTAACGTCCCAAGAAATCCAGGAATTAATATCTTTAAAGCTAGTCCTGATCCATGAAATTTGGATCTGAGTTCAGACACATTTTGCCAAAACCAAAAGCATAGGTTTAATCTGTTCTTATAGTCTTAATTCGTAGAGATTTTGAGGATAATTTATTCATGGTAATTAAACTTTTCCCTCTTAATTTCCCATTGTCTCCCCATCTCTGCTGCTTTGTATTCCTACTATTATGTTTCAAGCTATCCTTTCAGTACCTTTTTCCTAACCCTAATATGTTTGGAAGATTATTTTTTCTCAGTACTTCCCAAACTAAAAGTGCTTTTCATGTGCTTCTTTAATATTTACTTAATGGCAATAGTTCCAAAAAACATACAGAATACAGAAACCTTTTAAGTCTAATAATGGCCTTGCATGTTTCATAATAGTAGTAGTAGTAGTAGTAATGACAACAATAATGGTAACAATTCATAGTATACTTGTTTGTGTGTTAAAACGCACGGAGACAGGGTGGGTGAGGTGTAGTATCTTTTATTGGACCAACTTCTATTGGTGAGAGAGACAAGCTTTCAATTTTACACCGAGCTCCTGAAGAAGAGCTTGATGTAAGCTCAAAAACTTGTCTCTTTCACCAGTAGAAGTTGGTCCAATAAAAGATATTAGCTTACCCATCTTATCTCTCTAACGTCCTAGGACTAATACGGCTCCTGCAACACTTCATGGAACAATTAAAATGCATTCATAGTACACAACAAAGCAACACACTTAAGATGTACATAGAAAAGATGCTTTGTAACTTAGTGTCTTTTAATACATTACGGTATTAAAACTCCATTTTAAAAATAGAACTTATAATGAAGGATTATAGTATTTTACATGTTGAATGGTGAGTAGATCTGCTGTGCAGTTTAGTAGTGGGCTACCAGAAAGACTGCTTTTAGTAGTTCATCTGGAATTTTGGTGGATCCCAGAAGTACATCAATAAGAGTCAATTTTCTTAAGGTGGATCAAATCCAATAGTATAGAAGCCTGGGACACACTGAGAAATTAGAGAATTTAGAAAGGATTTGGAAAAGAAATAAAAAGAGGATTTAAGGTCTAGAAAACCTGCCTTGAAAGACTTAAAAAACTTAATTTATATATCTTTATTACAGCCTGTAAGTACCTACGTGAGGAGATGATTTCTGATAGGTGCAGGCTCTTAAATCTGTTAGGAAAAGAGGCATAACAAGAACCAATGCCTGGAAATTAGATAAAATAGAACAAGGAGGAAATTTTTAAGTGATGTTAATTACCATTGAAACAACTTACCAAAGAATGAGTATCCTCCCATCACTTGTAGTGTTTAGATCAGTATTCGATGTCTTTCTAAAATACATGCTTTGACTCAACCACAAGTTACTGGGCTGGTTGTAGGCACTACTGGTTGAAATTCTTATAGCCCATATTATGCAGGAAGTCAAACCAGATTATCATAATGACCCCTTCTGGCCTTAAAGTCTATGGGTCTGTGAATAATTTAGAGCCTGTCCTGCCAACACTTATTTGTGCAGGTAGTTGCATTGAAGTCCTATGATACCACTTGTGTGAGTAAAGGTTGTGGGTTCAGGCTTAAACTAAGGAATCATTATCATGTTGTATGTTTAAATTTATTAATAAAACCATAAAATGTTCACCTTAAGCTAAGACAGTATTTTTCCAAGTCAGAAGATGTTTTTTCAGTGTATTGAATTATGTTGTGAATTGATAAAATACAGTTTTTTCCCATCCCCTGTTGAACATGTTTGTGGCTGAACAGCAGCACTGCAGACCAGATGGAACTAGCTTATTCAAAGCATCCCATTTTAAAAAAGTTTTTACTATACCAGTAAGATGACCTCATGTCTGTGTAATTGGCATCTGTTGTGTGGCTAACTAGTTTAAATCAATAGATTTTTAAAAAATCATTGTTTTTGATAACCTTTCATACAAATTGTCTGATGAAGAGATCTTCTCTATTCTAATGATGATGATTGTTGTTACTAATCATTTACATTATGGTGGTACCCACAGGCCCCAGTTCAAGTCTTCTTATGTACAAACCAGTTTTAATGAGAGGTTTATATTTTCAAAGTGATTCTAATATCACAACACGTATTATATATAGGGAAACTGTGTTTTCAGGTAGGTGACTTGGCCAAGGTCAGAGACGGGGAGTTGATGTTAGAAATTTTTGTCCGCAGTCATACATTCTCTGCCTTTCTCGTATGTAAAACCATGTCAGACAGTAATAAGACAGTAACTTAATATAGATTGGTTTTAACATGAGCATGGTGGAGTGACTTTAAAAATAAACTACTTCCTTAAAGTGTCAATTGGTGCAGGCCAAAGCTATATTTGAAACTATTCTTCTGACTCTGATCTAGATGGGTATCTGTGATCATGTACTAATTTTCCATCCCAGAGCTTTTCCCACCTGTATAGTGGAGTGTTTGTTACCTTGTGTGACTTAGCTCTGACTTTTGGCTCTGCCATTAAAGTTATGGAGAATCTTCGTTTTGTGATTCCATGATTAGTGGTTGTGGTGAAGAATTTTGCAGTGACACATGAAGGAGCTTGTTGAAAGGACAGGCATCAAAATAATAATTTTGTCCTTTCTAAAAAGTGCAAATGGATAAAAATGCGATGCATGAGTGAAAGATTCCCTGAAGGTGCTGTAATTAGGCAGTCTTGACACAGATCGTTTGTGCAGATATATTGATGTTTCTAGTGAGCTTGTACATCTACATACAGTTTCTTTAAAAAAAAAATTAAATAACTTTTATCGATAGTTTATAAGATAAGAGATTTTGTGTAAGATAGGAAAAGAAACTAATCACTAATGCCTTTGGAATCAGTGTTAGATAAGAGATAAAATGAGGGAAAGAGACAGGGAAGTTGAGATGAGAAAGGAACTAGCACACCAGAGCGGTTCTGTCAGTGAATAAGAGGATGACCATGAGGCATGGTGGAACTCAGGAAAGCTGGTGACAGTCCCTCCAGTAGTCAGGTTAGTCAGGTGCTGATGTTCAGGTAATGACTTCAGGAGGAATTAAACCAAAATCCAGAGGTTGGCTGTCCCCTGCAGTAACTGCAATGGCATTCAGAATGGCAGGATATTTTTGAAATCTACTATTGGTGCGTGAGGCAGCACCTTCGGGGACTGGTGTTTTGCAGATAAGGTTCCATGTGAGGCATTTATATGTAGATGGGGCATAACTGCCCTTGGATTTTTTTTTCTTTCCTGTGTTAAGGTCTTTGTATTCATGTCTTCTGGAGTGACTATTGAAAGTGATGTCACATTTTAAAATGATGGGGAGAAATCCTGTTCCCACTGAAGTTGGTTAGAGTTTTACCATTCATTTCAGTGGAATCAGGATTTCATGATCATCAAATCCCATCTTCTACATGTAATTTCAGAGGTCCTAAGGGTAGAGTATTATGCAGACTAGTCTGTCATCAAGACATGGAAAAGTCAGTGCTAGTAATAAGGATATGAGAGGAGTAGTAAAAATCAGAATATGCTTGTATCAGTTACAGCAGGGACTCGGGGAGTCAGGATTCCTGGGATCTAGCAGCAAAGTGTTGTGCACATTTTGAACAAATCGTACATTTTCATTAGCTTGTTATCTTAAAATTGTGACACAAATCAAACTGTGTTCCTGCAACATTAGGCTTGATGTCTTACATATTTAATTATCAGAAAATTAAATGGTTTCCCAAAACAACTATCACTGGGCTTCCTAACACATATGTACTGTTGTTAGTGCTATCACTTAATACATCTTTATATGTACGGTATGACAGTTTACAGTTCATGTGTTAATGTTAATTTTTACTTGTAAAAAAGAAAGGGAAAGGAAAGGTGTGCTGTTAGATTCATTGATATTCATATTAGTTTCCACAGGCCTCTGGAATGCACATTCAGAATTTGAAACTGGTGGCATGAGCAAGAGGAAAAAAAAATAGAGACAGGGCCTCTCTAGCACACTTCCTGGGCACAGGCACTGTCTATTACCCCTCCACAGAAATGATACCTTGCAGTCCACCTATCCTGTGCCCAGCTCCCATTACACCACAGTAAATTAAGCCCATCTCTTTCTACAGCTCCAGCCTTGTGGGCACTCTGGTTTCCAGTTACCTCTTCAGGTATATGTAAGGGATGAAGCATGTAACAGCGAAGGCTTTGTAAACAATTACGTTTTACTTTAGCCAGCATAAGGAGCTATAGATAGAGACATAACAATGAAACATCTACACAGCCTTCCCTGCTTCAGTTTCCTTACCATTCTGTTATGTTCTTTTGGCTTAGGCCAGAGTCCTCTAGTAGCCAGGGTACCTTCCCCTTCTCCTCACACAGAGCCTTGCTTTCTGCTGATGTTCTCCTCTCCTTCTTTGAAATGGCTGGTGTGAGAGAGTCCTCCTTTATAAAGTTCAGTTCTGTCTGTTACGTGACTCGCGGATCAGTTTTGTCTGGTGTTTGAAGTCCCCACCAGGTGACTATTGCCTGGTTACCAGCTCACCTGGCATAAACCATTTTCTTGGGTTGGCCACCTGCTTTGTCAAGATATTTTTATTTGATTAGATGACTATCAGTGTTTAGCGACTCTTTGGTATTAGCCCTGTGTCACTACCTCTTGGAATTTCATCTGAAGATGGAGGTAAAAAGAAAGCAGAGAAGGCAGGATAGTCTTGCAATCAAAGTGAATTTAGAGTTCATAATCTCAAACAGAATTCCTAAATTGAACATGTGCAGAGTTGTTGTATCCATGTTGGTCCCAGGTTGTTAGAGAGAGAAGGTGGGTGAGGTAATACCTGTTGTTGGACTGAATTCTGTTGGTGAAAAGACAAGCTTTCAAGCTTGCACAGAGTTCTTCAGGTTATATTTAAGTTGTCTATATATATAGTTTCCCAATTGTCATAATAAAGTTTTTCTTAAAATACATTTTCAGTCATTTAGTTAACAATCATTACATTCTGTAAGATCAGGATCCTTTATGCATTATAGTATAATCAACTTGTCGTCTTTTCCATCAGCTTTCAAGAATTTTCGCTCTGTTCAGTTGCTGGTTATGCTTGCCAGTCTCTGTTTTGCCATCTTTCCTGTTCAGGTTATTGGTCAACTGAGAATTTATGCTAGGGAAGGTTTAACTCAAAAATTCACTGCAAAGTCTACCCTGTGTTTGGAGTAACTAGCTCCAGAAAGAGACCAGATTATATGGTGAATAAAGATCATGATATAATATCTCGTAGTTCTATAAAGCTTTTCACTGGACTATCTCAAAAAAAATTTACAATAGAATAGGCAGTCTTTTGATGATTTGTAGGTAGGAAAACTGGCACAAGAGTCTTAATTTGAATAAGGCCTGACAGCAGGTCAGTGGCAAATCCAAGAAGAGAAGCCAGATCTGTCGATTTTTAATCCTTGCTATAAGACTTGTACTGTCACCATAATACCACACTCTTGATTAGTTTCCACTAGGCTATTCTTTTGCCAGTGCTTCCCTTGGGTCCCAAGTGTTGTTCCCCCTTTTATTTTTGCTAATAGAGCTGACCTCTCTGAAACACAAAAGGGAGAATTAAGGCAATAATTTTTCATTGAACTGATGAGTTTCCCTTTCTTCAGTTCTATTGTTTTGACAATAGTGCTGTATTGAATTCAAATTGGAACAGGTGCAGAGATGGGCTACTAGGATGATCTGAGGAGACTCAAAGAGCTTGGCTTTTTTAGCCTACCCAAAAGAAGGATGAGGGGAGATATGATTGCTCTCTATAAATACAGTAGAGGGATAAATACCAAGAGGGAGAGGAGTTAAGTGGCAGTGTGGACACAAAAACAAATGGATATAAGATGGCTATCAGCAAGTCTAGACTTGATAGGTTTCTAACGGCTAGATGAATGAAATTTTGGAAAAGCCTTCCAAGGGGGAGAATTAGGGGGGAGGGAGGGGAAGGAACTAACTAGTTTCAAGACTGAGTTTGATAAGTTTATGAAGAGGGTGCTATGATGAGACTGCCTACAATGGCATGTAGCTGATCTGTGACTGCTAGTAGCAAATACCTCCAACAGCCAGTCATGGGATTCTAGATGGGAAGGCCTCTGAGTTATTACAGACAATTCTTTCGTAAGTGTCTTGCTGGTGGGTCTTGTCCACATGCTCAGGGTCTAACTCAGGCCTGCACAACATGCGGCCCAGGGGCCACATGCGGCCCTCAGGAGATGAATAGGGGTGGGGCAAGCCAAATGGTGGGATAGGGAGAAGCAGATGGGGGCGGGGCTTTTTGGCCCGCAGCTGTATTTTTTGCTGTAATATGGCCCTCACTGCTTTCCGAGTTGTGTAGGCCTCGTCTAACTGATCTCCATATTTGGGGTCAGGAAGGAATTTTCCTTAGGTTAGACTGGCAGAGGGTTTTCGCCTTCCTCTGCAGCATCGGGCATGGGTGACTTCTAGGTTAAACTAGTGTAAATGGTGAATTCTCTGCAATTTTGAAATCTTCAGATTATGATTTGAGGACTTCAGTAACTCAGCCAGAAGTTATTATCTGTTATAGGAGTCGGTGAGCGAGGTTCCGTGGCCTGCATTGTGCCAGAGGTCAGACTTGATGATCATGATGGTCCTTTCTGGCCTCAAAGTCTATGTCTCTCTGATTATTTCTTGTATTATAACAGTTCTTGGAGACCCCAGTCAGGATTGGAAGCCTGTTGTGTGCTTGGTACTGTACAAAAATATATGAAAACTACTGAGCATATATTTTTCCATGACAAATGAGACTCTTGTTGGGTAAATTAGAAAACAACAACTGAATTATTATATTCTTAAATAATTAGTGCAGTGCTGCTAGTATCTCATTTTTTGTTTTATTTATTTAGTTCTGAGGCTTACCTTTTTTCTTTTGACACCTTCCATTCATGTGAATCAATTTTTCATATGATTTTAAAACATCTGAATGTGGCATGTCTTCATTAGGATCAATTTAGATCGAGATTACTTTTTGTTTTTTTAAACTAAGAAAATCTGACCTAAACCCCAAATCTGATTGTAATAAATAACATTCTCGAATCATGGTATAAGGTTTCTTGTTAGATAAATAGGATAAATATTAGAAAATGTTTTAGCAATTACCCTTTTATAATAAATAACATATACAAAAATGTTGGGCAGTGGGTGGTGGTGATAAATTAACAAAACAAAATCTTTCCCATTTATTGAAACAGGTTTGTCTTTTATGAACATGTCTTGTTAACTGTCCTTTGCAATGCCTTACTGGTGCTTCTTGAATAATTTGTATAAACTATGCAGTACAGATTCCTTATTTTAGCACTAAGACTTACAAAGGCTTCTCTTAGCAGCCTTTAATTTTGTACTTATGTACGTGACATAGCCTGTGGCTGTGATAGCTACTGTGAATCTGCAGTTGTTTTGGGATGAAAGAAGAAGGCAGCTGGAAACTCAGTAGCTACATCTAGCTGTCTACCTAGAGAAGGCCTTGATTTCAAGTTTATCTAAACAAGCTCGACTAATCCCAAGTATCTAGGGGCATCCACTGTCAAAACAAGCAGCATGGCCCTAAGGCAAACACAACCATACAGAAATGAAGGCTGGGATTTCCAATACTCCAATGGCTACATACTGGAGGCTTTTTTTCCCCCTGAAAGAGGGTAAGAGAGGTAGAATTTGCATAATGCCTTTTCATTGGAAACTTTTGGAAAGCTGACAGAGGTCCAGCTTATAGCTCTGTAGCCACAATACAGGGTCTATAGGAGAATCTTTGAATGACCTAACCATATTGAAAGGAAAAATGAAAGCGCCCAAGTATAGCCAAGTGAGAGAGGAAAAGAGGGCTGCTGTATTGTCTAACATCTGCTCTACTTCTCGTTAGTTTTGTTCTTTGGTATTCTGTGTGGACTTTGGAGAAACCTAAGACAGCCTAACATGAATCCTATAATCTTCCTTCTGAATATTTATGTAGTGTGCCAGCCTCTAAGCTGTCCTTTGCATCTTCCTACTTCCCCCTCATTTTCATGCTCTCAAATGAGGCCAACATTTCAAAAGCTAAATAAATGTTTGTGAATGTTTATAAAAGATTTACATAAATTTGTCTTTGTTTGACAAAGATCACTTTTTTTCTTATGCCAGTTCTGAATTTTTTTTAAAGGTTTCAGTGCTTGTCTTGACAACAAAGTCCTGCCTCAGAGAACAATGATAGCTGATTAAGTGGGTATGTCGTTGTGGCTGAATAGAGCATTTGAGTCGGCATTTAAAAGAACCAATCATCTGAAGGCAAAATTATATCATTTAACAAATATTATCTGAAGTATACATTTAAATCTATATTTTTTGTTACTGTATAATTAAATTAGCCTTTGAAAATGAAAAAAATCTTATAGTCCTAGAAGCGAATAGTTAACCCTCACTTAACAGTTTTCACATAAATTCTCCCAAATTCAAAGTTGAAAAATTTTCAACCTTAGTTTCTAAATCTCAAAACTGTATTTATGATTTAACACAATGACAGTTTTTACACAGTTAGCTGTTCTCATATTGATATTTCTCATCCATATCAATGTATTCACTCCTGTGGTTACCACAGAAGTGGATTTGATCTTTGTAAATTCATTGTTATTTTAGATTTAATTCTTTAACTTCTTTTCATAATTTAAAATTGAAAAAAGAGTAGAACATCCCTTGGACAGATGTAAACATTTGTATAATCTGTGTTAGGATTTATTTTTATCATGTGCCAAGAACTGCTAAGATTTTTTAGCTAAGATTTTTGTTTTTAATTTAGAAGATTATTTACTTGGGTGATGGCAGTGTGAAGTCTGTGGGAAGAGCTGCTAAAATGTTTTAGCTCAGTGTTACTCTCAGGTTGGTGCTAATGAGAAAAGTAATAGCCATTTCTTTTTTGTTCTATTAGTTTAGAGTTTTAAGTTGTCATTAAGGCACAAACTACAGCTACTTCTCTGACACAGTTTTTAGCACATCTGCTAGTCCTGTGTCCCAGGAGGAGTTGTGTAGAGCAGTGAATTCAGCATAGGCCCATTATCTACTGCTTTTGCGTATGTTGTAAAAGGAGCGAGACCTCAGGGAGGCTTGGAGCCTCCTTCCGTGTAATGTCCAAGTTGTATTTGAAGGACTGGTGGCAGGAAAGCTTTGGCCTTGGGGTGTGAATTCTAAGAAACAGAGGCACAATTAAGTTTAAAAAATTCAAGGATTTTGAGCTTGATAATGAAACATTTTTGTTTTACTAATGCAAGCAGAAAAGTTGCCCATCTGTGCACAGTTTTTTGTGAATGTAAAATATTTAAATATAAAAGCTCTTAAGATGCTTACAAAACATTTCAGTGCTTTCTTCTCTGTCTAAGGCTTTTTTATATAGAAACATCCTGGGGGCAAGTGATGGCCCCCACTGAAACGGTGTTATTGTTTCATTCCAGTACCCTTTTCCCCCTTTTCCATCACCACCTAGAAAAAAGTGAGAAGTGAGACTTGTAGAAAGCTTTCCTACCCTTGTTTTCTAATTCCATGAAGAGGTGAGAGTTAATGGATTTTTAAAAAAGTTTTTAAGGAAATGGATGAGCACCTGCTATAAAGTTATATTGGAATATTGTTTTTATTACAGTATTAATACTACTAAATTTAAGCTAATAAAATTAATGCTGCTAGTCAAATATTGCTGCTATTTGTCAGAAAAAGCTTTAAAGATGACTGATAACTAATATTGTAATATTCAAGAATTTTTATCTATTATTGTATCCTAAGAATTATTTTTAGTGTTTACTATTGCTACTATGTATAAACGTGGGCAGGTTTTTCCCTGAAACCCCTCTTTTCAAAAGTTTTTAATATATGCAGTGAAAAGTTACTGTAGGCTGAAACTTGGCATAAAAAGTGTTGGCTGGGGAATATGTTTTAAAGGAATTTCTCCAAAATATTTTCAGGGATTTTTCTTTTTAAAGGGAAAGGGAAGGCAAAAGAAATGTAGTTTCATTTATACTGTTGTTTACATTTAATACTTCTCTTAAAAACCAAATTTTGCCAGTGGTTTATTTCCAGTGATCAATGACTCGTCTAATGGGCATCAGGTATAAAGTGGAGTGTCCCAGGGATCGGTCCTGGAGCCAGTTTCGTTCAGCATCTTTATTGATGATCTGGATGATGGGATAAATTGTACTCTCAGCAAGTTCACAGATGACACTAAGCTGTGGGGAGAGGTAGATACACTGGAGGGTAAGGTTAGGGTCCAGAGTGACCTAGACAAATAGGAGGATTGTTCAACGAGGACAAGTGGAGAGTCCTGCACTTAGGGCGGAAGAATCCTATGCTACAGGCTGGGCACCGACTGGCTAAGCATCAGTGCTGCAGAAAAGGACCTGGGGATTACAGTGGACGAGAGGCTGGATATGAGTCAGCAGTGTGTTCTCGTTGCCAAGAAGGCTAATGGCATATTGGGCTGCATTACTAGGAGCATTGCCAGCAGATGGAGGGAAATTATTATTCTCCTCTATTTGGCACTAGTGAGCCCACATCTGGAGTTTTGTGTCCATTTTTGGGGCCCCCACTACAGAAAAGATGTGAACAAATTGGAGAAAGTCTAGTAGAGGGCAGCAAAAATGATCAGGGGGCTCGGGCACATGATTTACGAGAAGAGGCTGAGGGAACTGGGTTTGTTTAGTTTGCAGAAAAGAAGAGTGAAGGGGGATTTGATAGAAGCCTTCAACTACCTGAAGTGGAGTTCCAAAGAGGATGGAGCTCGGCTGTTCTAAGTGGTAGCAGGTGACAAAACAATGGTCTCAAGTTGCTATGGGAGAGGTCTAGGTTGGATATTAGGAAACACTATTTCACTTGGAGGATGGTGAAGCACTGTAATTGGGTTACCTAGGGAGGTGGTGGAATCTCCGTCCTTAGAGGTTTTTAAGGCCCAGCTTGACAAATCCCTGGCTGGGATGATTTAGTTGATGTTGGTCCTGCTTTGAGCAGGAGATTGGACTAGATGACGTCCTGAGGTTTCTTCCAACCCTAATCTTCTATGATTCTATGAATACATGCAATTTAATAACTTGCTGATAGCTTAGATTTAGATTTAAGTGAGTAAAGAAGTTAACACGCAAGATCTCTTTTACTGACAGGGCATTGGCATGAAGTTCACGCAGATTTAGTAGGCCATATAATTTATAGTCTCTAAATTATTCTGAGCTCAGATGTTTTTTAAAACGTGGTTTTAAATAGGGTTGTCATCAGTTCTAAGTAGACGTGTGTTTTGGTAAGCTGGCAGTTGAATTGTTTAATTTTTAAACCTGATATTGTATATTAATATTTGAAGATTTAATAACAATTTGTTATGTTAAAAGAATTCTAAGAAAAGTTGAGTATAAAAATCAGCTAGCTATTTGTGTGGCTGTGGAAGTAAATTACAAAAATAGCCAAATTTCTTTCAATTTTGTAGAAAGAATATTCAATTTTATTAATAAAACTTCACCTCTCAAATCAGTGTACTTTAATGTGTTAAAGTAGGATCAGCAGCAGCTCCATTATAAAATGTTAACATTTTCACAATGCTTATAGTTGTTGTTTAATGTATCTGCTTGGGAGCAATGTGTAAAATCTGTTTAAGACTTCTTTGCCCCTCTGTCTTACAGATGTGTGCTGCTTTTAAGAACCTAATTTGCATTTGGACAGTAGCACTCAGAGTTTGTAAAATTAAATTGTTCTATTATGTTGTTGTCAGCTAAAGTGGCTCTAACCAATGTCACAAAAAGCTGCTTCATTTCAGCTATCCCTCCATGTGAAGATGTCTGCCCAGGGGGTTCATTGGTGGGTTTTTAAGTGGCTGAGGAGCCCAATTCGTGCCCTGCAGATTTTCCCGCAGAAGTGACAGGTGTAATCTTGGAGGAGAGAAAGTTATTGGCTGGACTGTTGTGCCTTTTCTTTCCTTTGTCGCTTCTCTGTCTCATGAGCATGTCTGCTCTCCTCAGTGAGCTGTGGCTTGGTATAGGGTGTGGCCCCACTGAGTTTTATGTTCCACGCCAAGTCCTCCCAGTTTGTTGGGTTGATGCCTCTCTTTTAAGGTGTTCTTTCACCACGTCTTTGAAGTCCTTCCACTGCCCTCTGCAAGCCCTTCTTCCCTGATTTAACGGAGAGAAGTGTACTTGCTTCAGGAGGCAAGTGTCAGGCATACATACACAGTGACCGGCCCAGCAGAGTTGGTGTTTCCTGACCTGCACTTGTATATTGCTGATATTGACTCCAGAGAGGATGCTGGTATTAGTGCGTCATTCTTCCCAGCTGATCCTGAGAATCCTTCTGAAGCAATGCTGCTGGAACCACTCCAGACTTGAGAGGTCATCTCTAGGTTACCCAGGTCTCACACCCTTAGGGAAGGGTGGGGATGACAACTACCTTGTAAACAGCCACCTGGTCAAGTCAGGGATCATGTTCTCATCCTCCTTGATGACATTCTCTTCCCTTAGCTTCCATGACACTTTGCTTTCCTCCTTCTCCTCCTGTCACTCCAACTGTTTTATAAGAATCAGAGGGGTAGCCGTGTTAGTCTGGAATTGCAGAAGTGACAGAGTCCTGTGGCACCTTAAAGACTAACTAAAATTTTAGAGCATAAGCTTTCGTGGGTTAATACCCATTTCGTCGGATGCCGTATTAACCCACGAAAGCTTATGCTCTAAAATTTTAGTTAGTCTTTAAGGTGCCACAGGACTCTTTGTCGCAACTGTTTTATAGTGTCTCCTCTTTGCTTCTTCTGTGTCCCTCAATCTGTCCTTGTACCCCTCTTGTTTTCCCAGTACACTTTATTGCCTGGGAGAAATTCAACTGTGGTGACAACTTCAGCTACCATGTCTGCTTGAATGACTTGGAACACCTTTTTCTGCAAAGCCTTCCTATGTCAGCCACAGATAGCTGTGACAGAAGTGGGGCTTGAGGAGGGCAGTGCAGAAATGAAGAAAACACAATACCAATTGAAGAATGATATAACCCCAGTCATTGTGTTGTGACTAAGCACATACAAATAGCAATACTGAGTCAGATTAATGTCATCTAGCCCAGTGTCTTGTCTTGTGACAGTAGCTAGTGCCAGAGGCTTCAGAAGGAATGAATTTTAGATAAGCTCCATGGGTATGTACCTGGTCTGTATTGTACCAAAATTATGAAAAATGCTGTTTATTAAATACTAAATAACTTGAAGAAATAAAAATCTGAACTATTAAAGTATTATAATTAGCTGCATCATCTGTGCATAAACATATCTATGGATAAGCCTTTTAACATGGGGTCTTATGTATGGTTGGCTGTGCTCTGGAATAACAGGATAACTCAACAGTGAGGTTGGAAAGAAGAGATTTGCATGGTTCGGTGTATGGGGTTCCAATGGTCTATTTATTGTATTAAAACTTATCTCTCAAAAGTTTTAAAATTCAGATAAATATAACTAGAAACTGTGGTGAGATGTTTACATGTGCATGATACCACAATACAAAATTATTTGGTAGACATAATGGTTTTGTTAAAACCATTATGATCAATTGACAACATCAATTATGATTTAAATCTACCTTATATTTCTTTTAGACATTAGCAATTTCATTATGGTTTGTCCTGGTTATTGAACACTGTCTGCCCTATTCAGTATTATTTGGTGGTGTTTTATGTCCACACCTTCTCCTTATGTATAATTCCACTTGAAAGTTGAATCAAAATCTGGCCTGATACAATCTAAGAAATATAGAGTTAATGTTGAAATCCCTGTTTAGATCACTACAGCTTGTGCAGCACACATGGTACCAGTATGCAGTGTCACATATTGCTCAGAGACCCATTCAATGAGTAAGCACAAGGTAGCAATTTAAACACAACGTTTCAACATTAACTTGGAAATTCCTTCCACCTTGTTGTTTTATTCATTACAGTGGTGTACTTTTAAGTGTTGATTTGTGAATGTTTTTCTCAAGAGTAAAGACATAGTGACTGTTAGTAAAGCCCAGTTTTCTCACTGCAGATTAGTTTGGTAGTTTTTAGCTACAAAATACAATTTTGTTTTGATTTCATTTGAATGGAGGAAATAAAGGAGTTAGATCTGTTTGTAAAGCTTTAGCAATGACTCTGGGAAAAGACGCTACAGAAATGCAAGGTAGTTATGTTACCTGTGATTATCTTTGCTGGATTCTTTTCTAACCCCTTCCTCTCACATATGTACACAACCTGTATGAAATGTTCAGTCTCATTATTAATTATTCTAATTAACTTAACTGAATTCAGCCTTCAAAAATTCCCCTTCCAGACAGGACTGTGATGGATAAAATTATAAATGTAGAACCTCACCTGGCTTTGTCATTTAATGGTTGAGATGTCGAATGCTGGAAGGGAAGCTGGAGTGCTCTATATTAGTCTGGGAAGTGCCAGTGTTCCTTCCGCTAGAGAGCTGCCTGCCTTCTCTCCTGGCCAGGAAGCAAGAAATTTTAAAAGTGAGCATACAAATAAGGGTTTAACAAATGTCTGAGTCAATGTACAGTATGCAGTAAGTATATACTAAATTCACAGGTGATCAAACAAGTTTTTTATTAGCAAATTCCAACCTATTGCATGTAAGCCATTTCATCTTACTACATTGAATTATGTAAGATACAAGCATAGACTCGGTGTATTGAACAAACTCGGTGTTTGAATGTTTTATAACTTCTGCTTTCCATAACCTTTAAGTATTACTTGGGGTGGGAATTGGGAGTAGGTTCAGAGATTGCCTCCTTCATAAATTGCCCTGTAGTACAAAAGGGCTGAATGCTGTATCCTAGTCTCATTTATTTTGAAACTTTGCTTCTGAAACCAAACTTAATCAATGAGCTCTGTGTTGTCTCCGATAAGTTGTGTGTAGGCTATATTGATTGGGGAGGGTTTTAGAAAAACCGTATAGGGTTTATAATGTCAGCAGTGTTTTGATTATGAAAAGAGTTGGAACCTGGGGACATGGAACCAGGTGGTGTATGTCCTGAAGCCGGTGGTGACACAGCTAGACTGAATCCCTCATGGGACACGGTTCATGCCCTGCACTTTAACTGTGGTGACTGACTGCTATAGATGCACTTTTTCCTCATTAAAATGTTAAAAATCAAACTGCATATAAAAAGATTTGTGAAAATATATACTTGGGAATCGATCCAGAAAACTGGCACCTGATGCCCTTGAGACCTTGATTTCAACTATTGAGTCATTTACATTTTATCCACTCTGTATTTTTGTAGATCTTGGGTGGTAGTGATTGTTGGAGAAGGAAAAGGAGGTGTTTAAACAGTTTTTCTGTTAAAACATAGATGTGAGGAAGTAGAGTAAGAAAACAAGTCTATTGATACCACCTGTATCTTGCATCTTGCAATCTTGCATGTCAGCTTTAAAGAAATTATAAAGCAAAGCAAATATTAGAAAAAATGTTAGTTTTGTGTTATACTCCTTTTACAGTAGCCTAGTGGGATCCTAAAGAGATTTTAATCCTACTATGGTTCTGCCACAAATAGTCATATACCCAAAGCAACTCTTGTGGGGATTTATTTTTACATGAGCATTGCTGACTTTTAAACAGAACAATGTACAAAATACACACTAATAAACGTACAGTAATTAATACAAAACTCAGAGCAAAATTTTGAGAACTCTTTTAATGTTCTTACTCTTTGCACCTGGATAACCATTGTTTTAGGAATGTAAAACTATTTTAGATAATAACTTTACTAATTATGAAGATGTGTTTTTTAAAAGAGTTTATCTGTGTATTTTTAAATTTAAATCTGTTAGTGGGCAGTCCTCACCTCCAAACAGTAAACTAAGGGAAATGCATATGTTATGTAATGTGCAACAGGATGTATCCTTTGTCCCCAGTAAACCAACTTGAGATCTTCGGCTTCAAAATGCTGTAAGAGTTAGATTATAATTTAATATTACAAAGCCACGCAAGGATGGTGATGGCATATACCAATGCAGATTGGGCACATTTTCTAGCAAGTGAGATTTCAATTTTAATTCTGTGCTTTGGATGATATGCAATAAGGAAGTGCAAATTAGGTTCTGAATGATTTGTGTTGCATTATCCCTGTAGTAACACAATGCTGATAGTATAGTAAAGTGTATGTTACAAATGTGTTTTATTATGTAGATATTTGTACTTGCAAGTATAGCAAATATTAAATTTTATTTCAGCATGATAATAGAAAGCAATATATTCTACCATATTAGGGTAACTATGATGAACTGTTTAAAAAGTCTGCCTATTATCTTTTAACATTGCTGTATATTAAAATTCCCTCTAGCAAACTTGCACTGTTCTTGCTCTTAAAAATAGTAGTTTTGCAAATGCAATCATTATGCCAAGCAAAAATTTTTAATTAATTAATAAGGCCAATAAATATACAGGCAGTCTAGTCCTCTGCCATTATAGTTTTGAACCTATCAGCACTCCATTTCAGTTTGCTATACTTCATGTAATTGATATGGGCTTTGTGTAAGATTTAGGGCAAATGTGCATGATTTAGATTTGGGAGCCTAAATCTAGACTTCTAGGGGTTTTTATGCATAAGCAAGGTAGCAAATGAATGGTCAAATCCTGCTATCAGATGTGCACAGATGGGTCCCTTAAAGACATTAGAGCTCTGCACAAAAACAGAACCATTTACATGAATCAGATTGCAAAATCAGGACAGTATTTTATAAATAAAGCCTTATATTATATATACCAACAGGTTACATTTTATGCATAATATTTTCAAAACTTGGGGCCAACCATGAACCTGTGGTTTCTCTGTGTGTGTCTTGTTGACATTGCAAGGGGGAGAACTGAATGCTTAGCACTGAATTTTTCAACAAATCCTTCCTTAAAAAAAAGTTAAATATTTTTACCAAACATATTCCAGGAAGGGAAATTTTTCTTACCAGTCCCTACATGAATTCTTCTTAGTTTATGATTTACCACATTTTTAGTTATCAAGAAACCACCGGAAGGGTACAATATGAAAAATTGAGCTTGAAACTATAGTAAAGAATGGGATATGTTCAATTGAATTATGTAGGAGGAACATGTTCTTACAGGGGAAGTCAATATGCTTTCTGCTTCATTGAATTGGTTATTAGATTGATGTGGTTTATTTGTCCAATGAGGGAGTTGGTTTTAAAAATAAATGAAGCGAGAAGCATCAGTTCAGTTGGCACTGATAATTTATTATTATTGGTCACAAAGTTCTTCATTTGTAAATCGATCCTTTATTTGTCAAATTGGCTATGATTTGCCTTAGGCAGTCTTGTTTCAGCTTGAAGCAAAAAGAAAAAAATCTTCTAGTTTTGAGATTCCAATATGAAGGGAAAGAGAACAGGCAATGAAATGGCATGTGGAAAATGTTAGTAAACGTTTGTGGTGGATTTTGTGTTGGGGACTTATAGCTTTGAAAGGATATAAATACATATATTTTTAAGTGGGATTTCTTTGCCTATGAGTTGCTGGAAATCTTGTAACACACCTTTCTACATTTAACAATTTCATGACAATGCTTTTGTTTAGTTAATGGGATTTTTAATAATTAAATATTACATGAAAACTTCACGCAGTGCTGAAGCTTTGTTTGCTTTATTAAAGTACAGTGTATAAATAACCAATTCTGATAAAATCCATTCACACTTCAGGCTTTCTTAGTAATAGACGCAATTTTTCTTTAACATTCCCTATTAGACCAATGGGCTTTCTTTTTTTTTTCTATTGATGTTGGGAAGCATTTTCTAATCCCACAGACCCCTGTTCCTAGGTAACAAGCAAAAGCTGTGCCAGCAGAAGCGGTCCTGCCAGGCCAAACCCATGTGGTTTGGTGTTATTCACTATGATCCATATGGTCAGGCTAGAGATTGTCCCCAGAGGGGTGTTAACACTCAACAACCCAACCTCCTCCTTCCCTTTGGAGCTTTGCTGGATGGCTCCTGCTGCTTACCCATGTGTGAATCTTGATTAATTTTTCATTTTTAATGAAGTTTGATCATGTTTATTATTTCACATGATTGACTGCCTCGTACTCCTTCCGTGTAATTGATAAAATGAATATTTCTTGTCTATCTTCTGTTTCTTCAGGGCAAAATTGTGAAATTATATGCTGTGGTTAATGTTAGATTTATTGGTCCCATTAGATGTATAAATTATCTCTTTTTCTCTCCACAGGAAGTTCTACAGACTTTGACCAAGTTTTGTTTCCCCTTCTGTGTGGACAGGTAGTGTTAGATTTTCAAACTTTACAAGAAAAAAATCTTGTCAATAAAACTGCTGCAGAAAATAAAAACCATACGATTCTTAATGTTCTGTCTGTTTGACTGATTTAAAGCACCCAAATGCAAATTATAGTTGCAATATCCCCTTTTCCTGTGGGTTTTATGGGCACCATCAAAAAAGTTTAAAAACTAGAACTGTGCATTGGCAGGAGTCATAATGCATTTTGTTCTATTTTTAAACAATATTTGGATGCTAAAATTAAATGTTGCTAATTTAATATATTCTAAGAATGGTTAATGCTAAGAATCCCTTAAGAATTTAGGGGAAAGTTGGCATTTGTCTTGTGGATATTTAGCATAGTTTGTGACTTGTTTAGGGAAGTTAATTGAGGACTAGATTACTTGGCAATCCAATATTTTCTATTGGAAATATTTAATTATTGGATTTTAAAAATAACATACAAATTTTTTTTGTTTACTTTTTGAAAATAGAATTATTTTAACCTATTTCATGGAGATTGTAAATACTTATATTCTGAAATTTTACGCCATTGTTCAAGTCGCACAACAGCATCAAAAGATTGGTTGACAGCATTAGTTTTACAACTAATATTCTGAACTTTTTTGACTGTAAGCTCAAAATGATGTTAATCACAATGACTAGACTATTATAAGAACACGTTTTGCTCATTTTGGTTGAATTTACATGATATGTACAGTAGGAATGAGTTTTTCTGCATAAATTGTATTTATTTGTAATTCATAACTACTTTATTTTTCCTTAGAGCAATTGTTCACCTATCATTTTTATCCCACAGGCCAGCCTGAATATGTATGATAACTCAGTATCTTCTTTTTAAAAGGAAAATTAAAAATCCTGTTGCTGTGGGATGGGGGTAAATACCGAACTTAAATAGTTTTATTGCATCCTTAGAAAAACTCACTTTTATTTAGAGCAATGAGGTGGATGAGGTAATATCTTTTGCTGGAACAACTTCTAGTGAGAGGGACAAGCTTTTTAGTTGCACAGAGCTCTCTTTCAGGTCTGGGAAAGGTACTTCTGTGTGTAAAATGATGTGACTTGAGAGCTTCTCTCTCTCACCAACAGAAGTTGGTCCAATAAAAGATATTACCTCATCCACCTTGTCTCTCTAATATCCTGGGACTCACATGGCTACAACACTGCATACACTTTCATTTAGACATTCTTAACAATTGCTAATTAGTAACTTAACTACACATGTACATGCATAGACTTAGTTGGTACAGAATCTTTTAGTCTCTAGGACCTTGTCTAGAATATGGGCCAGTTCAATAGTGACTAAAAGTAATTATCATCGGAAAGCTCTTCACTGGCATTTGTGAAATTAGTTGCTCTCAGTCCAGTTTCTAGAGGACAGGTGTCCACGTAATAAAACCACACCATAGTTCGTCCTCCTTATTGGTAATCTCAGCTGAATGGGCTATGCAGACTGAGCTGTCCTTTCAACCCTAGAGGTGGTCCCTCCAGGTCAGGGTTGAGAGACATTGGCGAGGCATTGGTAGGGGGAAGCTTGCATTGCTGCTACCTGTGCGGTACCTGACCTGGATGAATAGAAGATTCCCAGTCTCCTGGGCTGTCAAAATGAGTCTTTTCACCAACATTATTTTCACTTAAAAGAACAATCTCTTAAACACCGCAAACATTTCTGCTATTTTACATTTACTCTTTTGACCAGTCTTGCTTCCCTTTCTTTCTAAGAGTGTCATGATATGTTTTTGTTTTCCTGTATGTTTCATATTCATTGTACATGTAAGAAGGGCAGCTTCATTTATTATAGAATCATTTGTGCCTACTTTGCATAGGTATATTTAGATTTGGTATAGTTTGATTTTATTTATAATTTTTGACAAGGTAATAGCAATGTTTATTTTTAAGAATTTATTTAATATTTTATACATTTAATTTTTCAGTTGGGCAAAATTATGGATTTTAAGCACTTTATTTGTATTTAAATGTTCATAATTGCTCAATAATGGGAAAGTCAGACAATAATTTATTTAATGACAGTAGATGTTGAATTCAAAAGGTTAAAGGATTATAACTGTTAAGACACAAGTTGTCAACATCATGTATATGGTGACCAGGTGTCCCGATTTTATTGGACAGTCCCAAATTTTTTGGATTTTTTCTTATATAGGCTTCTATTTCCTCCCACCCCCAGCCTGATTTTTCACACTTGCTCTCTGGTCACCCTAATCATGTGTCAAAATATAGAAAGTAAATATCCTTAAATCAAACTCTAAAGTTCTCAAGTAGCATTTTTCTTACTTTGCCTGTCTGTACATTTTGATTCTTATTGAGGAAAATATATTTTCATTGGTTTGTCTGTGTATGGTGAAATTGATATTAATTGACATGTACAAATAAAAATCTAATCCATCCAACCCTAGGTATATTATCACTAGTTTTCTCGTTTTGCCAATTATGTAAAATTTTGGGGAAAAACGTATATATTTTGTGCAAATGGCAAAAACAGAAACTGAATCTGGGATTGGCTGAAATGTGATTCAGTTTTTTTCTCATTGTTCAGCCCCACTCTGAGCTCACTCTTATCTCTTCTAAGATCATAGACATTGGAGATCAGATCTTTTAAAGTAGACATCAGCTTTCTGAGACCAGTAAAAGAGTGTTCTCTTGCAACATATTAAATATTTTCTCCAATTTTAAATGAATCAGGCAATGGGTTTCCAGTACTCCATACTGTATTTAGGAATCTTCACATATTGAGAAAGTGGCAAGTCATAGATATAAATTTAAGGGGGTGTGTACTACTACATCTCTTCCCTTTCCCCAACCCAAGAATATATCAAGTAGCCCTGAACAAGTGGTATCTACTTAGAACAACTTTTAATAATGAATCACATGGGGAATTTGCACTTTTAATCACTTTAGCATCCAATTGCAATTGAGAGAGAGAACACACATTAAATCAGTGAAACTCCTATATATTAAATATAGGTTTATAATTACCAAAGAAAGATGAAAAGATACTATTGATTCACATTTGCAAGTTGCTTTCCTGGACTTTGGCTACAATCAAGTATAGTATGAGATAAATATGTAGTGTTCTCTATGAAAGGCTATATCTGGAATTTGCAGGGAGATAGGTTTAATCTTATAGGTCGTCTGCTTCCAGTTGCTGAAATCCAACAACTGATCTCTTTTATATCCGTTTACATTACAGTATATTTGAAATGAAAGTGAAATTAGTCAAGAACTGGCCACATAATTAAATGAGTTCTGAAATTATTGCTGCAATCGCACTCCCACCCCCCTCAATATTCTCATAAATACTTTGTGTTCTGGCATCTCAAGAAAATATTGCTTAAAGCGATTTCCTCTTCAGTTCAGCATTAGAGGGATTTTAACCTCCTGTATATTCCTGAAGAAATGTATTAGCATTCTTACTCTTGAGGGCGATTTAGGAGCTTTGGTTTTGGTACAATAAAAGTTGCTCTTCTGAACAAAGCAATGGAAAAAATATTAATCCTCTTTCATTATATGTCTTTTAAATAGTTTCCAGTTGCTAAGTTTCCATTTTCTTTGTTGTAGGTGTAGTATTAGATTTTATCTGTAACAGTAGAGATGTTTAGTGCCAGAATTTTTCAGTAACTAGACATTTATAATGTTCTCTGTAGAAGGTCAGTGATAACTGTGGTTCGAGACTCTCCCAGAGCACCAGAAAGATAGAATGGTTTTGTATAGGTAGGAACAGAGAGCTAGCATAAGATATCAGAGATGAATCATTATTGGAGGATGTAAACCTTTCAGTCACCACTTCACAGGCCCAAAGTAACAATATTACAATTTGTTGGTAAAATTCTTTCTACACTAAAGGACATCTTATCTGAGGGAATGTCATACCCATGATTAAATCTTGTCTTTTAAACACATAGCTGCAAGTATTATGCATTAAACTTTGATTTGTGGAGGTCAGATTAAAAATGAATGAGATACTTGAAAGTTCCAGCAAATTTTTCTTCTGGATTCCTACTACTATACCTGTTTAGAGAAGGGATCTCAACAGCAGGAACATTTCAGATTTTTTGTTTTTCCAACTAAGCGTTTATTATTGGTATTACCTCTTCAACAGATAGAAGACAAGGATTTGCTACAGGCAACATCTGTGTCTCTCCAAAGTCCTTTTTGATTTAGCCATAGCAATTTCAGACAACTGGGTATCAAGAGCTAAAGGATTGTTCAAACTTCTTACAGACCACATCTTCAGATTGATGACATATATTTCACTGAGACTTTAAAGCTAATCACAAGCCTTTGAAATGTATATCATGAACATCTAATTGTAAAACTGCTTTATTTTGTGTGCTGTAGACTTTAGTGTACACACATCTAAATTTGCATCATTGCCACTAACATGCTTCATACTGGAGCACCCATTTTCTACTGAGTAATTCTGGAAAGGAAAAAATAGTGCAGCATGATTATACTGCAAGCATGAATCTGTAAGAATATGAAAATATTTGGAACCACTAAACTCAACATTAATAGCCTTTTCTTCATATGTGTGATAAAAGTGAGGCAAAAGTTATTGGTTATAGGTCATGAAGTCTCAAGAGCTTTCTGCTGGAAATGTTCATTTTGAGTTGCACTGACTTTGAGATGTGCAATCTAATTTGATAACGTTTAAATTACACTCATAGCGTAGATAATATTCAATATTATCCACACTGTAGCTGAGAACACATTTAAAGTCAAGGAAACATAATGATCTGAATGGACAAATTCAATAACGCTGTATCTTGCAGCAAGTAGGAAGAAGAGTTGATTCAATCTTGCCAAGTTAAGAAAACTTCAGTGCACAGAAGAGTATTCTGGCAGGCAGATTGAATTGCTTGTCAAATGGACCTCAGAAGTGAGCATTAAACCAGGATAACAGAGACAGGATACATCTCAAATGAGGGATAAACCACTAAAATATGTTCCCCCCCACCCAGACGTCATAATGGTATTTCTAAAAGAAAATCTTCCATATAAGAAAAATGGCTTAAAGGCACCATGGTGTTAGCTGTCCCTTGGGGTTAAATTACTTCCTTGAAAATGCTTGGGTGAAATGTAAAGGTGGGAAAATATATAATACTAATGCTACTTCTATGCCCAAGCAGATGTCTACTTTCCAACTGCTGGAGATGGTCATGCTCAGTCCAGTTAAACTTGGATCAGTCTGAACCTGTTCTCTAGAATCAGGGATACATTTGTCTGTAGTTATTTTAAAAATCTTTTTAGAATTTACACATAAGCAGGTGGAGAGGGGAGATTGTGGTGCTTTGTCTCGGGAATTAAACAGGCCTTTTTCCATATAACATCATTTGGTACAGAAGCTGATTTAAATGATAGGTTAGAGATTACAGTTAGTACTTCTGAAATTTCCCATTTGCATTCCTTCAGAATTCTTGGGTGAATACCATCTGGCCTTGATGACTTATTACTGTTTAGTTTATCAATTTGTTCCAAAACCTCCTTTAAAGGCACCTCAATCTGGACAGTTCCTTAGATTTGTCACCTAAAAAGAATGGCTTAGCTTTGGGAATCTCCCTCACATCCTCAGCAGTCTTATCAGAGAGCCTGTAATCTAAAAAGAGATATTGAGGGAGGTAAAGTGTTCAGTTGGCACATGGCTTGTGAATTCCAAAGTGATTGTTTAAATATACACATTTTTAAAAAATCCCATGTTCCAAAATGGTTTCTTTGCACACTACTGAAATACAAATAACCTGTCCATTCACCAAGTTTTATCTAAATCAAAGTTTGATTAAAAAGATAGTACTCCATGATGCTTAAACTTATTACCTATTCTTTCTCTAACTTGTCTGTTAATAGACAAGCTTCTCCCTTCCGTATTTGAGGACTGCTTCCTTTCTTTTCTATAATTTTAACTGAGAGTTTAGATTCTATTTTTCACATACCCTTGGTTCTCAAACTTGTTAAAATTAAGCATATAAGCTTCTTTTAAAACATAGTATTAAATCACTCTGATAACATTATACCCAAACTTTACTGATGAAAGATAACACCAGTGAGAATGGAGCTTGTGGTAGTCCCAGTAGTTTTTTGCAGTTTATAGAAATGTTTATTCTCTTGGACGTCAGCATGAGGGGTAGCATAGCAGTGTGTGCACTAAATTCTCAGGCTGTTGAATTGCTTTTGAATTTGAGTCTTTGTTCACCTTCAAATTTGGAGAAGTAGATCATGTGTCTGTCTTGTTGCTTCATTTTATTATCCCTTCAGTATTTTTTCCTTCCTCCTTTTGCCTCCATGGAGTGGTTTTTCCCTTTTAAATTTGATGATAGAATTTATTGTCCTATGTCCTAAACCTCTTTCTTTACTGAAAGTCCATTTAATTTTTTATTTTAATTGGAGACTGTGTGAGTGTACAAGATCACATACACACTCATTGCTGACATTGTAGATAGCTCTATAGATTTCAGAATACACTTTTAGAGTAGAATTTTTTTGTCTGGTTTAAGGTTTGTAACTTATCTGTTGAGTGAGCTTGAATTTAACAGTAATTTTCCTTTTATTCCCCTTTGATCATCAAAATGGAGTTAATATATGTCATAGCTTCATGCGCAAATGCTGTCAGTGTTTATAGTATGCTTAAACTGTAGCGTAATTTGAACATTAAATATTTGATAGTTAATTGTAGTTGTATTAAAATCTAATTCATACCAACACTAATTTTCAAATGAATCCCTAATCTGAATTAAATAAAGCCTCCAGTAAACAAACATATTGGTCCCGGTTTCAACACTGTATTCCTCCACTTTTATTTTAAGCACTGGAGTTACACCAATGCAAAATTGGGATGACATGATGGTGAATCAGCCCTGCTGTCTGTTAATTTTAGTGGTTTTTATATCCCCTACCAGCATGGTATCTATGCATTTCTGTATTAGGTGAGATTTAGACAGAAATGTGATCATGTTTAAAGAAATCCCATATCTCCCTAAATGAAATGTTTTATGCATTTCACTTTGGAAACATGCCTTTTTTTTAAAAAAAGGTTCTATATTATATGCAATATAGAGAGAGCTGTTATTTTTTAGAAATATATTCTAAACCCCAAACTGCTAGCAGTAATATCCTTCGTTTTATAGTGTTAAAAATAATACTTCCGCATCCTACTTCTATCTTTTTGATGCATTGCTTTTTTCTGTGTTCTAATACAATGAAAAGCTATGTTTTGCAAGTATGAGTAGATATTCCTAAAATAGTGCTATCCACTCTGGTGTGGTAGGGAGCCATCATCTTTAAACAATGTTGCATTGTTTGCACTCTTTTAGAAGACACACACAAGCACCTTACAGTAAAGTGGAATTAGATTATAATATAGTTTGTAACTGATTTTCAAGATTATAATCACTAGAGGCATTTAAAAGTCCCTGTACCGGTGCACTAGCATCAGTTCAGTGTCTGCTTAGCCATAATACCAGCTGTGGAGGTATATTTAAAGATTTTCACGTTTTGAGGCAGGCAATCAAAATAAGATACTGACTTTGTTACAGAAGTTTTATTTACCCTTATCTTACTGTGTTGCTGTTAGTTTCCCACTTTAACCAATACTGCCTTATAGTGGAAATTGCATAGCTGCATAGACAAATGGGGAAAATCATCTGTGAGGCCTTCATAAGCCATACATTGTAGAGGGATAGTGCTATGCTCATTTCCAATCTTTTTGGAAAACAGAGAAATACCAAATTAGTCAATCAGTATACTGTACAAAGCCTATTTGAATTTACATCAAAACAATCCCTTGAATGAAGAATGATATAGAAGTGTTTTGCACTGAGAATGGATGTGGGTTTAGTTGGCGCTGTGTATTGTATTGAATCTAATCAATGGCCATGTCATTGTTTGTTTTAAAGACATAGGAAATTCTTCCACTGCTGTTCCACATCTCCAAAAAACCCAAGAGATGCATTCAGACTTGCATTTGTAAAGAGTGTAAATGCTCAAAGTTAATTTCCAAAGAAGCTCTGCAGAGAGAGGAAATGAGGTTCAATGACTTAGTCTGATTAGATACGTCTAACATTGAATAAGCTGAAATTAATTTTTCCTTTTGTTCTCTTTATTTCTAGCCTTACAGTTAGCCAAGTTGGCCAGAACTTTACGTTTGTGCTCACAGACATTGACAGCAAACAGAGGTTTGGATTCTGTCGCTTATCTTCTGGGGCCAAAAGTTGCTTCTGTATTTTAAGGTAAGTCTGGCTGTGGTCTGGCTGTTGGCTAGCTCTAAGAAACAATGTTGGCCTTTAATGTGTTATACTGCAATTATATTTTCCAGCTGTTCAGAATTATTTTCCTATCTGGTTCTCAAAAAGTCACTGCACTTCTGGAGAAATGGTGCAAAATATTCTTGCACTTTGGGTTCCTCTGATGATGATTAGATTTATTTGTAGTCAATGTACTTAAGTTAACAATGTGGAAAAAAATCAACATCTCCATGCAGTTATTTGACACAGCATAGCATGATGGCAACAGTTATCTTTAGCTGTCACAGTTGATCCTGTTAAGACATTTCACGGACATTTGTATATGCAAGTTTTATTAATAAAGTATCTGTTGGTAACTGAAAGAATATCTTGCTGATGCTGTACCTATCCTAAGGGTCTGTTGATGGGCGTGTGAATGCAATCTAACCTGATTATAAATACTGCTACTCAGAAACAATGTGCTTCACATAGAGAGGAAAGGTAATGAATGAGAGGGCTGGAGCTGTATCAAAATAGTTCCTTGTAACTCCAAGACAGTATGCTCTGGGGCAATCTTTGCTTAGTTTTCTATTTCCTTTTGCTATTGTTTGCCAGGCTCCTGCTGAGAACCTCCTTTTTGGGAAATAAAGCTATGCACACTGCTCCCTGTCAGCCTCTGTTACCTAGGTGTTGCAGGGGCCTGCCTCCTGTCTCTTTCTGTTAGGAGAGAGAGGCTCATGGAGAAACAAAGTGAGCCGGGAGTTGTGCCTCTTGATAAAACCCAGGTGAAGACTGTAGTGATCTAACCCTAAGAAACAAAAAGCCAAATGCCCTACTTGCCACTTGTCAGTTCAGGAAAAAGCAGGAGTGGTTCTCCACTGCCTCCATTCCATCCTATTTCATAGGGACTCTTTCTGTGGTGGCATGTTGCTAAAAGAACCCATTGCAAGAACAGAACCTATTATCGCTGACCCAAGTTCCCCAGTATTGTATGCTGGCAATAGCACAGTGGGACCCACTGCGTATTCATCGCTATTAAAAAAAAAAAAAAAAAGTGAACTATGCTTACAAGAGAGACTTTCAGGAAGAAAGGGAGAAATGTACAAAGAACAAGGTGAGAGCAGCAGATACAGGGTTAAATTCTGCCTTTGGTTGTATGTTAATCCGATTGTAGTACATGTGGTTGCATTAGTGCCTGGGAGCAGAATTTGAGCAGACTACATATAGCTTAGAAATCTTTCTTTTATTTATGTTTGGTTCAGAAGGAACTTGAATGGTCAAAAGATAGGAAAAGACCACAAAATGTGTGTGTTCTCACCTCTCTTTTGCACTACACCAACTGTGGTTAATCAGACAGACCTTTCCTAAGGAGTCTGAGATGGCTGCAGAAGAAAGTCACTGCTTGGTTTCTGTTAGTGAGACACTGGACGGGAGGGAGAGTAATTGTATTACTTCCCATTGCATATCTGACCAAGTGACTTGAAGACTTCATTCCCTCATCGTTCAAAGCTTTCTACTTGAGCAACTGAAGGGCAATACTAATCCCCCTATGTGGAGTGCATATTAGAGACAGGGAAGTATTTGCTGAGGCACTTTCTGGAGCCATTATCCTAAATAATTTAAGCACTGATATTCTTTCTCATGGTAACTCCCTGGTCACCTTGCTATTTAATGAAAAATTAAAGGGGGAAAACAGGCAAAAATGTCTGGATGAGTGTGAAATCTCTTCTATCTCCCCTGGACAAGGGTGTTTTTTTGCCTGCTCCCTAAGTGAATGAGCGGAGAAGAGGTAGCGGGGGAAAGAAGAGATAATAACTGGTGACTCATGCTTCCATACACAGAAAAAGATCTGGAGAGAGAGAGAGCAGGGGATGAATTGGGCCAATAGGCCTCATTTCTGTAGTTCCATAATCGTGAGGTTTTTAAACATATTTTTATTTAGCATAAACTGGTAAGAAAAATTCAAGATAGGGATTAACCTTCCAATGTCCTTTGTAAATTACATCTGCCAGCTAGTGGAAGTCTGTACTTTGTGGCCTCTTGTTTGGCGGTGGTCGTTTTTTCTACAAACCCGCATAGTCCTCAGCATGTTTTGCCCCTACCCCTTCTGGAATAATTGTGTAGCAACTTCCTCTCCCCAGAGTGATTCTATACAACACCCACAATGTCAGCTAAATAATCTTCTCAGACAAGTCACTCCCTCATCAGAAAACTTTCAGCCTTGGCATTCTCAGATGATTGGAATCTTGGAGTTGCACTTCTGCTTGTGCACTGCCATATGTTGGAATGTTATGCCGTTTCTCCACCAGTCAGTAACACTTTCAATGATAAATGTGAGTTAATGACTTACTCAATGATAAACCAGTTACACTAACTTGGAAGTCAAGGAATGAGGTCAGAATGTCACCTTAGAATGGCTTCCTTGTACCCATCTTTGCAATTTTCTCTCTGCAAAAGGACTATAATGTTTGTTAAAATATGTATACTGACTGAATACAGTAAACATTCATTGTTTTAATGAGAGCCTGAGTTGTAATATAGGGCTGGGCTTCTTCTCACTTCACATGAGGGAAGGGGTTTTAGGTATTGTATATTGAACACTTACACACAGGTGTGTGGTTTTTAATTATTTTCATCTAAAGCTACTGAATAGCTCTTGAAAATGAAAACTTAATTACATCAAAAGAGTCACTAGCATCACTCATATAGTGTGTTTTGGAGGAAGAACTATCAGTTTAAATATTGGTTCTTGTTCTGTCCGCTGTTAACATAATGTATAGCAGCATGCTATTCAGCAGCCTTGCTATTGATGGGAAGAAGATTCCATTTTGGAGAATGACTCTCTTGGCTGTTTTAGCAGTGCTAGCTGGAAATTGGTTGTTGGCATGGATACAGTTCTTCAAGTGCTTGCTCGTGTCCATTCCATTGTGGGTGTGTGTGCTTGCCACATGTACCAGTGCCAGATGTTTTTCCCTCAGCGGTATCCATAGGGACCGGTTCTGGAGCCCTCTGGAGTGGTGCATGTATGCTGCAGTGTAAGGGGCATTGCCGGCTCCCCTCACCCTCAGTTCCTTCTTAAGGCTAGTGACAGTGCTGGAACTTCTCCTTTCATCTCAACTGCTTGTTGTGAACTTTGTTGTATATACTAGTTGAAAGTTATTTTTAGTTCCCTTAGTGTAGTTTAGTGTTAGTTGGTAGTCACTGAATGAGAGTCAAGGGATGGGGTATGCCCGGCCCCCAGGCTTCAAACCCTGTGACTATTGCAGAAAACTTATCCCAGTCGGTGACCACACAGGGGCTATTTGAAGTGCTTGGGGGAAGCCCACGATAGCGACAAGTGTCACATTTGTAAAAGTTTTAAAGCTTGGACCAAAAAGGAGTGGGTTAGGGTCTTTGAGCACTGCTTATGGAGTCAGCACTTACACTGGCATCAGAATCATCTAGATCAGACTCTGCTCCTAGCACCATGGCCTCTGGGTAGAGCACGCTACTGGTGCTGATTGTGCACTGGCATCAATCCCCCTCCCCGGGACCAGCTAGAAAGCAGAGAAAGGCCAGGAGAGGACGTTTTCCTGTGTCCTGTAAAGGGAAGGATGGGTCGGAGGAGAGCAAAGACTTGCAAGGGGCAGCTTTTCACCTTCCAGTGGAGGTCAGGCAGCAGCTCCAAGCGAGCGGGCTAGTCCACTCCAGGAGCTGCCCACCACCCCAGAAAGTGGCAGCGGCATTCGGCATCTGGCAGTGCTGTCCACACCGGAGGTTTTCAGGCCGCAAAGGACATTCTGTCCCTAGTGGTGCTACCCACGCGGGCCACAGAGATGGCCTTCTCTAGGGGAAAACCATCTGTGGGATCCTTCCAGTGGTCCTCATTAGTGCAGCAGTGCTCTTCACCACAGGGAGTGTCCCGCCAGTACAGAGTCACCATGCCCCGGACATGGGTCAGCCCACCCATTAGCGTCCCCGGAGTCTTCCATTCCTGCTCGACGGGTCACTCGCTAAGCATCAGGTGTAGATCGCTGGGTTACCGTTGCCGATCCGCTGAACTCTATCACTGCTCATTGTCAGTGTGGCACTGAGGGTTATTGGCCTCATGCAGGTCCTCAGTGGACCTCCAGGGTCGACACCAGTAGGACTGGGGTGGACAGACATCAGCACCGTCCTGTTCTCCCAGTGAGGCGGAGTCCTTGCTAAGGGTCAGGGCCACCACTCAGGGGCACTGGCTTTCCTCACAGCACCTCTTGGTGCAACTTGGTCTTAGGCCTGCCTCCTGGTACCTCTGGGGGTTCCCACAGTCCTCACAAGGGCATAGGTCAGCCTTAGGGGCACCCACCCACCCTTCCCCACTCTCACTGGTGGTGTCTGCAGTAAATAAGAGTAAAAGGCAGGATCAGCCAAGTATGATGCCCAAGAATAAAGAGGCTCAATCTCTTTGGAAGAAAAATGTATTCATCTTTAGCCTCTAACTGTGAGTGGCCACCTATCAGGTCTTTTTGGGCTGCTATGACTTTAACATCTGGCAGTCCATGTCTAAGTTTTTGGACTCGCTGCCTGAGGACCCTAAGAAGGAATTCCTGGTGATCCTTGATGAGGGCAAGGCGGTGGCAAGCACAGCCCTCCAAATAGTCTCAGATGCGCAGACTCTGTGGCCCGAACCGTGGCCGCGGCCATCTCCAGGAGGTGAGCGACCTGGTTACAGTCCTCTGGCCTTTGTATGGAGATTCACCAGTCAATCCAGGACCTCGCATTCGGTGGCCTGGCACTGTTCTCTGAACAAAAATATATCAAGTTATGTGGTCTAAAAGACTTGAGGACAACCTTGCAGACCCTGGGTCGGTACCCCAGGGCTGGCCAGGAAGCAGTTTGAACTGCGACAGTCCCAGAGGTTAGGCAGTCAGCTTCGGTCTGTGTCTGTTTCTGTTTCAGTGATCTGTCCTCTTCGTTAGTTACCACTCCCCCAACTTTTGTGCCATCTACAAACTTTATCAGTGATTATTTTATCTTTTCTTCCAAGGGCTTGATGAGACCATTTTGAGACCTACCAGTTAGCCAGTTTTTATTCCATTTAATGTGTGCTGTGTTAATTTTGTATCGTTCTATTTTTTAATCAAAATGTTGTGTGGAACCAAGTCACACACCTTAAGTAAATTACATTAACTCTATCAGCTTGATCAGCCAAACTTGAAATCTCATAAAAAAAAAAATAAAAATCTAGTTTGTTTTACTGTCTGTTTTCCCTGAATCTGTGTTGATTGGCATTAATGATATTACTCTCCCTTAATTCTTTATTAATAGAGTCCCATATAACCCACTCCCAGTATCTTGCCTGGGATCATTGTCAAAAGAGAGTGGAGTTTTCACTATAAAAGAGCCCCAGTATAACGTGCCCTGTGGTCATACCGTGGCTCCCTGGATATGTCCCTATGTCCTGGCCCTTGCCAGCGGCCGTTTCTCTCCCTACTGGAGAGAAGTCGTGGCCCACGCCTGCCGGGGACAGAGAACATCAGCGCCCTCAATCTGCAGCCCTGGAGTTCTTTGTCCCCAGCAGGCGCAGGCCACGGCTTCTCCCCTGCTGGGCAGCGCGGAGAGAAGCCGCGGCCCGCGCCTGCTGGGGACAAAGAACACCAGCGCCCACAGCCTGCAGCCCCTGAGTTCTCTGACCAGAGAACCCAGGAACTTTTTTTTTTTTAAATTCTGAGAAACCCCACTTTAAGGCAACCCCGCTGTTAACGTGATTGAATTTTTTGGATCCAAACTGTCATGTTATAGCGGGGTTCCACTGTACTTGTTTAGTTCTTGCTTAACACTTATCTAGAGCTAGGAACATATATTATATGGGTACCAAATCTCCCCTACATATTTGGTGTGGGGAGGAAGACTGGGACAACAGCACATAGGCTGCAATTCTGCTTACATCAAAATATTTTGATTCTCTGTTTTCTTGCCTGCTTAAGCTAATGTCATAGGCAGAGTGTCATGGATGGCATCCTAAAGACAATTGAAATAGATGGTTGCATAAATGCAAATGATAGTGACCTTTCTTGTGCAAATAGCCTTTCCTGTCATTGTTACATTAATGTGTCAAAATCAAATACCTGAACAGATTGGAAAACAAAAGGTTGGAAGTTTGGGTGCCAGAAGAATATGCTGATATTGCAGAGAGTGCCTGGATAAAGTAGTGATCTTAAGGATTCACGGGCGTGCAGACAAATTTTCTAAAGAGTGCAGCTTGTAGACACTTATGTGAAGGCATTGACACCAGGAACAAGCTTAGTTCACAGCATAATTCAAAACGAGTTGTGCCTTTGACCTGTGATGTGAGCCTCATAATATTGTTTAGTGTTTGATGCTCTGTCAGATTGGGTTAAGCAAATAAAAAACAAACATTCCCCCATGTTTGTTTTGTATGAGATCCCTGTTGCAAGGGAACCTTTGCTTATTGCCGGCTTGTAAGGAAAATATGACTCTCTTATAGACTTATGAGTAAAATTGCGGAAAGTGACAGAATTCCAGTTAGGCTACAGCTGAAGTAAACTAGTGTTTGAAAGAGCAGGAGGAATACATGAATCAATAATATATCAGACTGTATACAGGTTTAACTGTTCAGTATATGAGGTTAAAGTACTCAACTAAATATCAGAAGCTTTAATTTTGTGCTGTCTTGTTCCAGTGAAACATTTTAACTTCTTATATGCAATGTGTAGGAGTTTTTTTTATCTTGCCTGCTTTTGTGTGTGTATGTCTGACCATTGTACGTTCTAATATGTGAGAATCTTAACTGCTCAAATAGCTGTGTCTGAAAATGTAAAAATAAAAAGTTGTGGTTTAGGAATGAAAAAAACATTGATAACTCAGTATGAAGACATTTTAATGCCTCTCTTTTTCAGCATGTTTACACAATATAGTTAGTAACATGGGATTTTTTCCCCAATGCTTGTGTTTTTATCTTTTCTCTTAAAAATTTCAAGGATGGGAGGAATTGGTTGTTAATTTTTGAAAAGCTCTTCATTAATAAAAAAATAGTAGCTTTTTCAAATAGCTATTTGTCCTCTGTTCTGATTATTTCATCTTTAGAGTCAGTGACTTGTTTGTGAAATATATTGTGAAATCTTTGAGACAAAAGTTTAAAGTTCACCATTGGGTGTATGCCAACCATATATTTAAACATATAAAACAGACTTTGTAGTAAAGATAATATAATGAATAATAGAAGCTAAAGCAAAATAATGTTGTTTAAACTTTCTGAAGAGAATTTTAGATTCTATGAAAGAAGAAGAAAAAACATGGGTAGTTTATACAGCAGAAGTTGATGGGGATTTTCGTTATATTGACCCTATTATAAATAAAAAATACAAATTCTCTTACCATGTTCACTTTGGATTAGCAAAATGACATTTCTCAGTCTATTTGACATATTGCTAAAATGCATTTTAAGATATCAGATGTTACCTGAAAATATTTTGCTACTTTCAATACAAAAGAGATGTTTTACAAAAGAGATGTTTTTACAGATTTATGGTTAAAGGTGTAATTTATGGGTTTTAATCTATGCTTTTTTAAAGAGCGCCTCTGAAATAAAGTTCTCAGTTTTGTGTGCTGTGAACTATTCCGTAGTCCGTTTATTCAGCTCAGTCTTTTCAGCTAGCTCTTTATTACCAATAACTAACAAAAATAATGAAAAATGCTTGGTTCTAAAATGTGCAATATAAGAATGTCATGTAGGTTGGTTGTTTTTAAATAATTCTTTTTCCATTTCACAAAAGAGGAAAACTGGACATTTTTAACATCTCTCTGATAGAAGTGTGTGTGCTGTGTAATATATACTATCCTGATAATTTTTAATCCAATCTTTGATGTTCGTCTTTTTGGTATGGTACTATATCAAGACCTGTATATTTTGAATATCATTTTGTGGGTCATAGCAAACTGTGTTTAACTTTATTATCCAGGGTGATACTAAAGTTTTAGTGCAGTATAGGATGTTGATGCTTGAATCATGAATATCTTCTGTTGCTCTCTAGTGGTCTGTTGTAGTAGAAGCCAAATTCATTAAAAATCATGATGATCAAAATCACTATGTATACTCATATGCTATTTAATACATTGTATTGTAACCTGAAATTTCTCCATCCAGATTTTGTTGAGCTTTTGTTATATTTAAGTTGCAAAATATCTTTGACATGCCAGGTATTACAAAAGCATTTTTTTTAAAGTCAAGGTAGCTTTAGAAGGTATTTGGGTAAATGTGGTCAGCCTGGATGAGGTTTTTTGTCCCTGAGAAATTGTGTAAGGACATGTCTCTATTCTTCAGTCAAAATGAGTTGCACAAATAACACTCAAGCCATTTGAGAAGGGAACCTGTGGAACTCTGAAATGTGGCAAAAAATGTGCACAGTATTTTATAGCACTATAGGTGTACGTCGTGCTGTACAATCTGGTGCTGAATATAGGCACTTGGATTATAAATCCATGGAAGCATTATAAGTCCACAGAAGTCCTTGGAAGCAGGGTCAAGATTCTAAATTAGAGCTGGCAAGTAAGAGCTCTCTAGTTCCCATCTTCATGTAGCATACAAATTCATCTTCTCTGTAGTTTATTTTTGGAAAAGTTTTTTAATGCATTAAGCAATGAGATACAATATGTTTTTGTAATCACTAGAGCAGGGCAAAGCTTTCTTAATGAAAATTAAAACCACACAGAATTCACCCGACTCTGGATTTTTTTACAAAGGCAAAACTTGGGCCAGGTTTGTTAAGGTTCATGGTCCTATCAGGCAAAGTTGGTGCCCAGGTACTTCTGATTTTGTGTGGAAACCTTGCAGAACTCTGGTTTCAGTTGACTTTCATTTAAAAATTCTGTGGCCTTTGACTCATTTTTTCCAAAATGAAACTCACTCTTCTGAAATTAAATGCTGAAAGGTTTGTATGGAAATCCCTGTTAGCCAAAGTAACAGAGCTTTGCACTACTCTACCTTCAAGATAAGAAATAACAGGTCTTTAGTAGTATGTGATAGGTGTTAAAAAATGTAACTAACTGAATGTGGTTCTGTATGGAGTCATCTGAGGTTTTTGGTGTGATCTGTTGTGAATTCCACCCCTTTCCCCCTGCTTGCCACCTCCTTCTTTGATTGCAGTCTTTGTCCATTTATCCTAAGAATAGAATGAGATTTCTAAGCGGGGCCTCTCTTGTAGTGCAAAGTGAGAATTGTTTTTAATTGAGCAGAAACATGTGGAAGGATCAGGAATATCTCAAGGGATTACAGAAAAATTCCAAATTTGTACTACTTACAGCTTGTGTTTAGAGCAGGGTCTGCTGGGAATAAATGTTAGTTAGTGTGACCTGTGACCTTAAAAACTGTTGACATGGATTTCAGCCAGAAACTAGCCACAGAACTCCTTTGTTAAACTCATTCATAGCTCCTTGAAAACTCTAGTCAGTGAAAGTTGCCAGCTCAAATCTAAGGAAAGGAAAGCTTTTTTGCTTTTTTTTTTTTTTTTTTTTTTTTTTTCCCATGCTTTGGAAACAGTGGACGCCCCTTAACCAGCAAGACTTCTTTAATAGGACTGCATCGCCTAAACTCAATTGGAATTGACAGCTTCCTGGCTCAGGCTTGCCAACTGGCAGGGCATTGATGCATAGGGGACAAACAGCTTTAGGGACCTGTATACCACTGTTTGTGTATATGCAGTAGAAACTTAACTCACTAGTATTGTGATACCCCTTAACTCAAAAAATCAACACTGTTGTTTAAGTTTAACAAGGCTTTCAAGTGTGTTTAAAGAGGAAAATCCTGAATTCTATCACAGAATATTTATTTGTTAAAAAAACAACAAGGCTTGCCCTGGTATCTTCTAGACTGTTTTCCCTTTTCATTGATCAGGCCCAAAGCAAGATGGGAAGAAATGATGCTTGAAGTTGATATTTTTTTATTACAGTTAGGATATAAGTAACAAATAATAGTTTGATGACCCAATATAAAAGGGCCCAATACTTCCCTTTACTCATGTTGAGTATTACTTTACTTCATGAGTAGTTCCATTGGGCAGCTTTTTTTAACAGATTCTCTAATAAAATTAAGAAGTCTGTCCCTGAAAACACTTGAAATTCTTGTCTAAAATAGTGTGGTCTTAACATCAATGGGTTATGTTTTTATTGCATATACAAGTATAAGTGTAGAAGTGATAAACAGTATTTTATCAGACTATGGAATGTCTGAGGAGAGGAAAAATAAGTTTTGGGGTAGGTGAAGCAATAAAATGTCCCATTGTGATTACTCAGAAGTATAAAATTCTACACATTGTGAGTCGAGGATCAGAAATGGGACCATAGAAAAGTTTTGGTATACATGAAATTGTAAAATTACACAGCTGATAACCCGATGAAACATGGTTAGCAAGGTTGATTATAAAGGGTTTCCTTGTGGAACTTTATGCCATTGCTTTGATCTGATGTTTGTTCATGAAAAGCTTTTAATGTTAACCACTGAATGTTTAGTATTCAGATATTTCTTAAAAATTTTAAATGTTTACCTAGATGTGTTGCATCAAGCTTACTTGTCTTTTCAAGTGGCTTCTGGAGTCTTGCATTAATTCAGTGTAATCATTTTTGTGGAGATGGTGGGAGATGCAGCATTTGAAACAAAGATTACTATTTTTCCTGGGTATATGAAGTGTGTGGTTTGGTGGGCCTGCGCACCAGCTTGAGGAAAAACAGTCAATTACACCTAGCTCTGTTTTAGTCTTCTATGCAGACTCTCCTATCCTCTGCCACACAAACACAAAAAGGAAGCGTAACAAAAATGACAGTCCTGAACTGGACTGATACCGCAAGGTGTTCTCTACCCCCCAACAGCTCAAAAGTCCTAGCCTTCCCTTTGTCTCATAGGGACCACAGGGTCTACCTGCCAGGTAGCAGCCTTTTGCTGCTGCTCAGGGACGTGTTAGTTTCTCCTGGCTTCTGCCCTCTGCCTCACAGAGTTGGGGTCCTCATTCATAGCTTCCAGTCGATAATCAGAGCCAGTCTTTAGCTCCTGCTTAGCTTGATTAGCTGGTTTCCAAGACCTGTCTGCTGGGTTTCTCCTTAGGCCAGAGCTTCTGCTCCCTGACTCTGCAGGCTATTAAAGATGCAAACCACCTTACTACAGGAGCAAAGAGGGCTTATTGAAATCCTGAAATGTGCCTCTTTTCACTCTTGGAATTTTAATATGGCAGATCTGGGTTTAAAATACTTGTTCTCTCCCCCTCCCCCCCCAAATAAAATCAGTTTCCTAGTTCATGAAAAATCTGATAATTAGAACAAAAGGGCAGCCCCAGTGCCATTGTGAGGAAAATGAATATTTACATATTTTATTACAGTTCCTTTATATGCTCCACTTCCTTCTCTTTTTGATTAATGTACTTAAAAAAAAAAAATTAGACCGCATGATAAAATTTCTTATGGGAGGAATGGAAGGTAACTTCCACAGAAACCATATCACTCTATAAACAAGATGAGATTCTGGTTTGAGGATTATAATGTATTACAATATTTTGCTTGTGCAGTGTTGTAGCAGTATTGGTCCCAGAAAGGAGGAGATTTTGACTATTTCAGCATCAGTTGTCAAAATTTAGGGACCATCTCATCATTCAACAGTGGAACATAATTTGGATGCAATATAAAAATAAGGCATCATGTCTGCCTACTTCCTGAGAGGATTTTTTTTCTTGAGTCAGGCTGCGAGCTTTATATTCAAAACAGGCATTAGATTCAAATAAGAGCTAGAAGATGTAGAGGTTCCCTGGCTACTTTGCACATATGTTATCAAACTGTCCAAAAAAAGTGACGATTCTGGTAAAAACTACATTTAAAAATTAACTGAAATATTAGGGACTTCCTGCATTCCTACCACAGTTCTTAATGTTGGGGCTCACTAACCCAAAGCTTGTACTTTCAGGTTCACAAAAAACACTACAAGTCCCTAACTTACAAGCCTTAATGATAGCAAAATGTCTGATATGGCAGCGGAAACTGCATTCATTGTCCATGACAAAAAACTGGTTCAGTGGATTTTGACCTGCTAGTTCATGAAAGGGTAGCATCAGAAAGGTGACAGACAGCCTTTTATTTTTAGTTCCTTGGCAGAATAATTGTGGAAGGGTGATGTGTACTGGGAACTCAGTTGATGGGCCTGCTGAAAATGAAGCTGGGGTCAGTTAGATTGATATTGTTTGTATGATGACAATTTTCTGGCTCTGTCTAGCAGTTCTTCTTCTGCACTGTGTTCTGAACATTGTCTTGCCATCACTTCCTGGGATATGTTTTTCTTTCCTCTTTTTTTTTTTTTTTCCTGAATGTCTTACAACAAAAAAGAATGAACTAATTAAATATTACTGCATGAGAAGATGAATATAGCTTTGTATTGGGCTCATCTTTTGTTCCTTATTTGCTTTCAATTTATAAGTTCCTGTTTTCCTTTATACAATTAAAAACATTAAATAAAACTCATTCCTTTTGTGACTCCAGTTACTCATTTTGAGCCAGGTTCTTAGTCTGCCATTGAAAGGGTTACCATCTTTAAATGAACTCTGGAGGCCATCTTTAGAGTGAGGTTGGCTCCTAATACGAACCTTCACTTTGGTAATTTTGAATAAAATATAATTATTTGCATATTAAAATAGGTTAAAGCAGTTTTTAATGATGGGACAAAAAATGCATAAGCCCAATTTTAGGCAGTGGTTTCTATTTGGCTTAACAGTTTTTTAGTCTTTGTAGACACTGCAATGTGGGCGAGTGCTCTGGTGTATAGGATTATATTTTTGTGTGTGTGATTTTATATATTCAAGTGGTTACATTAATATTTACGCATACACACATGTTGCAAGTCCTTCCATTTCAAAGATTAAACACACATAGCAAAGAGTGAAGAATCTCACTGATTCTGAGTCTTGCATTTTATGTTACTGAAATGCCAGAAGTGTGCTTGATGCACTGATTGTCTCTTCTTGTTTGTCTTTTCTTGAAGTTGCTGCTGTTGTTATCCATGTGATGTCATAATTGTGAAGTTGCCAGCAGAAGAGTGTAACTTTGAGAGGCCGTTATTTGCTTAACTCCTAAGTAATCAAGTAGTAGTTTCAGCCAGACATAGCTGGTAAATAACAAGAGAATTGGTATATATAAAATGATACTGTAAATGAAAACTTTTCAGTTTTCAATGTGGTGTCAGTGGGTTTGTAAAGACTTTGCTGATTTTGAAGTTTGAAATAGGACTGAATCAATGTAAATATTTTTGTAAAAACTTAAATATGGTAGAATTTTGCTAATTCACACACCTCATAATCTGTGCAAAAAATTGGCATGCTCCATCCACATCCCAGGAAAAATGGGCTAGAAATCTGAAATGGAGTTTCTTCTTTCTTATTCTGCATTGCATTCAAAGTTTTGTGTTCTTAACTCAGATTAGTTAGCATCTCAATTCAACTCCAGGCTGTCCTGAAGGCTTGAACTTGAGCTACTAACCTGTTTTAAAAACCAAGTTGTCATATCTTCACTGCTATTTTAATTGGTGTTAGCTAATACAGGTTAGCTAATCTGAATTAAAAACACTTTCTTTTTCTTTCTTTCTTTCAATGTAGAATAACTAATAAGAAACCCCATTCCAGATTTTAAGTCCATTTTTGCTGAGAGATGGAGGGAGCCTGCCAATATTTAAATTTACAAAAATATTTACAGGGATTTAGTCCTGTTTAAACTTTGGGATAAGCAAAGTCTTTACAGACCCACTGACACCACACTGAAAACTCAAAAGCGTTTTAGCTAACAAGGATTAGCTAACTGGATTTACTGCGCCCCCCCCACTTTTTTTTTTTTTTTTTTTTTTTTTTTTTTTTTTTTGCAGGGTAGACATACACTAAGATTTTATTACTCTTAGGCCTACTGCAGAATACCTTCAGAACTGTTTCATTTATGTAATGTTTCATAAACTAATTATTTTGAAATGGATTTATTTTGATAGACTTTATCTTTTTTCCTTTTTCCCCCGCCACCTTTTTATTCCATTTATTCACTAGTTTATATAATGTATTGACTTGCACTGGGTCACTATTGTAAATTAACTGAGGCTCCACTGTAAATGCAGATGGATTAAAATTTGAATGCTAACCTTTGTCCTACTGCCAAACAGACAAAAGATTAACTCCTTGGAAAGGCAGGAAATGCAACAGGTCCTGAACTATTGGGCTTTGCTGTAATGCCATTTGCTGCAGCTGAACTTATGTGAATAATAGAGTAAACAAGCATGAAATTGGGGTGGGGGGAGCCACTGCTGATGGTATGCAGCTGCCTAACGCTGTTGTTAAGAGTTTTTAAAATGATACCCTTGTATAACACTTGGTCTATCCGTTTCTATGTAGTCAATGCTCTCTTAGTATGGACAGTTTGGGAAACAGCTCTTTATTTAGCCGTTGGGCTGATGGAATGAGTGCCCAGTGTCTCAGGGATATATCATTTGTTTTGTGGTTTGACGTGGAGAAATGTCTTGTTTTCCCCCATCTCAGTGAATTCAGAGATATTCCTTTGCAGTGGGGGACAGCTTTCAATCTTGATCAGCATTTTTCCCAGCCTATGCTTACTCCTGTGTTAGCTATGTGTGACACCTACCTTATGACTGGAACAGTAGTCAGCAGGTCTTTGCCTGCAGCTGCTGGGTTGCTCCATGATCAGCCAGTGATGGAACTGAAGATTTGTCTCTGTCTTCTCTTCATTTTCCCCCTCTGGCTCCTTCTGCAGGAAACTAAGAGCACCTCTACCCAGATAGAAAGAGTCCCAGTAATGATATTAGATGCAATTTCCATGTTTGTTTTTGCAGTTGCATGGAACATTGGTTCCAACCTGGCATGTTTTTCTGAAATATTGATGAGCTGTGTAGGGAAGATCAGAACAGACTACATTTGAAATGATCCTTTTGTTACAGCCCTCAGTCTCAACAAAGTGGCATAAAAAATTAAAGAAGATCTAAAGATACAAAATGTATGCCACACTGTGCAAATGCCATTGTTAGTTAGCACTTTTTCCACTAAACTCTACGGAAAGATTGCCCATGCTTATCAATTAATGAATATGCCTGCTATAGAGAAGACATCTAGGAATCTCTTGGAATAAATCAATCAATTCCCCTCTCTCACCTCTGAAAATAAAGAAAAATATGCCCAGCGTATATAAAAAGATTTTGTTTAGAAGTTCTTCTCAGTGGGACTTTGCGCACTCTCATTTACGAAGGTTATGAATTTAAACGATTTATTTGGCTAGTGTTAGCCAGTTCCCTACAGTTCCCAGACAATCCTTGAGGATCAGGTTAACTTATTTTGGTTTCAGTCTTTTCCCTCTGTTTAATATCTAAATTTTTCCTCTAATTTTTCCTTTTTTTGAAGTTCAAATGACATGCCCTAATGCAGGTGTTTTCCCCAAGTCAAATCCACTAAGAAGTACAAGATGTATGTATTTGCGTAATTTTTTATGAGGAGTAAGTTATGCCACCTTTTAAAGTTGGTAGCAGCCAGAAAGTGCAGAGAGTTGTTTACAAAGGAGTTCACCGATTTATCCCTTTCCATGGAAGCATTCAAGCAGTAAGACCTGCACAGTCTGTTTGGCACAGTAGCTGCTCTAAGCTGGCCCCGTGCCCTCCTGCTGTTAGTCAGGGCAAAGGATGTGCCAGATCTCAGATTGTAACAGAGCAGAGCCTGCCTGCAAATCTGCTTGTAGTTAGCCTGGGGCCTTTTGGCAGCAGACTACAGCCGATTGATTTAGTTGCAATCCTTTTTCCTTAATATTTTCCATCTGGCCAACAATGACCTATAAAGACAGACACAAAACAGGGTTTGAATTATGAGGAGCGTGATGGTAAAATGCTTCCAAATCTCACTCTAGAACCTGCAGTAATGGAAGACTGCCACTGCATACTGGAGGAAAGTATGCTCTAAAGTAGAGTTCAAGAGCACCAAGGAACTCACCTTTGAGATTATTAAAAGTTGTAGGGCACACACGCATACCCTTTAATCAGAATATCAACTTGTTTTGCTCTTGTTAGCTGCATTTAATTGCTTTCTTATGATCCCAAACATGTAAATAAGGCTCATGACTCTATCAGTATAGGCTTTTGTTTGACAGCTTCTATTTTACATTAAACTTTTCGGGTCAGATGATATTACTCCATGGCAGTGCAAGAGATAATGGGGAAACTCTCATTAAAATGGGAAAGCTTCTGAGCTATGCAGTCACAGGTTTGAGAGATTTCCATGCCAGTGGTGTTAACAAGGGACATGGCCATCAGATGTTGTATGCTCCAAATTCAGATCTGTATTATTTCAGGCTATCTAGAATGAGTGATTTTCCTTTCTGCACTACTTCCTGACCTGTTGATTCCTGAGAAGCACAGTTCCCTTAGGGGCTATGCTTTCAGCGTAGCCCTGTCAAACATACACTATGCGCTATCTTTTTAAGGATTTGTCAACTCTAGGAAAATTTTGTAAGCCTATTTCTGTCCAGTGCGGTTCCACCTGTGATCACAACAGTGAAAGTGCCAATTTTTAGAGGGTGCAGAAAAATACTCACATGTATTTCCATAGGCAGTAGTAGGAGGCATAGAGTAGGCTTTGCAGAAGTTGATGCTGTTGGTTTATAGGAAATTTGGAATTTCTGTGGGTTAATTGGGGATGCTGCTATGTCCCTTATCCATTACTTTGCCTTACCATGTTTGTTCAAATACATAAACGTGAGATGCCTGTGTTCTCTGTATTTACATACATACAAGCTTGTTTGGGTTGGCATGGGATATGTTTCATCCCCTATGTCGCAAAGCAACAGCAATAATGTGATTCCTAATATTTGAATGCTGCTTGAATGTGAGCTTTTAAGAAAGTGAGTGGAGGCACAGTTTTGTGACAGTGTTTAGTGAGGAGGCACACCAGTGGCGTGTGCATTTATACTTGGTGAAATGGCCTCTGCAAAAGAGAGAGCTTGTATGGAAAGTCCTTCCTAGAAAAAAGCATTCGCAGGTGACTGAAGAGTGGCCCTTCCTGCTCAAACTTAGTATTACCGAATAAAATAAACTTTGCCTATTTTTATTGGGAGGGAAACAAAAATACACTCATTGTCTCAATGTGAGCCCAGTGTTTAATGGCCTAGCTCATCAGCTAACAATTTACCCTCAGTAAGGGGCAGTGTGATTTGCTACCCTGGAACAGCTCAGCCCCGCGGCTGACTCAGCATTGTTCTGGGGTGAGAATATTTTCTACTGTGTCCACACCAGTCTTAGTGGAAAGTGGTGCTGATGACCCAATAAGTGTCATTTTTCACTTTGTATCAGGATTAATCCAGCCCCAAATACAGAGTATTAAGCAGAACAGCAGTGCAGGTGTAAAAATGCAATCCTGACCATTGTGTTACTTTTGTAGACATGGTAAAATGGACAGATTCCAATATGAGTAAGCACTTAACTCCCTCTCCTCCCCTGAAGTTTTAATAAACTCACAATATTGTACAATATTCTTCCTCAGTTCTTGTCCTAAACCATTTAACACTCCTGTATGAGAGTTGCTATATTCTACAGTAGGGTAGACTGTGTTTCAGTGGGTTGAAGTGCGTTCTAGCCCACAAAAGCTTATGCCCAAATAAATTGGTTAGACTCTAAGGTGCCACAAGTACTCCTTGTTCTTTTTGTGGTTACAGACTAACAAGGCTACTACTCTGAAACCTGTGTTCCAGTGATGATTCTGGAATGATTGGAAGTCTCATCAGGAGCCTTATACAGTGGGGTGTTCCACTTCAGCAGCTGTAGTCCATGACAAAAATGGCATGCATAATATATCTACTGAATCTGCAATTGTCAAATTTCTTTGCTAATTCCTACCCTTAGGAGGTGAGATTATGACCCACAACCAGCTCTCTTCTAATGTCAAGGGAGAATGTTTTAGGTGCCATTGGAAACCACTAGTTGGATCCTGGAGCTCCCCAGAATCCCTTGTTATCTCTGTCCAATTGCTTACACTCTGAAAGTTATAGTGAGATGTGCAAGGCAAGGGAAGGCCAGGAGCACATTTGCTGCAGATTAGAACTCCAGACTTCTCTGAGCAATACACTAGGCTTTCTGAAAGCACTAGGAATGTGTTGTCTTATTATTCTTACATGCCATCCTCTTTTGACACATTCCTTCATTGCTGCTGCATCCTTGGCCTGTTTCTTGCTCTTCTTAATTGTGACAACAAAGGATGGGGGTGAGAGATGTTGCACTGTAACCAAGTGCAGTCAAAGATTTAGCAAATACATTTGTGTTGTGATTGAACAGGATTTTAGTGTTCCCTAGGATTATCATTGCAGTATTCTGTGAAGCAATTGGTTGAAATTCAGTTACACTTACAGTTTATTGACTGAACCTCAAAATGGAAAACAAGGATAAGGTTGGTCAACGAGGGGGTGTAAAGTCTTTAAATGAACAATAAAATAAAGGTAGCTGCAACTTTTGAGCCATGTGCCTTCTCTCACAATATTTGGTCCTCTGAAAATGCAGAATTCTAAACAAGAGCCCCAGAGCTCAAATGTCAGTGCTAATTTTATGATTATATTCCTTCTCCTGAATTTAAAAGAACAAAACAAATTTATACCAAGGGAAAATAACTTCAGCAAAAACTGTTTAATCTTAGGGCTGGGCTATACTACGGGGGAGGGGATCGACCTAAGATATGCAACTTCAGCTAGGTCTATACTATAGCTGAAGTCAAAATACCTTAGATCAACTTACCTGGCTGTCCCCACGGCCGCGGGTCAACCGCAGCTGCTCCCTCACCGATTCCGCTTACTCCTCCTGCCGATGTGGAGTACAGGCGTCAATTCAGGTATCGATGTATCGCATCTAGATGAGACTCAATATATCGATCCCTGATACATCGAGTGCTACCCACCGATCCGGCAGCTAGTGTAGCTGTATCCCTAGTTTATGATTATTAAGTGCCTTGAAATGTAAACTATTACACAAGTGCTAAATATTATTAATAATACTCTTTATCTGACACTTGGTGAAATTGGCAAAGCAATGAGTATTATATCCTGACCACTAGTGAAGAGAGAATATCTTATTCACCAGAAATTATTTCTATTCTTTCATACTTCCCTAGTTGTCAAGTAATTGTAACAGTAGTCATTACATTCTGTTACTTTTATTAACCCTTTGCCCCTGGGTGGCTTGGGAGTTCCCATTTTACACTAATGCATTTTGCATTAGCACATCACCTTGGGAAAACCCAATTCCCTGACTTCAAAGAGGTAAGGGGAGAGCGGTTAAGGCACTAGATTGAAAGATCTCTTTTGTCATGAATGGCTCACTTTGGTTTGTGCTTGTAAGATTTACAAAATGCATCTGTCAGGAGTGAAGCTATTCTCAAATTTGCTGACAGATGCCCATAACATTTACCCAGTGAGATTACAAGACAACTTCCTCCTTCCAAAAACAAGACTTGTCAAGAGTCCACAGGACATGTACTAGTAATTAGATAAGCAGGAGCTTGTGTAAGAAATGGAAAAAATACATGGAAAAGGCCTAAGTTGGCTTTTGCATAGTGCTCAGCGGTTGCTCAGTGATTGTGTTGCAGCCTCATTTAAATAATGAGGAAGGGGCTTATGGTAGCTTTGGAGGCAATATGATGTAATGGATTGAGCATGGAAGGGGGAGGCAGGAACTCAAGGTCTAGTCCCAGCTCTGCCACTGATTTGCTGGGTGAATCACAGACTGTTTCCTTCACATCTGTAAAATGGGACTCTCACAACTACTTCACCAAGATGACCTGAAGAAGAGCTCCGTTTGACCTCAAAAGCTTTTCTCTCTCACCAATAGAAGTTGGTTCAATAAAATATATTGCCTCACTTACTTTGTTTCTCTAATATCCTGGAACCAACATGGCTATAACAATAGTGCAAATCACCCAAGGTGTTTTGATAACACGGCTCTACAGCCAAAATGCTTCTGAAATAAATGTAGTCAAACTTTACTAATTCTGGGTCACTGAGAACGAAAATGATGCTTAAAATTGTTGATTGGCTCTAGTTTTCAAGATATGCTATTGGTTCAGTATATACGACCCTTGACATGGGAATGGCGGAGGATAAGTGAATTATAAAGGGAAGGGATCTCAATTTAAACCAGAAATGACTAAAATACATCTTTGACTGGATCTATGAATAAATCTATGAGTGGGTTTGGACAGTACTTGCTTTTTAGGCAAAACAATGCAATCTGAAGCTGGTATTGCGTCATACATGATATGAATTGCATCATGTTATTCCTGGAAGTCATGGATGATGCAATCATAACGAAACTTACATCACTCTGTTGAACAAATTGCCCTATCTCAGCTCTAGAATCATACAGTGTCGTGCTCTTATTTGTCAGTGTTTGATTTTGCAAAGGGACACATTTTTGTTTAGCCAAAGTGAGCAGAGATGCCTCGTACTTGTGTGAACAGTGCAGATAACTTCTGCTATGTTTGTGGTGAAGTCACTTTTGCATCACAAAAGCGCAGTATAACCACTATGGTTAAGAAAGCCTATTACCTTTATTTTGGCTGCAAAATTGGAGATCAGGACAAGAGGTGGGCCCCACACATATGCTGCAACACTTATGCAACAAATCTTTGCCAGTGGTTGAACAGGAAAAGGAAATCTATGCCTTTTGCGGTGCCAATGATTTGGAGAGAGCCAACAGATCATACCAGCAATTGTTACTTCTGCATGGTGCCTCCAGTTGGGAAAGGTGTGTCAAAGAAGAAAAAGCGGACTGTGCATTATCCAAACATTCCATCAGCTATACGCCCAATACCCCACGGAGAAGGAGTGCCGGTTCCTGATGCACCAGAATCATTCTCACTTGAGTCAGACGAGGAAGAGGATGAAACTTCTGGTCCTGAACCATCAATGTCACAGGACCCACATTTTCTCCCATCCTCCTCCTCTGAACCACACCTCATAACACCAGCTGTACTGAATGACCTTATCAGGGATTTGGAACTACCCAAGAGTAAGGCAGAGCTGTTGGGCTCCAGACTACAGCAGTGGAATGTCCTGGCAGGTGATGTTAGGGTTTCCATGTTCCGTGACCGTCAAAAGGATCTCGTCCCATTCTTCTTCATGGAAGGTGATCTTGTAGCCTGCAACAACATCGATGGTGTGATGGCAGCCCTCAACATCGTTCACGATCCAGATGAGTGGAGACTCCTCATTGATTCATCGAAGACGAGTCTTAAAGCTGTTTTGCTGCATAATGGCAATGTTTTGCCATCAATTCCAGTTGGTCATGCAGTCCATATGAAGGAAACCTATGACAACATGAAACAACTTTTGAGGTGCATAAACTATGACCAACATCAGTGGCAGCTTTGTGGCGATTTGAAGGTTGTTGCTCTCTTGCTTGGTCTGCAGACTGGATACACAAAGTACTGCTGTTTTCTCTGCAAATGGGATAGTCGTGCAAGAGATTCCCACTACATCAAGAAAGATTGGCCACTCCGACAGTCATTGGAGCCTGGGAGGAAAAGTGTTCAGCATCCACCACTTGTTGAATCGAGGAAGATTTTGTTACCACCCTTACACATCAAGCTGGGTCTGATGAAGAACTTTGTCAAGGCCATTGACAAAACACAAGCAGCTTTCAAGTACCTCCGTGGAAAATTTCCAAGGTTAAGTGAAGCTAAGATAAAGGAAGGTGTCTTTGTTGGTCCTCAGATTCGTGAACTTCTTCGAGATGATGCATTTGACCATGCACTACGTGGCAAGGAAAAGACGGCATGGAAAGCCTTCCAGTCAGTGGCAATACATTTTCTCGGAAACAACAAGGGAGACAACTACAGGTTGTTGTTGGAAAACTCCTCAAGGCATACAAAAGCCTTGGTTGCGACATGTCACTAAAGATACATTTTTTGCACTCTCATCTAGATTTTTTTCCACCGAACTGCGGAGCAGTGAGCAGCGAGCGATTTCACCAGGACATTGCAACAATGGAGAAATGCTATCAGGGCAAATGGAGCCCATCAATGCTTGCAGACTATTGCTGGACAGTGACAAGAGATGCTCCATTTAATGAATACAAGAGACAAGCCAAGAAGCGCCGAGTAGACACTGAATAGGACTAAACTATGTACATAATAGTTTTTTGCCTTTTGTTTCATAATACATTTTATTTATATAACCCTTTTGCTGATTTTTAAAGCGTTACATAAACAGGACAGGTGAAATATTATCATGTGAAGCAACCATAAACACATGAAAAGACCTAGGTTTACAATTTATGATTAAAACTCTACTATCTACACAATATACATAGACATAAAATGTAAAAACTTAAATATCTTAGAAACAGTAGCCAATCAGTTGTTTTAATTGTCATATTTGAATTCAGCACATCAAAATATGTAATAAATATCACATTTTATCTCTGAAGCAGACGACTTCTAAAAAATTGTAGACCAGTGTAATTAGTGTTTTTGCAGCATTCTGAGAAAGTAAAGTCTGGAGTGTACTCATAGTAAGATGTTAATATGGAGCCTTACATTTCAGTAGCTGACAAAGTTGGCTGTTGAAAGGAAACAGTACAATAAACGTCATGTGCTTTGCAATGGAAAAAAGGCAAGAGACTATTAATGACACATCAACATTAAAGTAGCTGAGCTCCTACAGAATTAACATCATAAAATCATGGAATTTGATTGTGTACCATTTAGGAAAGGAAACAAACACTTATAAAGGCTTCAGTGTTATAGAAAAGAAAGGGGTCAGTCTTGGCTTTTTTGCTCCATGACAGATCCACCATATCAGTAGCTTGCACTCGAATCTGTAACCCATAAATTTATCATACCAAATTACAGTTTTGATTTTCCACTTTACTGTACTATTTCAATGATAGGTGTCTTGGGTTTCAGTAATTTAAATTGGCTGGCTGAATGAAACACAACCTCCAGCATGGAAATGATGGTCTGTGAATGCCCTGGTCTGACAACTTTCAAGGCAGCTGCACTATTTTTACATGGTGGCTGCAGAGCTTCTGTAAAACTCCTTGAATGCTTTTCAGTAATGGTAAAAATGAGCTTAATTCTGTTTCTACATACAGAGAATATTTTAAAGCACACAGACTTTCTAAGGGTACATCTATACTACCCGGTGGATTGGTTTGTAGTGTTCAATGTGTAGTGTTCAATTGGGGATCTGTTTATTGTGTCTCGTCTCAATGTGATAAATCGATTCCTGAATCGAAGCCTGTACTCCACCTAGGCAGGAGGAATAAGCAGAATCGACGGAGGAGCTGCTGCAGTTGACTCACCTCCGTGAAGACGGCCAGATAAGTCAAACTAAGATACTTTGACTTCAGCTACGTGAATAGCTTAGTTCAGAAACACCCCTCGCTCCCCTGCCCTCAAGTGTACCCAGACCTAAGTGTTCTTTCTTCCTTTGAAGGAAAATATTTTCCATAGATCCCTACTCTTAACTCAGATCAGACTTAATCTGACCCAGAAGTAGAGAGATCCGTGAAGGATATTATCTCAAAAAAGCAAAGAAATCCACCCTGGTTCTATTTGCTGAGAAATTATTTCCCAGGCTCTTATGCCTCTTAGCATTCATGATAGAATTCTTTTAAAAGGACATTGTCAAGGCAGGATGGATTTTATAAAAAGATGCCTCTGATACAGATGGAAACATTTGGTTTTCCAAAATGAGACCTGCACTGCAGTTGTGTCCACCAACACCAAATGTTAGACATTCTGGCCTCTTGATCTGTAATCTTCAACACAAACTTGTGTGATCTCAGATCCTGTCCAGCCTCATATATATGAATTGGTGTGGCTAAAGGACTATATTTAGAATAACTTTAAACTCCAGATGTGGCTAGCTGAAAACAGATTGTGTTGGTTCACAGCATGTAAAGTGATTTTTATCTGACCCTTTCAGTTCTCACATTCCTGAGGGATACATTCCAGCCACAGTTGCAGGAACCCCACAGAATCAGAATAGGCTAATTTGGATCTCTGAGCATAGGTTGTAGAAAGTAAAGTTCTGAGTGCATTGTGTTAATTGATGTTATGACAGTAAATATAACCCAGGTAAACTGAGTCTGTTGTAAAGAGGCATCTGAACTGTTACTGAGCACTGAGTGCCTGTTTAGAATAGTGAAATTCACCCCTAGTGCAGGGAAACCTCATGTGTCACTATGCTACACTGAAGTCCAATTTCTTGCCCAATGAGAGGAAGATGTAGGGCAGTGGAATATACTTTCTAAAAGCAGATAGTCTCTAATCCCTTTAATAACTATTTGATATCTTCTCTTCTCTCTCTCCCGCCTCCTCCTGATCCCCTATTACCTCATTTTCAGTAAGTAATTTTTTGTTAACAAGACTCAAAGAATCAATGCAGTTACATGGAGTAGAGTATTACAAACCTATGCACGTCAACATGAAGCTAACAGTGTACAGCTTTTTTAGCTGGCTAATAGTATGTTGTAAAATGTTCTACACAAAAATCTAAGTTGCTTATCAGTCATCCTCCGTGTGCTTGCCTCTCTTATGCCTTCATGAATGTGATAGTTATCATCATGAACCTAGAGTTAGCCTCTCCCACAAACTTGCACCTGAATTTGCCCCATGTTGTTCTTAATAGATTTTCTGAGTCACTGACATTGGTGCATGGCACTGAGATTTTAGTCACATACTGTCTGATAAGTAGTGGCTCATGTCTGTAGTTCTGGAGCAGATGTCTTTCAGAGGTGACAGTGGCAATAATCCTTCACATTTACTGTCAGAGCATTGGTGGTTGTTTTCTCACTTTGCTCCTGTTGTTTGCTTTTCTAGACACTGTTCTGATCACTGTGGTTACTTTCCAAATCTTATCTAAACACTACTTCCAGTCTTTGATGTGTGCAGTCCTCTCCCAGACCTTGGCATTGAGATTGACTACAGTAAGGGAGAGTTGATACTTGGGACACTTTGGAGTATGTAACCTATTGACTATCGGGCATCACTGAGTCTCTGAAGTGGTTAAAGTCAGTCTGTGGATCTCCTAAGACTTGTATTTATTATATCCTAGAGTTCTTAATTGCTTCTAGAGTTCAGGTTTTCTTCTTCAACCTTTGTGGTTGATTGGTGGCTACTGACTAATCAAGAGGAGGTGGATGGAAAACACTGAAACAAGTGTGAATTTCCCTTCGAGAGCTATTAGCTTCAATTACTGGCAGCGCAGCAGATACCAAAATAAATTCTTAACTGGTTGATGTGTTTCTCCAGTAATTGAGCAATGTTCCCAGAAACATTTTAGTATATCCGTTGAGTGTACAACTCTGGCTGTGTGAGGTTTTTTCCCCTTCATTGGGACTTTAAGTTCATTGGCATCGCAAGGACATGGTGATACACAGTATGACACAGTCTTACCATTTCCAGATCTCATTCAAAGCAGAGTACAGTATACATTGTGAGTTTTGTTCATGTGGTGTACCTTTTATTTACTATAAAGTTGAGGCTACTGTTGAAGGCTGATTTCAGACTAAACTTAATATTAAATACATAGGTCAGACCAAAGGGCAATAGGTCTGAGTGGGAGGGAGCAGGTTCTTGGGCCATGGAGAAAAAGGGATAATATGTGTAGAGAAGAAAGGACTGTTCAAAATCTGCCATCCCAACCTCTGATAGATGTAAGACTTGTCTTTGATCCCCAAATGAAATGTGATGGATTTCAACTGATGCCAGATGTCTTAAACTTAGTGGGATCGCTGATTGTTTTGCACATCTAGAGTTCTCTCTTCCGGCATTTCTATGTGAACTTGTTAACTTTGTTTGAAGAAGAGGGATTCCTTGACAGCTAAACCTTTGGAATCCTTTCTTTGTAAATAAAGGCCTCTGTATTGTTACCACTGGGGAGATCTCCAGTGCTGTCTAACATATCTTACTATTTGATTCAGACCCTGTGTCAAACTGTGTTAACATTTTTTTAGAACCAATTTTGTCATGTCCAGGAGATTTACTACCAGTAGCAGCTGTAATTCTTCTCCCTGTAAGGCTGTTTCTGCCCCCTCATTAATTGTCAGCTAGTGCTTCCTCCACACCCTTTTACTACTGGCCAGGTTAAAACACTGTTCAAAGTGTTTCTGTTGGTGTCATGTAGAATATAATCACTGTTGTGTTTATAATTCCAAGACCATCCAGTTGCACTTGATAAATCTTGCATATCACTTGTCAAACACTTTGAGTTCACTTCTGCATCCTCCATCTTCTCATCAAATGTGCTCTATGGGGCCTCTGTTGCCTAACTGCTGCCCTCTATTTCTTTGATTATTGATATCTTTGTACTCCTGATAGTCAGAATGGTTGGTAAATGCAAGCAGACTTTTTGTTCCGTGTGTATCTTTATTAGGTGTTGCAACTCTGTCTTTGTTCTCAAACATGCTCGCTTTAGAACTTCCTCCCTTATTTTTACACTAAGAAATTAAGAGCAATTTTATATCTCTGTCCTTTGAAAGGGGGCAGGAGGCCACATGACTCTACATGAGTTTATAGGGCCCTCCCACTTAATTTCACATACAATAGTTGAATATAGTAGAAAATGCCAAAAAAAAAAAAAAAAGTCCCATGAGTTTTGTAAGCTTAATGCTTTCAGTTTCAGAGCTCTTATTCCAAAGTGCTAAATCCAGGCATGAAGATATATATACATGGAAAGAAACATTTATGCTTGCTGGTTCAAAGCACAGTGAGGAACTGCCTGAGCTCCAAAGGAGACTGAAAATGAAAAGCTGGGAGTATGAGAACTGGCATGATGAGAACTAAGGGCTCTATTCATTGTATGGGACCAGTGGCCTTCTACCTCATGGAAGCTGCAGGGGATCTACCTGGGAATACCTTTTGCACTTCTCTGAATGGCTCTGCATAAACTTGGTCAGGGTGCAGAAGCTTCTCCTCCTGAGTTCTGAGTCTGGGACACAGAAATTTCAGACAAGAGAGTGCAGGCACTAGAGAGCTCCTCCCCACCTCTGCCCTCTGCAGACTCTGGGTTTTGTTTTTAATTAATCTTGCTCTAGCACTAGCTGGACACACCGGTGAAATACCCAGTTGGCAAAAAAGATCCTGCGGTGCTGAGGCAAGGACTTGTGCTAGAAGCTGGAAATCTTTGATTTAAAAAGGGGTGGCTTACTGATCCATCACAAAAAAATGAAGTTGCCTCTCTGAAATCAGGCACTTCAGTTGACTTTACTGTTTCAGAAATCACTAAGCCATACCCCTTAAAATTCAGGCTATTAAGAGAAGACATCTCCTTAAACTGATTAAGAAATATAAGTTTTACACAGATTCTTAATTGTCTGTGTCCATATGGTGTATATATAAAGCTCTAACATAAATAAAGAAATTGTATTTAGTATATCTATATTCAGGTACTGTAGATGTGGATTTGTATACTAAGAAGGTGTGCTCTTCCTATTCAGTTATTTGAGGTATGTGGCTCCAGACTGCTTTTAGAAGCAGGCTTATATGTAGAATATAATCACTGCTGTGTTTGTATTCTACATAATAAATATATGTTTGTTTTTTGAAGGTCCCCCCCCAGCTTGTTTGTGCACAAGGCAGGGTGTTTCTTTTTTTGGAAGTGGTGACAGAGAGAAGGCAGAGGAGCTGGGTCAAAAAATACTATACAACATTACAAACTGTAATGCTGAAGTCCCTCTACATTGGTTTTATTTAGATGAATTCACAGTACAGCTGCACTGGACTTCTTTTCAAAGTTTGAGTGACCACAAAGAATCCCAGAAAGGGTGATAGCTTTGTCAAACCTAAACTTCAGTTTCCATGTGTGATGTCCCAATTAGATGTTAACAAACTAACAAAAGACCCTCAAAATTAGATGTTAACAAACTAACAAAAGACCCTCAAAATTGTTACCTCTAGTGGCCCTTTCACATTTTAGCTTTACTAAAAAAAGTAAAATTGTTACATCATAACTCCCCATTGTAACAGTTTTCTAGCTTCATGTTGTTAGAGATGTATTCAACTCCATTGAGCTGTCTTTTGTGAGGGGCTTTGCTACTCTGTTTCTAGAGCTAGTGGCTGTTTGGGGAAGAGCCGTGTTCAATAGTTATATTTAGTGAATTCTAGATTCTTAGTGCTAGTGAAGACAAAGTTTGCTGAAGCTGGTTATGTTTTGTCTCACTGGGTGGGGAATGAAAATTATTCTCAAATCGGCACTGAAGTGATTTTCAATATATAGGGGTGAGTGATGGCCAACTTCTTTATTTGTACTGATATTCAGTTATATAGACTGAAGATGCTACATAAGACAAAGATATATATGAGTACCTGTTATGAGCCAAGTTTTTTAAAATCTGGGGTCAAGTCTCCTATTTGACATAGCTTGAGGGATTACAAGCTTAAACTCTAGAACGTTAAGTGAAATCTCATGGGATACTGTGATTAAACAAACTGTGCACTATGGAAAGATCAATTAGGCATTCATCAAAAGAAAATTAGAACAAAACTGGAGGTAATATTAAGGGAAGAAATCCACAAAAGCAAGAGAAGAAATGGATTCAGGTGGCCTCTTTAAAATGAGAGAGGCATTGAGCATAGGGCCATTTTTAGAATGAATTAGGCTCTGATGTACAGAAAAAATTGAATCCCTGTATCCCAGAAATCAAGAAATAAAGGCTTATGTTCAAAGAAGGTTGTTGGCTTATTCTGTGGTAGGAAAGCCTACATCTCATCAACATGCACAGATGTTGCTATGGAGATGTGTGTATGTATTTAAGCTTGCAAGTGTGAGAATGTGTCGATATAATAGACTGAGAGTCTATAACAGTAGAAGAGAGAATAATAATGTATTGAGTTCCACAAAGTATAGGGGAAGACATTAGAACTTACAAATGGCTGAGTTGGGAATTTAGCATGCAAGTAATTCCCAAATGATCCAGGCAAAGGATCACATTGTTTTTCAATTTCATTTTATAAGTGAGAATGCAAGAAGCATCAAACATGTTGTTTGACCTGACATTGTAGAAAACTTCATAACTAGTTCACCATTGCAAAGGAAGTCACAAGCATACAAAGGCTCCACTTTCTACTAAAAAACAGGATTATTTTTGAAGATTCATAGTTAGATAATTTTAAATTCCATTTGCCTAACCTGATATGTACAAGTTCCTAGTCTAGATTATTTTTTAAAATCATTTTATGTCTTGAATTGTTGTATTTCATTTCATAGGTGGAAAAATTATTCTGATTGCTCCAAATGCTTTCTTGCTATTTAAAATGACATAGTATTTATTTTCATAGAGCCATGGAACTGTAAGGTGACTTACAATCAGATGAAATGACAAGACCCTTGTCTCTTGCAATTTACATTCTAATTAGGCAAAGGCAAGTAAGCCCAGGTTTGGGGAGGTAGGGGTAAGTCTGTCTAGAAAGAGGAATATTACTAAATACCAGGAGAAAACTGTTCTGGGTTGTGGATGGAGGGGGCATAGTTTCATATTTATTGGAAACTTTCTTCAATAAATACAACAAATATTAAAATAATGAATCATTAGCAAAATACTGTGTAAATTGCTATTTTGAAAATACAGTATTTGAAAATAATTTCCTTGTACATACTTGCTAAGTCTGAAGTTCAGGGCTTTATTATTTCTCCTAAAAGAGCTGGTGGCATCACAAATACCTGAAGGCAGGTGAAGAATGTAGGTTTCTCCTCTTTTGAGATCATGTGATGCCATAGCTCTTACAGGTGAAAAGAATACACTGAACTCTAATCTTGGAAGACATATAAACCCTCCCAGATTTCTGTTTGCTTTTAACCATATCTTATTTGTAATTTTAAAGCTACAATTTTTTCTATTAATGATTTAAGATCTTAAATGGTGTTATTGTTCAGAATGGCTATTGAGGGATGAGCATTGTGACTAGCTCTTGGAACAAGAAATGCACATAAGTGAGTCTAATCTCCCGGGATATGGTACCTTACATACTACAGAGACCAGAGCTTTGACTCATAGGGCCTTTTGGATCTTGGTAGTGTTTTATGACAGCAGGAACTAAGTGCCAGGTCTTCTACATTTTGAATTAATTCATTAAAGTTGTTTCCAAAGGCCTCTGAACAAATACTTGTCTGTTGTATATCTACATTGCAAAAGAAGATCCATAGGTGCCTCTCCGAGCCCAGGTCAGTTGATTTGGGCACACACTATGGGGCTAAAAATAGCAGTGTAGATGTTGAGGTTCGAGCTGGCGGAGGGGTTGGGCCTCAAAGCCCAACCAGTAACCTGAGCCTGGACATCTACAGTGCTATTTTTAGTCCTGTAGTGTATGCCTGAGTCAGTTTACTGAGCCTCTGAGACATGCTGTTAAGTGTTTTTTATTTTGTTTGTTTTTTGCAGCATATCTTGTGTGTATTATTGATATAATCTCAGATTGCTTTGGCAAAGGAAAGGCTTGGCCTTATTCTCTCTCTTACACTAGTGTAAATAAGGAGTTACTCCACTGAAGTCGATGGAAATACATAATTAATTTGCTCAAAAAGAAAATCTAGCTCACTATTCACATATTCTAAGCATTGTGTTTCAGTGGACTGAGCAAAGGGCTAAGGATCCAAGAACTCCTGCATTCTAATCCTGGCTGTGCTACTCTCTCATGGTAGAGTTTTGGGCAAGTCATGTAACCTCACTGTTTGAGTTTACCCTGGACTTAACTTTTATTTATGCTTCCTAGTGGCAATGTATATTAATGTTTGTACTATGCTATCATAATGTAAAGTGGTACAAAAGTGTCATAATTACATATTTAAAAGATGCTGCCTCTCTAGCACAATATAGATACAGTATAATACAAGTTAGAAAAACTACCCATTGATTTCAGTGGAACGTTGGTTTGTTCAATCAATAGCTTTCAAAACTGCATCAGTTATAAATCTGGATACTTTTGTAGTATGTTCTCTGAGGATGCTACTGGCAAGCTGCATTGATACAAAAAATGCAATGTCAGAGCTGTCAATATTAGAAACACGAAATTAGATCTGTAAAGGGATGGTAAAATACTTAAGAACGTCTAATTTGAAAGTATCTTTAAAAATGTAACCATTCTCAGTTTTGAGCTACTCTATTGAGCCTTGGTCTTGCAGGAATTATGCGGAAGTATTTTGCTAGCTTACTGTTAATCTTGCTGTTTTTTCATTTTTTTTAGTGATTTCATAGAGTTCTAGAGCTTTCAGTTTTGACAATGGATTTGAATACTCATGATTGCGTAATTTGGTATCACACAAACATTTATTATTTTGGAGTTAGTTCTTCCTTCCCAGCAGGTGTTATCTGAGTTGGAAGGATTTACCCAGCGATAATGGTGACTAGAATTCTCTCTTCCATCTGATGTGTGTTCTTGTGCCCAGCCATTACACCTGACCTTGAGGGTGCCTGGTACTCTGGAGATAACCACAGTGATTTAGAAGATCACATGCTTCGGCTCCTGCCTCTCCTCCATTCTAATGAGCGGTTACAAAAAATCAAAGAAATTCTAATAGTGGAATCTTCACATTTCACAGGAAAATATATTATAAAAACCTCCGATTCATTAGCAGTGCCTCAAAACTGGAAAAGAAACAGCTGCTTTTTGTTGAGGCAAAACAAATCTCTCCTTATGTTTTGGCACCTTATCTCTTCAGAGGTAGTAACAGATCATACAAAAATGAGATGTCTTTGTTTCTTACAAAACACTTTGCAATAACTTAGTGCATTTGCTTATTTGAATTTTTTGGACAATTTCATTTTTCTGAAGTGGTTACTTTCCTGTAAGTGGAGGGAGGGCGCTATAATACAACTCTCTTCTTATGATATATCATGCATAATCTGGTTTGTACATTCACTGAAGGCAACCCATTGTATGCTGATGGAGATGAAAGTGAAGCTGTGATATATTCATGCAGTTTAAAGTTCAGTGATGTACTGGCAATGAATATTTTGTGTGTGCTGTTTTATGTGAAATGAAAGCACTGTATACCGAGGTCATGCAGCATTTTGCTGAAATCACTTCCCTTAATTAGGGTTTATAAAGAAATAAATTGTATCACATAAAATCTGAAATTGTTTACTTTGATGAGTTAATAGTGAGGTCATAAGAATAATAAAGAAATTTGGAATGCCTTTCTTCGATATCTTTGCAATATGCCAGTTGATGATGGCAGATGTAAGTGCTGAAATTTCATTTCTAGAACTTCCTGTGTGAAATAGTCCCTGATGAAACTTTTAACAATTCAGTAATCTACATCAAGCTCCATTTTCAGTATGGTGTCGTGGCTCCCTCTCCCTTCTGTTTCCATTTTATACACAGGAGTGATCTGTTAATGTGCCTGTCCCAATCTGAAGATTGGTTTAGCCTGGGTTCTAATGTTCCCTTTCCACCTCAAGTCTAGGGGGTCAGTCTTCACTTGCCACCTCCAAATCACTTATTTGAGTCTGGTAAATTATCATGGAGAAATGGTTACTATTTCTCTCCCCTTGGACTCGTATTAATCCCATGCCATATTTAGCCAGAAGGATGAATTCAGTAGGCTCAGGGGGCTGTAGTGCCTCTTCATGAAGCCCCAGAGTAATGCCTCAGAGAGATTTGTGCAGTTTGCAGGCTCGGAGACCAGAAATCTTGGAACTTTTCAATCCAGGTCTACTGTGTGCTCAGTATAGCTGCTGACCCACTGGGTTTGCTGCTTCGGTATGTGTGTGTGTACGTATGTGGTGTGTGTGCTCGCTTGTGCAGGCACTTGAACTTTATCTGCGACTGATGGGAGCGCTTATACTTCATCCCAATAAAAGTTAAGCTAAGCCATTTGTTGAAAGATAAAGTGTTAGCTTCAGCCTGTTTGCCTAATGACAGATTTTAGATTCTTATTACTGTTGCTATCCTTTACATTATTAGAGCATACTAAATCCTGTAGGTTTAAGTCTTGTCCAATTAGTTAACTAAGAACAATACATAGCATACCTTCAGCCAGTAAAGCATATGGAATTATTTGCAGTTTTTAGCTTGAAAGAGTCATTCATTGAGGAACAGCTTAAAAAAAATGCTGCTGACACATTTATGTTCTGCATCTTTCTTTTCCTTTTACTTTAATTCGGTCTTTTAAATGAAGTCTCCATTTCAGTCCTAGTGATAAGTCTGAAAGAGTAATCATAAAAAGCATTTCTGTTAACCCCCAGAGCAATTGTATACGACGGGCATAATTTTAAAGCTAATCATTAAATATACAATATATTTTAAATACTTTTCTTTCTCTCCAGCACAATGGGTATGATGGACATTAATGTATCCAATCTCTAGGGTTATGAAGAGTTCAATAAAAATTTTAATTATGTGTTTATTCAGTAAATGCATTGTTTTTCCACAAGTGTACATAATTTTGTTTATTTCTCTGCATCATTTGTTATAATCACTTGTAAGGAAATTTTAGATGGCACAAAAGTTTGTAGATTTTAAAAGCTCTGTCTCCTGAAATGTATTAGAAAAAGTAACCTGGCACGGCTATCCTATTTCAAACAATTTTTAGAAGGCTTCAGTCTATTCTGTATCTAAACGTCTAAGAGCCATACTTGGACATCAGCTATATGGGAGAGATATGTTCCAGTATTTGCTGTTTGTATATTCTTAAATTCAGTCCCGTGCTAGTTAAGTTTGGTGTACAGGACAACTTGAGGGCAGGAGGTTTCCCCTAAGAGACCATATTAGTTCTCAAGATGAATGTTTGCTTGTTTACTATACTAACAAGGTTTCTTGTAATACTTTTGTGAAAGTTATCTGGTAGGAGAGAAGAGGCTTGTGGATGCACTTATCTTCATAGCTGCTGACATTATATAATCATTTTCTCCACAGAAAATTCAGTTCAGACCTTACATAGACCCCTTCCTCCTTGGAGTGGGATAGAAAATAGAGGTGTTGGAATGAGCGAGTCAAAAATGTGTACCTACTTTTTCCAACAAGCTATAGATGAAAAATTCTCTGGTTTTACCCCCCAAACTATCTTAGCATTCTTTGGGGTGCAGTCAGAAAATACACTATTAAGTCTGTTACTATGATAAAACCAAGCTGTTTCCCTCCTCATAGAATCTCAGGGTTGGAAGGGACCTCAGGAGCACATCTAGTCCGATCCCCTGCTCAAAGCAGGACCAACCCCCAATTAAATCATCCAGTAGATTTTTGCCCCATATCCCTAAATGGCCCCCTCAAGGATTGAGCTCGCAACCCTGGGTTTAGCAGGCCAATGTGCAAACCACTGACCTATTATACAAGTAGAGTAATATAGTACAAAACATAAGAATCAAGTTGGCCGCAATGTTGCATTTTTGTGTGAGATAGCTAATGTTGGCTGATATCGTCTGCTTAAAATATGACTGTTGAAGTAAAACCTAGACTTCTGAGCTGTGGTAATTGCTGACTTGCACTCGTACATATTACTGTTGTAGATCTAGGTTATAAAATACTTCTGGATAGTGCAATTTTTTTTCCACTTTTAGATAGAATTTCTTGTTAAGCACAGATGTGCTACATGCAGCCGTTGCTGGGTGGTGATAGTTTTTTAGTTTGCTTGGGGTTTGTTTTTTTTTTTGCCGGGTACGCTGTAGTTTACATTTGTTTCTGCAAATAGATTTGAACCTGCATCTCTGCTGTTGCCTGGGTGATCTTGCATGGCATTATTGTTTTTCCACTAGTGTTCTTTAAATATAAAGCATATTTGTGTTAAAAGCTGCAGTACAATGAAATTGTCTTATAAGGTTCTGACTAACCCTAACCATTATGAGACATGTAAATAATGGTGTTTTGTGTTTTCATGGAGTGCACTAAAAAGGTGATGACATATGAGTTACTGAATAAGGTACTGTGCAACGTGTGCAGCAGAGTTTGTGCAGACCTTATATAGTTTAAAAAGCAGTTTTTCTGTGCCCATATTTGCTTATTTTGTATATAAATAAGCATACTTCCTTCAGACTGGCCTGTCTCCAGCTATGTGGCTGGGTTGCATGCTGAGATATTTCTGTGGAAGAGAAAAGCAAAGGCGGGAGGTTGGAGGGGGAGAGGGAGGCCATCTCCCTCCTAGACTGGAGAGAGTCTAATTTGATTTTGGTGATTTATGGCAAGTATTGTCATTTAAAAATATGAGGGACATCTTGGTGAGAGAACTGTAAACAGATACAGAATGTAGCCCTGGAATAAAACAATGTCAGATTCAGCCGCATCATTTCCTTAGCACTTATTTTGTTTATCTTCCAGTAATGATCTGATTTATGCTTACTGGAGTCTTTGAACTTCAACTGTCTTAAACAATCTCTAGTCTATTACTTATTTTAATGTTGCTTGAAACAGGATTGCTTTTTTGCTGTGGTGCTCTGGGCAATTTCACTGCAGAGCATTTCCCTTCCTTTGTTTAACCTGTGACCTGTGAAAACAAGAGTTAATCAAAAGTTCTAAGGTAGCTAAGAGGAAGGGGAAGTGTTTGGTTACAAATTAAATATGAGTAAGTCATAAGCCATAAATCCTCAATAGTGCTACCAGTTGTGCTACTTAAGTCACATGTGGTACAGAGTGTTTTGATTATAAATTCAACCTCTCTGTCCATAGGTTTTTTTTGTTTGATTGTTTTTTTCAGGATATGTAGCATGTTGAAATCATTTGAAAGCATACCATCTACTACTTTCTCTCTTTTTGGTGGTGATTTGCTTCTTAAATATCTTGTCACTATTCAGTGAATGGAGGCAGACAGCATTGTTTTCCTCAGCAAGGCAAACTTATGGAATAAGTCACTAGGTAACACTATAGAAGCAAATAGGATAAATGAGTTGGATACTTAGCATGAAAGAAAAGGTTTCAATGGTATAGTGCAGGGGTTGGCGACCTTTCAGAAGTGGTGTGCCGAGTCTTCATTTATTCACTTTAATTTAAGGTTTCAGATACCACTAATACATTTTAACGTTTTTAGAAGGTCTCTTTCTGTAAGTCTATAATATAGAACTAAACTGTTGTTGTTTGTAAAGTAAATAAGGTTTTTAATTTTAAATAAAGCTTCTTAAACATTTTAAATTAAAATGCAGAACCCGCCAAGACCAGGACCCAGGCAGTGTGAGTGCCACTGAAAATCAGCTCGCGTGCTGCCTTTGGTTGCCTATTCCTGGTATAGTCACAAAAAGAGCAAAGTGAGAGCTGGAATAAACTTCCAGGAGGCATTGTGAACATTGTTGTTTACTGTGATTATGAAGTGACCACAGTTTTGTCACATGTTCAGAACTAAGTAGCCTTTAAGTTTAAAAGAAAATTGTATCTAAGAGCAGCTAATTACCCTATTTGTGTTTTATACTGGAAAATATTCAACTGTTCATTGAGAATTGGCTTGATATTATTCTAATTATATCTTTTAATTCCAGTTGTTAGGACTGGATTTGAAATTTTTATGTCCGTTCTTAAAGATTAAAAAAGCAAGAAGGCCATACCATGAGACTCAAGTGAAAGTTTTGATTCTGCAGGTTTTTTGATCCACCGTTTCCTCACAGTGGCCATCGGAAGTTCTGTATGGTTGGTCTTTAAAGCATGTGTGCATATTCTTATCTATATCTAATATAGAACATATAATGGGATGATGTAAAATTCTAGTCCTGTGAGTTTGAATGGTCACAGTACTCCTAAGCAAACTACCCATGCGTTTTGCAGGTCCTCCCCTTGAAATGTCATTTAAACTTCTATTCTGTAATGTGCCTTCATTTATTCCGGCTGTGCCACACAATTTACAGAGAAGCTGTTCTACAAATTCATGGCAACAACCAAGCTTTGGGCATTCTTAAATGGTTACAGTTACTCTCCCCGCTTTTCCCCCACAGCATATGTGATGTAAAGTGCGCCACCACATGCTCTGTCTCCTCCCACAGTAGGGATGATCCTTGCAGAGTGTTTTGAATCTCAAATAGTCCTTACAGTTTTTGTAGAGCATATAACATTTATTGGGATTACTTTTTATATTCTTCCACTTGTAAAGCCAAGCTCCGATAGTGCCATGAATCCAACAAAAACCTGTGAAGGGGGGCGAGGGGATTTAACAGTAATGCATTTAAAGAAGCCTAAATCACCAACATGCTACTGCAATTCAAATTGTATATTTTAAAAAAATTGTGATGTCCTGTCCCTTTAAATATTTGAGCAGTCCCCCTTTCCCAACGCAAAGCCTCACTCCATTTGGCAGCTAAAATAATAAAGTGAGCAGGAGAGTTGTTTCTGTCCACTCCCTCTGTGACTTATCTGTGTTTATCTCCTGGGTTGGGTCCAGAAATGTAACATCAGTGACGCAGAATTTATATTCCAGTTGCAAGAAGAAGAAAAAGTAAGCCAATACTATGTGAAAGGGGACAAAGCTCACCTAGAAGCACAGGGTGATAAACTTTCTATTCTTGCTCCTGGGACAATGGGAACCAGCCAGGTAGAGAGGGAAAAGTAGGCAAATAAAGATAGAACAAAGGATAAGAGTGCTGCAGTTCCTACCAGAATCATTCAAACAGAGCAATGAAGTGGAAGCAAGAAGCCATCTTGGTTGAGCACATGCAAGCGGGTGGGCAGGCAAACATTTAGCCTGCACTTGAGGATCTGTAGCCAGGAGAGGGAGCCCAAGTGCAGCCAAAGGCAAAATTCTGCGTTTTTCACTGCAAGCCCATGGCCAGCAGAGAGTGATCCAGTAGACATAGTCCACAGTTTCCTTTTTATTAAAAAAAAAAGGAAAAGAGGGAGAGATGTCTAGGAGGCAAATAGCGCAAATAGAGTGAGATGCTCTCAGCATTATCTTCAGAATTTGGAAGTTTCATTCCAATCTATATTTTGGATATTTTACCTTGCTTACATTTCAGTTTTTGGACCAAAACATGGAATTCCATCATTAGTTGCGCCTCGTATAAAATAATGGGCATTGCTATTTCAATTTTGCAAAGGGATTCAGTGCAGCAATACTGATGGACTCTTATACCTGCCATGCGCAAGCTCTTGTCAGCTCAAAGGAACATCAGATGAAGTGTTCTATCTCAGTTTGGTTGATAGGTTGCCCATCACTTGCACAGACATCAACAAAGAAACTACTAAGGATGATGTGTTTTCTCTTGTGAAGGAAATGGTGCTATAGGGTACAGTGTTGGATCATAAGAATCCCCAGTTTACGCAATTCGCGTCATGTCAACATGAATTATCTGTTAACCATGGTTGCATCTTATGGGAAATGTGAGTGATCATTATGAAATCCTGGCAAGCTCAGGTTTTGGACGCCTTTCACGCAGGTTATTTTGGTATTGTACGGATGAAGCCTTAGTCCGGAGTTATGTCTGGTGGTCAGGGATCGATAAAGATTTTGAGAGGAAGGCAAAGTTCTGTACTACATGTCAACACATTGAGCATGATCGTAGTTCAGCACAATCCCTGCTTGTTGGTTGTAGCCCGAGTCTCCTTGGACATGTATTCATGTGGACTTTGCTGGACCTTTAGAAGGTTATATGTTTTTGGTAATAGTCAACACCCATGTGAAATGGCCAGAAGTTTTCAGAATGACTTTTACTATAGCTGCCAAGATAAGTATACGTCATCATACCTTGTTTAGCCAATTTGGTTTACTGTTACAGTTAGTGAGTGACAATGGACCTCAATTCTATTGTGAAAAATGTCAGAGATTCTTAACTTCAAATGGAATTCAGCACATATGCTCTGCTTTATACCATCCTGCTATAAACAGATTAGTGAAACACTTTGTACAAACACTTAAACATGCCTTAAGAGCTAATAAATCTATTTGGAGTCATCAGCAGAAATTGGACAATTTATTGTTTATGTACAGGAACACACCACATGCTACCACCCAGGAGTCACCTGCAACTCTTTTCTTGAAGAGATCTTTGCTTACCTGTTGGGACCTGCTATGTCCTGATATTACCTCAAATGTAACCAAATCCAGAGCTATGCAGATTGATCAATGTGAGACTTGTCATTGTTCTTTTCAAGTAGGAGACTTAGGCCTGGTCTATACTGGGACATTAGGTTGGTATAACTATGTTGGACTTTTTGTTTCTCCAATTGGACTTCCTTCCATTACAACTGTTAATTTCAGTGGCTTGTTGGAAGAAACTTTGGTACCAGATCCAGCTGATTCTGTACCAGAGCCAACTGGTTCCTTCTCACTGACAGTTCCTCTTTGGAATGCTGCCTATCCAACATTACCACATTATTCCAAGAGAGTGTGAAAACCAGCTGTGCTCCTGAGCTCATAAACTGCTTAGTGGATTGCTATTCCAGGGCAGAATAATCTATTGCAATTTAAGAGTCTGTGCTAGTCCACCCACAATTTATAGTTTATATAACATTTATTGTTTGCCACATACATGATAATGTATACATGTTTGGAAAGATTTTTAAAGCAGGGCAGAGGACTGTAATGTCCTGTCCCTTTAAATGTTTGGGTCCTCTTCCCTCCCCAGTGCAAAGCCTCACTTTCATATTAAAAGAATGAGGAGTACTTGTGGCATCTTAGAGACTAACCAGTTTATTTGGGCATAAGCTTTCATGGGCCAGAACCCACTTCATTAGATGCATAGAGTGGAACATACAGTAGGAAGATTATATATATATATATATATATATATATATATA